>ML791243.1:194466-224047 GCA_009831015.1 Picea engelmannii
ATAAAAGGTTTCACTTATAGTTTATGATTTATTGAAAAAAATAAGAATTTTTATTTTTTTTTGGAATTTGTTATCTCAATTTTGAAAAACACATAAAAGGTTGATGATTTATTGAGTTAATCTTCAATATTAATCTTTTAATTTTGTAATTATAATCAATTTATGTTGAGTATCAATTACTTATAATTAGTTACTTATAATTAGTGATCTCTTAAGTTTTTTTTTTTAAAATAAAAAAGGAGTAGTACTTGCTATATTAGATTATCTCAAAACTTTGACAAAATAAACAGAGTCATGGCTACAGTCACCAAAAATGCTGCCGATAACCGGAAACCAGCATAAGTGGGAGGTAACTAGTGGTTATACAGTAATACAACAATAATAAAAGAGACATTTGTCCTGCCCTGAGGAAACTAGGACAGATGCCAATGGTCTAGATAAACTTAAAACAGTTACACAGTAAAACTGAAAACCTAGAAAACATAAGAACCTATGCACTCGGTGACGTGTCGCGTCCTCAAGCTCGCCAAGTCCCCGCCGCAATGGCAAAAGTCTGCGTACACAGGGGGCACTTTCGCTGAGCTGGAGCCCCGGAGAACGCATCGAGTAGCAGATCCATACGCTGGCCCATGAGGAGGGCCCTGTGTTCCAAGTCCGACATGTGGCTACGGAGCTCAAACACCAAGGCCAGGTGTTCTTCACTGAGGAGAGGACCATGCGTTCCGCCACCCAAGCCACTAGGAGGAGGAGTGTTCAGTTCCACAGCTTCGCCAATGCCGACCGCAAGCTTCCTATGCACCCCAACCGTCTCTACGTTCACCATCTTCTCGGCACCTGTAGCATGCAGGTCACCGTGCCATGGGATTTCCTCAACCACGCATCCAGGGAGGTCGTCTTCCGTAGTCGGGATACACTTGGTTCCCTGCCTGCTGAGCGTCTCCATGGCGCTTGGCATCTCGTCGCACGACAAGTCCCCAATCGACAGGTCCTCCTCCACGACACAGGATGGAAACAACACCGTGGTCTCGGTCTCCTTCGCTGCCCTACTGCAGCCAGCTCCCTGCTCGACGATGGTGTTGAACAACGCCCTCCTCTCAACCCGGGCCTTCTTCCTGAGAATGGACGACGCCAAGGCCAGAGCACGTTCAAGTTCCTCCTCCCGGCGCCTCTGCGCTTTGTGTGCATCCCAAGCTGAACCCCGTCGAGGCTTTCCTCACTTCCTGACCATTGTACCCAAGCAAATGCCAATCAAATGCAGAGCTGAATTGGAAAGAAACCAGGTCGAGAGCGGCTGCGGGTGTTGGGCGCGGGCAAACCGACTCTTTCTAGACACACATAGAAGCCACCGGCCCTGGAAAATCTTCTCAGAGTGCAGGAAGAAGGCAGAAAATAACCATGACATAGTCGCACCAGGAGACTTTCTTCGTTGCTCGGGCTCAAAAGAAAAACCATAACCAAACTGTCGAAGCCTCCGTCCATCCATATCCGCAATGAAACCGTGTGCGCAGAGGGGGTTAATGGTCGCGCGAGGGAGGAGTACCTCCATCGCATGTCCTCTGCTTTGGTCGTCCACCATCATTAATGCGGATGTGTGGGTGGCGGCCATCAGCCATTAAACCAGAGCTGAGTGCGCGTCCGGGTGTCATCTCCTCTATGTCGCGTGTCACCCCATCCGGGGCTAGTAATCTCTTAAGTTAATCTTCAATATTAATCTTTTATCTTAATTTTTAAAAATAAAGAAGAATCAAATCTCTCATTATACAAATCTTTCTTCAAATCAAAATTTTATCATACTAATCTTTCTTCAAATCAAAATTTCATCAATAGACTTTTGATAGATTAAATAAATTTATGATAATTATTTATTATAATTATATTTAACTAATATTTAATATAATTATTTAATAATTACATAAGATGGAAAAAAAAATTAAAAATGAAAAGACCCATAAAAACACAAAAATTAATTTAAATTTCTTTAAACATAAAATATTCTTTAATTTTGAATTTATATTTGCATAGAGTACACTTCAACCAGAAAAGAAAGAATCCATCCCTAGAAAAGTTCCACTAAAAAAGTAATAAATACCATTTTTTTTTTCTGCAAAGTATTAAATTTACATAAAAGATATAAAAAACATGATTGAAATTTATAAAAATAATATATTTTTTTTTAATTTTGGTTTTATTTTAAAAGAACCTAGATATTAAATGAAATTCAAATTTATTAAATTGTTAGTAAATTTCAAAGATAATAAATTTTATTTTTATTTTAAACCAACTTAAATAGATCGAAATGAAATTCCAACTTATCGAATTGTTAGTAGAGGGATAAAATCAAATAAGTTGAATATATTATTAAGACTGTGAAATTTCAAATTGAATATATTATTAGCATAGTTTCAAGGTGGTTGGTGATGCATTCAAAAATACAAGGAAGTTATGAAGAGTAAATCACATTCATTGATTTGGGAGGACGACTAAAAATATGCCAGCATCTTCAATTGTTAGCCATCAGATTATAATTTTAGATTAAAAGGTGATTAATTGTGCCCATCTCCAATAGGTAACTAGCACAACCACTCAAAACTGTGGTTGACGAATGCCGAAAGGCGATGCCAAAGCTTCCTCCCGCAGGAATGAAACGCACAGCCAGAAAATGAAAAGCACAACCAGAAAATGAGTGTCTATAGCTGAGCAAATCCAAACGTGATAATCCCAAACTTTAATCATTTAAACATGGCAATCATATAATTCTACACCAATTTCTTCATATGATTAGGTAAATGTTAAAAAGTAAACACGTTAATGGATGCATTTAAAAATACAAGGAAGTTATGAAGAGGAAATCACATTCATTGATTTGGGAGGACGATTAAGAATATGCCAGCATCTTCAATTGTTAGCCATCAAATTAGAATTTTAGATTAAAATGTGATTAATTGTGCTCATTGTCAATAGATGTACGCCTTTCGACATAAAAACTGAATATTTAATTTAATTAATTTTTAATAAATTATTATAAAATAAAAAGTTTTGCCTCGCATACATAGCCAAAAAAAACCAACCACCCTATTAAGAAAACCAAAGAAAGAGTCAAGCAAAATTATTATGAAGAGAAATATTATATTATTTTATTTCTAGAAATTGCTCTGCATTATAAAAGCCCATTATAAAAGCCCGACTTAAGGTCATTTGGATTTACCAAATTCTGAAATTCAATTTTAATTAAAATAAGTCAATTAAATTTTAATGATAATTAATTAAAATAATTAAAATTTATAAAATGTTTAACTTTTTTTAATATTGAATTTTACTTTTTAAATATATTTAATTTTTTTTTCCAATTAAGAATTTTTTTCTTTATATTAGTTAATATAAAATATTACATCATGGATTTACTATTTTTACATAAAACTGTTCAGAATACAAACTTGCTTTCCTCATACAGAACTATATGCCAATGAACTATATGCCAAGGAGACATTTGACCAAAGTGTTAATCACTTGCTTACAAAATAAAAAACCATGATACTAAAAACCAAAACAACAAAAAAAACTCAATCCCTATGATCCATGAGCTTTGATGAGCGAGTCAGAAAACATTGATGTATCTGATGAGGCCTTGTTCATTATCTGCCTATAAAGTGTAGACGATCTTTTCATAGCGATTTCGGTCTTTGAGCGCTCTTTTGGAAAGAGTATCTGCTTCCTTGTTGAAATCCCGGTAGATATGAAGAAAAAATTAAACTAATAAATTGGATACAAAGTCTCTTTATTTTACCTTTCCAATCTTTATCCGGTTACCCCAGTCAATAATCAGCTTCGAATCTTCAATGATTTGAATAGTTTGAAGATTGAAGATTTTTGATAAAAAAAAAAGTGTTCCAGACTCCCATCAATGATTTGAATAGTTTGAAGATTGAAGATTTTTGATAAAAAGGAAGTAGTCCAGATTCCCATCAGCTCAATTTATTTATTTTTATTCATTAAATAAAAAATTTCATTATAATTTCTAGATAAAAGTAACGATTTTAAATAAAAAAAATTTCTAAACGGTTTCCATTTATTCCATTTGGAAGTTCGCGGACATTTAATTTTTAAAGTTGAGGTGGGAGGTGTGTGGCACATTCATATGTATGGGTCAACAAATTGAATTTTCCAATTTCATTTAAGCTTTATATGCAGGTGTGGAATTTGTTACAAAATATACTTGCTAGAAATTATTTTGATTTTTTTTTCAATTAATATGCATAGAAATAGTAAGATATATTTTTTATTGATAAATTTATAAAAAATTATATTATTTAAAAAAATATAAATATGATAAATATGTAATTCTTTCAATGTTAAATATGGAGTTGACATGTGATATATATATACATATTTTTATAATAATAATAATAATAATAATAATCATTTATTTTTAAGGTCATTGTTAGACACCAAATTGATGTATGAGACCCCCTTGTTTGTAAGATAAGGGACCTCTTCTGTCCAAAGATTTGACTGGTAAAGTCTATAGAAGTATACATACCCATAAAAAATTAGTGTAAATTTATCTTAACTCCAAATCTATCATGCACTCAAATGGATCAAATTTAAAATTTATCATACACTCAAGATGAAATATATTTTAGATTAGAAAAAATTTTAAAACTTTTACATTTCTATAAATTTCATATCTTTCAATACATTCATGTCTTTCAATACATGATAAATTTAAAATTAAGATAAGTCCTTTTACTAATCACATTATTATGTAAACAATTTAGCATTCCAATAGATTTTGTTTACCAGATCCATTTTCCACGTCATGCACTTCCTTCTCTATTGTATGCTCCTCTCCTCCACTATCCACTCTACATGAATGAAAAACGTTTTCTACTAGTACCGTTGAGTGAGAGGCATATAGCATATCTCTGTGACTGCGGAGCGGATAGGAAAAAAATAAAGAGCAACTCTATAATTTCAAATCTATGTATTGCACTTTCAATTCTATTTTTACATTGTAAACAAATGATCTCGAAATGTCATATTATTTCATTTACCCAACTTCAATTGATAATTCTGTTTGTTAGTAAGATTATGTTTACCCACTTCGTAATATGCAATTTATAATGAGTTCAAATACCAATTCTATTTTTACATTGTAAACAAATTATCTTGAAATGTCATATTATTTCATTTACCCAACTTCAATTGATAATTCTCTTTGTTAGTAATATTATGTTTACCCACTTCGTAATATGCAATTTATAATGAGTTCAAATACCATGGCCAATAATGGTAAATACATTGAAAAGACCGATCCAAAGGATGATATTCAAGCTTTTGTTTGAATACATATAGAGGTAGATCTGGAAAAAGGTATCCCTAGTGCAGTGAATTTCAAGATGGATAACTAGTCCCCTATTCATGAATTGGATTACTAGAAGCTTCTTTTCAAGTGTAGGGCTTGTTAGGAATATGGTCATTTTGATAGAGATTGTCTAAAGGAGACTCCCTCAAAGCAACCAAAAGAGGCTAATAGAAAATGGAAGCTACCCAACATGAAAAAAAAGGCTACTCCCAAGAATCCAGCTCAAGAGGATAACCAAAAAAATAGAGCTCCCCTCAATCCAAAAACCCCTTCTTCCTCGAATCATTCCCATCTCAGATCTAGCCAGAACCAGTTTGAATCTTTGGTATATCTTGAAGACCAAGAAATGGATGAAGAACGGATGGTTCTCCCGAATCAACCGACCCCAGTAGTGATCCCCTCAGCATCTACAAATCCCACTCTAGGACCAGCCACACATGAAAACCAAGAGCCATAAGAAGAAATTATGAAAATTACTCTCCATGAACACTAGGCCTCTGCCGAAAGCTTGGGTGATGAAACTGACTCTGAATTTGTTCATAGTCCTCCCCCAACTAAGAAAAATCTAGGAAGAAAACCAAATGCCTAGAAAAGGGAGGAAGAAGAAAACATGGAAAAGGAACTCGAGAGACAGAGCACTATTGACAATCCCATCAAATCTTGGAATGCTAGGCAAGCAAGAAGTTCTAATCCCTCCAAGGGAGGGAACTCCAAGTTTTCAAGATGATGAAAATAACCTCCTCGAACTGTAGAGGTTTGGGGAATTTGGAAAAAACAAAACAAGTTGATAACTTGGTCAAGAAGGAAAACACTCATATCCTCCTTCTCCATGAGACAAATATGAAGGAGGACGATCACCTTCAACATCAAAGTTCTATATTACATTCGAGTCCGAGTATTGCAATGAATTCACGAGGAACCTCTCTAGGTTTTTGCCAATGTGGGATCCTTGACTCTTCCTTCTAGAAGAGAATCTCTCCACCACCAATTATATCACCTCTAATCAGAGGAATATCTCTTTTGGTGCATCATTTCTTCTTTTAAATGTTTATATTCCTAATCTGAATGCAGAGAAAAAAACTTGCTAGGATTCCATTTTTTAGCTTCAAGAGAGATTTCCTTCGCATATCTGGATTTTAGCATCGAACTTACATGTCACCCTCTCCTTGTCTGAAAAAAAGGGAGGTTCAAATGTCAGGGACCCCTTTCAGGAACATATCGAAGATCTCATTGTTTCATAAGAGTTGGTTTATTTCAAGCCTACAAAAGAAAAATATACTTGGAGCAACAAAAGAACGGGGGCTAGTCACATTTCTGCTAGGTTGGATAGATTCCTTTTGGTCATTTCCTTCCTGGATGATGACCCCATCCCCTCCTCGATTCTTCCTTGGTTAGGATTGAACCACATGCCCATCTCTATCACTCTTGAGAGCCCTAAACATTTAGGTTCGATCCCATTTAGGTTCAATCCCCTTTGGCTGCAACGTTCAATTTTTTTGGAGGTAGTAACTTCAACTTGGAATAACTAGATAGATGGCTCCCCCATTCACACTTGAGAAAGAAAAATAAAGTCACTCAAATCCATCCTCAGATTTTTGAGTAAAAAATCTCCTCCCATGGTTAGCCCCTCCCTCAAGATCTCAAATCTTAGCTAGGAAACATGAGATCAAGAATGGAAACCAAATCCATCACTAGAGATCATCCTAGAGGAGAGACAAACCTATCAATCCATGAATAGTGAGATGTATAATGAGGAATTGTCTTGGTGAATCAAATCCAAAATTTTATGGTTAAAAGAAGGAGATCAAAATACAAAGTATTTTCATCGGGAGGAAAAAGCTAGACTTTGGCGCAACTGGGTAAAAGAGATGTATTTTGCTACTGGTGAACTGATCACAAATTAGGAGTAGATAAAGAAGGAATATAAAATACACTTTGAAACTCTTTATTTTGAGGTTCCCCACTTTTACTTGGATGTTACAGAGGAACTTCTCTCTAACATCCCCAAGTTGGTTTCTGATAGTGATAACATTTTGTTGACTCGACCAGTTTCAAATGAAGAGGTGTGTAAGGTAATTTGTTAAATGGATCCAGACAAAGATCCTGGTTTGGATGGTTTATCAGCCTATTTTTATCAGGAGTGTTGGAAAATCATATAGGCATATTTGGTCTGAATGATCCAATATTCTCAGATAGTGTCTAAAATTGGTGGGGCTATAAACTCTTCCTTTTTAGCCTTAATTCCCAAAGACTCCAACCCTTCTTCCTTTACAAGGTTCAAGATGATTTCTCTATGCAATGTCTCATATACTATCATCTCTAAAATCATTGTGAATAGCTTAAAACCCCTTCTTCCCTCAATAATCTCTATAAACTAAGGAGGATTTGTGGAGAAGTGTCAAATGGTGGATAACATCATCCTTGTACATGAAGGAATTCATTCAAGCCATCAATGGAAAGATAAAGGAATGGCTATCAATATAGATATGGCTAATTCTTTTGATCGAGTTAGACATAGATTTCTCCTGGCAGTCTTATCTTAGTTTTGCTTCAATGTTAATCTCATATCTCAGACAACTTCTTGTATCAATCTACCCTAGATTTATCCATTATTAAATGTATGCCCATTAGATTTCTTCTCCCTCTCCAGGCGGTTGAGGCAAGGATGCCCCCTCTTCCCTATTATTTACATCTTAATGGATGATTCTATTGGAAGGGTTTTGGAGAAGGAGAGGAGGATCAAGTCTATTCCATGTATTAAGATTTCCCCAGGGGTGCATCAGTTGAATCACTCGCAATTCGTACACGATACAATTATTTTAGGGGGGGGCTCTACAATCATTTCCCCCATATTCAAACGTCTAGCACTTGACTCCTTTGCAAAGGCATCAAGAGGACTTGTCAATGACTCAAAAAGTAAGATTTATGCATGAAACATTTCTCAGATCTGGACCAAGCTCAAATAGCTAGGATCATTCATTTTGAATATGAAGAAAATTGGAAATACCTCAAGTATCTTTGGATCCCAATTAGCCAAAAATTTCTTCCTTTCAATTATTGGCTCCCCATACTAGAAAATATTAAACAAAATTTCATCTCTTTGGGATCAAAATGGTCTAATCCAGATGGAAAAACCATGTTAATTAAATCGCTCCTCTCCACTTTAAATGTCTTCTAATTCTCCTCATTATTCATGCCAAAATCAATCAAGGAAGCGATATCACAGGAAATATGGAGGTTCCTATGGCAATGTGGTCAGTACTATAATAAAATATTGCATCTAGTCTGATGGAAAATAGTCAGGGCTCCAATGAAAAATGGGGGGCTCAGAGTTCATGATCCAAATTTGGTGAATATACCCCTGGGGGCAAACATTTTATGGTGGTTAATCACAGGCAATAAGGAATGGTGGAAACAGGCCATTCAATTCAAATATCTAACCTAGGAAAGACTAAGGTTCCTAGATACCGAGGAAGCTCCAACATTTGGATCTACAGTCTGGAAACTATTGAATTCCTCCATACATTTTCTCCAAATTCAACTTACATGGCTCCCAGGCAATGGGAAATGAATCAATTTTACTAACGATGGGATCTTTGGACAACCTCCCTTTTATCACAACTTAGTGTTGAGACCATTATTGAATTTTCTTAGAGACAATGGGAAATGTACCTTGTTTGACATATCAAATTGGAATCAAATCTTTGGTTTATGGTTCGGCTGGGATCTTGGTCCTATTCCCTCCCATCTCTTTGAGGCCGCATCCTTTCTCTTCAAATATCTTCAAGGTTCCACACTCCTCTCAAAGTCCGTCTTAAATATGAAATGATTTGGGGACAGTATGGTTACTCAGTGAAGCAAGGATATTCTCATCTTTTGGGGTCAGCCCCTCTCCCACATGTTCAAAGAAAATGGAAAAAAATATGGAAAAGTACGATCCTTCCAAAAATAAATATTTTTCATTGGACTCTTTCTCATGAAAAAGCCCTGACGGGGGAGAACTTGGCCAAAAGAGCATTTTTGGGGCCCTTCAAATGTCCCATGTGCCAGGAACACTAAGAATCATCCACCCATCTTTTTATCCATTGTCCCTATGCTCAAGAAGTTTGGAAAACGGTAACGTAGGACCTTTACTGTGTAATCCATTGACCCCATTCTTTGAGAAAAATCTTTGACAGATGGATCTTCTTGTACTCTATAACATTCAAAGGTAAATGCATTTTTCAATCTATCTGGACAACTCTTCCAAAGCTTTTTTGCTGGAAGCTCTGGATGGTGTAGAATAAAAATATTTTTGAAGATCGCCCTTCACCTCCTCTAAGGGTGTCTGCCAAATCCTATTCTCTCCTTTCTAAATTGCTCAAATCCTCCCTCTCTTCCTCCCACTCCCTCTTTCACTCCCTTGACTCCTTGGAATATGACTAGTGTCTCTAATTCTCTCCCCTTTCTCATCCCTTCCCCTTCCCCCTCAGTTCCTGGATGGCAGCTTCGCATACCCCCTCTGGAATTCTTCCTTTGGAGACATAATATCTCAGTTCCTTCCTTGTGATTTGATGGAGCTTCAAAAGGGAATCCCAAAGATGCTGGTGTAGGAGGGGTTATCTTGACCATGGTGGAAATATCAGAATTTCGTATGCATGGGGCCTCGAGGAAATGAAAAATAATCAATCTAAGGCCTATGCTTTGTATCAAGGCCTCATTCTTGCAAAGGACCAAGGATATCAATATCTAGTGATCATGAGAGACTTGAAATCCCTCATATCTATGATAAGAATAGGAAATATTCCATCGAGCTCCATCCTCAAGAGAATTATTCAAAAAATTCTTTGGGAGATATCTTCCTTTAGGTCAACCCAGTTCTATCATGTGAAGAGGGAATGAAATAAGGAAGAAGAATCAATGGAAAATAAAGGTGTCTACCAAATCAGGGGGGACCTAAAAATCAATGGAGTCCACCATTCCTACCCCATTCCCTAAATCCACTTTCATGCAGGTCCAGTTTCGATATAATAAATTTGTGGCCTTCACCGACATTTAGGTGGCAACATTTGGAATCGATACCCACAAGAGTTCACAAAGACAACCTGAGAAACTTCCCCGTTTCTTCTTGCAGGAAATTACAAGTACTCATGCATCAAATAAGAAATGATTTGGACCAAAATAAACTAATGGAAGGTTTCTTTCATCCCATGGATGGAAGTGCACTGGGGACCCAGTCATACCACACTTCCTTTTTGATCATTTATTTTCGTTTGCTAGTTTTTTCTAGGCTCATTTGTCCAAATTTATTCTGTCACCCTGAAGGGATTTTTTGCAAATAGTTTTCATTGGAAATAATGGTATTTGGACCAGTCTTGACCCCATAGGATGACACATCCTCTTTGTAAAAGAGAACCTTTCAGATGTCTTCTCTTTCCCTGTGATACCTCTCACAACTTTTATCAATAAAATGTTTTTATTGTTCTCTTTACACACACACACACACACACACACACACACACACACACATAGAGTCCACTTTACGAAGGAATGAAAAATTACAATAAAACAAGTGTAGATCCATTTAAATTCATATTTATCATGAACCAAGAGGGATCAAACCCCTTAGGTTACAAACCTTTCATCAAGTGTTTTTAATCTAAAAAAAGTTTCACCTCTAGGGATTTGATCCCTCTCTATGCATGATACATACATAGTTAAGATGGATCTAAGTTCACGATAGTTGTATTTTAGGTTTCTCCGAGTTTTCCAAGTTTTACAAGAATTATTGAAGTTTTTAACAAAGTTACTATAACAAAAGATAAAACAAGACAATAATTTTTCCTCGAATGGCATAACATAATCCTTAGATTCAAAGTCCACATTGATGTATATAGGGGAAGTTTCCCCTCCTTGATTGTCTCTAGAATATTCCACGTATCATTTTTCCTCACCATTGTACTTCTTTGATATTGTTTCCTTTTTATTGTCATTTATTCTTCTTATTTTGGTTTGGAATTTATAGCCTTGTATTAGGTAGCCAAGAAATTAACTTGTCACTTTTATAACTGGATGTAAAACCCTTGGTGTCCCTCACCCTATTTTCAATCTCTTCCAATTCATGTTTGACCTTTATAGAGAACCTATGATTGTAATATTCTACAACTAAAATTTCACTATGCTACATTGTCTTGGCCTTGAAGTGTCTCATTCTTGGGTTTGAGGATGATCTATACATGATTGATCTACCCTTGTGAAAGTTTTCCCCTCCAAAAAATCTCTATTGTTTTCCATATTTGTTCGACCTCTTTCCAAACAAAGAATTCACCATTTAGAGCCTTACCTAAAATACCAAATAAGAATATGAAGCTTAGTTCTTTTCAAGAGGAATGCCTCCATACTAGTAAGAGTCATTATCTTCAAATAACCATTACTTCTCTAGGATAAAAAACTTTCTCTTGTGGAGCTAATGAAATCCACCTCCATACTTGAATTCCCTTTCTTAGATTGAAACCCCATAATTTCCTTAGAATTATTTCCTCTATTCATCATTATACTCATAATTAATGCTCATTGTATTATGAAATGGAAAACTTCCAAATTAGAGCATGAAATCCAAGCCATGGTGACTTGATGATCCGGATTATTTTGGGAACGATATGAAGGAAGAGATATAAGAGAGATATAACAAAGAATTACATAGATATATGGAAAGGAACATAATATTATAGTAAATCTCAGATTCTATTAATGACTATTTGAAATACAAAAGACTACAAAATGCAAAAACACATAAGCTAGCTAGAATGGTGGTAGCTTATATCTGAGAAGAGATGTGTCAGCTACACTCATTCCTAAGAAGATGGTTACAATGAAGCTCCAAAGGCCTTTTTAACATAAAAAATAAATGAGAAAACCATAAACATCCAAAAACCTAACCCTAGGAGGTGAAGTGCCAAAAGTCACGTGGGCCCCGATGGGGTAAGTTGGTACATCAAATTCCTAGGGTCGTAAATTTTGCATACAATCTCCATTTTAGGCGCACGATAGCTCATTGGAAATAACTATACAAGGAATACAAATGTTTCCATCACACTTTTTCTAAATCCTATAGTGTGACTGTGGCGGGCCCAAAAAAAGTTGTTTAGGGCCTCAAAACAACCCCAAAAGTTGAGGACCCCCAAAAATAGGAAAAGACTGCAAAAATGGAAATTGGTCTTTGAGCCAGTGGAATAGGTGGGTACCATTGATATCCAACTGGATAATTCCTCCTCCCTTAGGAATAAATGGTACCCATTGCATCAAATGACCGCATCAGATGAGGAAAATGTTGTTGAACCTGACTTCTGGTGAGCCGCTTTTCTTGATGAATAAACTACCTTGCTTTGATGACCCGATAGAGTTTTGTAGTTTGCTGGCGGATGTACTTTGTGTTGGTGTCCATGATATGATAAAATGTCACTCATTTGATGTAATAATTATTGAGTTTTGTAGGGGCCAACTTCTCGACCACATCCAAAGTTTCTAGGAGAGGTGGAAAATATGGTTGGAGTAGTTCCACGTTAAATACCAAGTGAAATCCAAGGAAAGGAGGAATACTTAATCCAAAATCATTCTCAACCACATCCTTGGTGATGGTGTAAGTCCCATATTAGAGTGGGCACAACTTTCGATGGGATGCTATGAGGCACTCTTTCTGCAAATGCAATTAGATCTTATCTCCTACTTGAAATTGATCATGGCACTACTTGTATTTGGCATTGACTGTCTACACAATATCATGAAATTGTTGTTGGATGTTCTATATGCACTCAAAATATTTGGTTTTCTGATCAACCTATGTCTAAGCATGGGAAGACTCTTCCTATGCAGATGCAATGGGAAAATCTACGTCAATGGGGGCCAATGGTTGGAACCCAAAGAACATTTGAAAAGGGTTGTGACGAATAGAGCTATGGAGGGATATGTTGTAGCTATGTTTAACATAAGGAAGGATTTCATCCCATGTACATGGATGTTTGGAATTATACATTTGCAATATATGGACAATAATCCTGTTGACTACCTCTATTTTTTCATCAGTTTGTGGATGGAAGGCAGTTGATTTGGTTAACTTGGTGTCCATCATCGACCATAGGCTGGACCAAAAGGTGCTTCAGAAAATACTGTCTCGATCAGAGATCATATTTTATGGTAGCCCAAAATGAATCCAAACATGTGTGAAGAAGAGCTTGGAGGTGGCCTTAGCTATGATGCTCTTCTTCCAGGGTGCCAAAATTGTCATCTTAGAGAATCGATCGATACCCATGAAGACACAATCATTCCCATGCTTGGTTGAAGGTAGATCAAACATGTAGTCCATGGAGATGGACTCCAAAGGCCTATATGGAGTAGGAAGAGGGATTTATAGCCCCTGTTTCTTGATGGAGGGCTTGGCAATGGCACATGCGATGCATGATCTGATGTACTTTCAAACATCTTGTTGAAGCTTCGACCAATAAAAATGATTTTGCAGTACTGCCACTGTCTTTTCTACACCAAAATGTCTCGGTGCCTGGTTGTAATGAGCTTCCCAGATTATCTTTTCCAGGTCGCTTAAAGGAACATAGAGGTGGCTTAGATGGTATAATAATCCATCCCAAAGATGAAATTTGGGAACTATTTCACTTGCGCTCAATGTATGATAGGTAGTAGCAAAGTCAGATTCATTATTGTATAATTATGGCCATACATATGTCTCATGTCCATAGGAGTTGGGAACTGTGGTTAGCGCTACCATCAAGGGTTGACTAAGGCAATCTAAAACATGGTTGGTGCTACCCTTATACTTGATATTCAAGTGGAATTGTTGCAGGTACATGGACCACTTCTAATGGTGGCTATTTTTAACTTTCCTTGTGTCTACATGAATTGCATAAGCATGTGATCAGTGTGGATGATCGTTTCCTTCTTTAGAATGGAATGTTTCCACTATGGACATGCCTACACAATGGAATACATATCTTTTTCATAGGTGGGGTATCTTTGAAAAACACCAGATAGATTTTCACTGTGATAGGCTACCATATGCCCATGCCAAGGGAGGACTACACTAATAGCATAATCTAAAGAATTTGTCTCAATATCAAATGGTCGTTGCAGGTCTAGAAGAATGAGGATTGGTGTTGAATAGAGGTGAGATTTCACATCCTCAAATGATTTATGTTGGGGAACAAACCAAAAAAACTTGGGTTTTTTTCCATCCTTGGTCACCTGGCTTAGGGCCCAAGCGATATGAGAGAACCCCAAAAAAATCCACAGATAGAAGTTAGCAATGCCCAAGAAGCTGTGGAGCTCGATCATTGTTTTTGGGACCGACCAATCGTGAATGACTTGGATCTTGGCTGGATCCACATGTACACCCTGCTCATCCACGATGTATCCAAAATATTGGATTCTATGTATGCCGAAGGAACACTTCTCCAAATTGACATATAACTTGTCTTGTCCCAGGGTGCCCAATACCTGCTAAATATGCTCCAAATGTTCCTCCCAAGTTTTGTTGAAGATGAGGATGTCATCCAAATATACAACCACAAAGGAGTTTTTGAATGGTCTTAATATATCATCCATCATCAACATGAATGTGGTTGGGGCATTAGTCAAGCCAAAAGGCATTAAAAACCACTCAAAGAGGCATTCTTTAGACTTGAATGCCATCTTCCACCCATCAGTTTACTCAATCGTCACCTGGTGGTAACCTGACTTCAGATTAATTTTACTGAAAAACTTATCTCCCTTGGGTTGATCAAGAAGATCATATATCCAGGGAATTGGGTACTAGTTATTGACTCTGATTTTTTTCAAGGATCTGTAATTAATACAAAGTTGCCATGTCCCATCTTTCTTCTGTACTAGAACAATTGGGATCCCGCAAGGTGAGGAGCTTGGTATAGGGTTATTCTTATTAAAATTAGGGGTATGGTTATTTGTATTAAGGTTTATTTTATAATAGCAATAAAATGGTTTGAATTTGATTTAAATAATAATAATAAATGGAAACATGAATGTAGAGAAAAGAGAAAAAAAAAAGATATCTCCAAATATTGAAAATTGAATGAAAGTGATTTTGATTACAAATTGATAGCAGTCTACTTTTCTATATGAAAAATATTTGAAAATAAATGAAATATTTTCAACATTTCATAATGAAGGTTTTTTTTTTTTTTTTTATTGATAATGAATGTTTTTTTTTTATGAGATGTGAACATAAACTCCAAATAGTATAAGAAAGTTAATGTTCCTTGTATTCTTGTTAAATATATTTTATATGAATTCTAATAATATTTAGCCTTAATTTTATATATAAAACAAGATACTATTTTTTGGTAATTTAATCTCTTTCTAAGAAGAAAAAAATATTCTATATTTAAATCTATTTTTTTATAAATTTATTAAATATAAAATTTTATTATATTAAAAGAATATAATAAAATTGAAATTTGGTGCATAAACTTCATTTATGATAAGTCAAATACTACATACATTTAATTAGATATTAAAAATGTTTATCATGATTTCAAATTAAATATATCTATAACATATATATTACTACATACATTTTTATAGAGTTGGATGCTGAAAATGTTGATATAATTTATTAAATTTCAAATTTTATTATATTAAAAGAAAATATAATTAACTGGAATTTGGTTGCATAAACTTCACTTAAGATAAGTCAATTACTACATACATTTAATTGTATGTTGAAAATGTTTGACATAATTTCAAATTAAATATATCTATAACATATATATTACTACATACATTTTTATACTTGGATGTTGAAAATGTTCATGTAATTTTATGAGTCAATCATCTTGACCATTAGACTTAGCGTTAAGATGAAAAATTTATTACAATGTGACAAACATGTCCTTATGTTGCAATGTCACGTACATAACTTGATGTCACAATGTGACAAACATAACCTTTTGTCAGATTGTGATGTGCAGAACCCAATGTTGCAATTTGCCAAACATAGCCCAATATTTCAATGAGATAGACATTTCTTGATGTTGCTATGTGACAAACATAACACATTGTCAGAATCTCACGAATCTATTCCAATGCCATAATGTGTGTGACAAACGAAAAGCCTACATTACAATGTATAGAACCCAAATGTCACAATCTAACAAACATAGCCCAACATTGCAATTCTTTACACAAAGCTCACAATGTTACACTTGTGACCATACCTCAATATGTGACGAACTTTTTCCTTTATCACATTGTGATGAAAATTTCCCAACGTTGTAATCTGAACATTTACCTTGTCCTCACATTGTCACAATCACTTAATGACGACACAATATGTCAAACATCTCTTGATGTCTCATTGTAACGAACATAGTAACGTCGCAATGTGACAAAAATAAACTAACGTTGTAATGTGATGAACATAGCCATGTCATCACAATGTGGATAGTAAAGTTGTAATTTAATGAACATAAACAAATGTTGCAATGTTTCTTGCATCATTCTATCATCGCAATGTGATGGATATTTCCTCACGTTGCAATGTGATGCACATATCCTAATGTCGCAATGTGAAAAACATTTCTAGGTGTCGCAATGTGATGAACATAGCTTCCTCGTCACAATGTTATGAAAATATCCTGTCGTCATAAGGTGAAAAAAAATTTCAAACATAGCCTCATCATCTCAAAGTGATGAAAATAGCCTCATTGTCACAATTTTATGCAAATATCTTTTCGTCATAAGGTGGCAAACAATGTTTTGTCATCGCAATGTGATGAACATAGCCCTGTCATCACAATAAATGTCTTGTTGTCGCAATATGATGAACACATAGAATTCATGTTCATCACATAGCCATATGACATACTATGAACATATGATATTTATGTTCATAACATAACCACATTTTACTTAAATTTCATGACGTGGAAATGTGATGAACATAGCCGCATCATCGCACTATCCCTATCATCGTCAATATGTGAAAAACATTATCCTATCTCTGCATTGTTATAAACATATCCCCGTCTTTTCAATGTGATGCAAATATCCACTCATCATAATGTGACACAAATATCCTACCCTCCCAATGTGACAAACATAAAACTGTCATCACAATGTGATGAACATAACCATATTATCGCAATGTGGCGAACCAAGCCTTATACATTGAACATATAATGTGACAAACATAACCATATTTTCACAATGTGATGAACATAAATATGGTTGACCTTTATTGACTATGAGCATGGTTGACCATGGTTGACAATGGTTGAACATGGTTGGCCACAACCATATTGTCACAATTTGACAAACACAACGATATTGTCGTGATGTGAAGAACATGAGTGGCCATAACAATATTTTCACAATGTGACGAACATGTCTTGTCATAACCATATTGTCACAATTTAATGAATATAACCATATTGGCACAATGTGACGAACATAACCTCGTCATCACAATGTGATGAACATAACCTTATTGTTGCAATGTGACGAACACAACCTCGTTGTCCAAATTTGATGAACATATCCTCTTCATCTGTGACACAAATATCCTATTGTCATAATGTGACAAACAATGTCGTGTCATCACACTGTGATGAACATAGCCTCATGGTCGAAATAAATATCCTATCGTCTCTATGTGATGAACATACGACATTTATTTTCATCACATAACCATTCAACATATGATGAACATACGACATTTATGTTCATCATATTGCCGCTTTTTACTTAAATGACCTGTCATTGCAATGTGATGAACATAAACCCCTTGTCCCAATATCTCTGTCATCATCAATATGTGACAAAAATCTTGTTGTTGCAATCTAACGAACTTATCCCCTACCTTGCAATGTCACAAAAATAATCATATTGTCACGATATGACGAACATAGTCTCGTCATCACACAGTCATCAACATAGATTCGTTGTTGCAATGTTACAGGAATATCATGTCGTCATAATGTGACAAACACTTCCAAATTTCACTATCTGAATGTCATTCGTAGTCTTGGTCAACCATGGTCATGGCCAACCATGGTTACCTATGGATAAAAACTGTCAAACATGGTTAACCATTTTCAACCATGGTTAGTCACAGTCAACCATGGTGATGGTCAACCATAGTGAAGGTCATCCATAGTGAACGTCAACCATAGTGAACATCTACAAAAGTTAACCACAGTGAAGGTTTATGGAAGTTAACCATGGTCATGGTCAACCATAATTAACCATGTCAACCATAGTGAACCTTTCCTTTCCAAAGTCAAAAAATTTCTACCAAAGTTAACCATGATCATGGCCAACCATATGCAAGCATGGTCATTGTAAATTAATGTATTATTTTCATCACATTGCCATTTGACATACGATGAACATACGACATTTATGTTCATCACATTGCCACTTTTTACTTAAATGACCTTTCATTGCAATGTGATGAACACAAACCCCTCATCCCAATATCCTCATTGTCATCAATGTGTGACAAACAATATATTCTCGTCACAATGCAATGAACATAGCCCCATCATTGCAATGTGATGCAGATTTCCTATCATCATATTGTGATGCAAATATCTTGTCGTCACAATCTCAGGAACTTAGTCACTCCCTTGCAATGTCACGAAAAATAACCATATTGTCACGATATGGCGAACATAGCCACGTCATCACAATGTCATCAACATAGCTTTATTGTTGCAATGTTATGTGAATATCATTGAGTTATAATGTGACCAACAATTCCAAATTTCACTATTTGAATGTCATCCGTAGTCTTGGTCAACTATGGTCATGGCCACCCATGATCATCTATGGACAACAACTGTCAAACATGGTTAATCATTGTCAACCATGGTTAACCACAATCAACCATGGTCATGGTCAACCATAGTGCAGGTCATCCATAGCGAACGCCAACCATAGTCAAGGTTTCCAGAAGTTAACCATGGTGAAGGTCCATGGAAGTTAACCATGGTCATGGTCAATCATAATTAACCATGTCAACCATAATTAACCATGTCAACCATAGTGAACCTTTCCTTCCCAGGGTCAACAAATTTCTACCAAAGTTAACCATGATCATGACCAACCATAATTAAGCATAGTCATTGTAAATTAATGTATTAATACTTTAATAATGGATTAACATATTATTACTTTAATAATGTATTTATTAAAGTATTAATACTTTAACAATGTATTACTAAAGTATTGATACATTTTTAATGTTTTAATGTATTAAAACATTAAAATTAATTTTTTTATATCAATATTTATATTTTATTATAAATATTAATATTTTAGTGTATTAATAATATTAATAAATACATTATTAATAATGTATGTAATGTATAAATTAATTAATACCTTACATTAAGTTACATTAATAATAATAATAATAATAATAATAATAAATACATTATTAATATATTTAACATATAAATTTATTAATCTATTAATGTATAAATTATTAATGTATTAATAATTTAATAATGCATTACTAATGTATTAAAGATTAATACTTTAATAATGCATTACTAATAATATATTGATACTTTTAAAAATAATATTAATGTTTTAATATCAATATTTATGTTTTAATATAAATATTAATAATGTTTTAATATAAATATTAATATTAATATCTTAACCTATTACTAATATTAATAAATCCATTCCGGTTCGAAACGTGCTGGGACAAAAAATCCAACCATGTTAAAGGTTGGTGTGGCTTAGGCCGGTGGGATCCCCAGGTGATTTAATATATTAATAAATTAATAAATCCATTATTAATAATGTATTTAATATATGAATTAATTCATATACTTTACATTATACATTTATGTATTAATTAATTAATACTTTATTAATTATTAATGTATGAATTAATTAATTAATATGTTACATTATACATTAATATAAATTTATACTTTAATTTATACATTAAATTAATGTAATAATGTTTTATTTATGTCTTACTACCTTATTAATATATTATTTTATTTGTGTATTAATATTTTATTAATTTCTTAATGCTTTAGTATTGTTTTTATTAAAAATGTATTAATGTATGAATTAATTAAATTAATATATTTTATTATACTTTAATGTATGAATGTCATTCATAGTTATGATCATAAAAAACCATGATCATGATCAATCATACTCATCTTCAACAAATTTATTAATACTTTAATAATATATCATTAATGTATTACTACTTTAATAATGTATTTATTAAGGTTTTAATATAATAATTATTTTTATTTTAAGAATACATTATTATTACTTTAATGTAATAATATTTTAATATGTTATATTATACATTATTTATTATTGTATTAATTATTTAATTTATATATTACAATAATGTATTGTTAATGTATCAATATTTTAATACTATATTATTAAATAAATTAAGATCAATGTATTAATACTTTAGAAATTTATTTATTAATACATGTAATATAGTTATTGATGTATTTAATATATTATTAATGTATTTTTCACATAATATATTACTAGCAATAATCACTTTATAAAAGTGGTTGATAGGGAAGTCATTAATTTAAATATGTAAAAATGATTTTTGCTAATAATACTATTAGATGATAGTTCGGATTATCAATTAGATGATGATGAAAAAATGAGCTTCATTTTGAAATAAATATTCCAGTTTTATATATATCTACTATCTTTTGCATGTGCACGATGAAAATAAAAAAAGGCAAATTTTTTAAATCAATTATATACATCTAAGATGTATCTAATTGATTTAAAATTTAAAATTTAATTGATTTAGGCCATCTTTACATTATTATTTTATAAAAGAAACATTCAACTCTTTCAAGCGGCGGCCGGCCAACTTTAATTATTATTTTATAAAAAAGATTGTCATTCGAATTTAATAATTTAAACGAAACCTTAATCTTTACCAAAACCGTAATATCGATAAAATAGAACCCTAATCTTTAGGGTATTACCCATTTAAAATGAAGGTTTGATTGATTTACAAAGTCTGATAACTTTAGTGGATCGATATATTTGCTAATTTTCCTGGATGAACCTTTCCAATAAAACAAAAACCCTAATCTCTACAAAAGAAAATCCTAATCTCGATAAAACATAAATCTTAATATTCATATTAATATTCATATGAGTTTAATAATTAAAATGAAATAGAAATCTTGATAACATAGAAATCCTAATCTCTATAAAACATAATCCCTAATATTTACCTGAGTTTAATAATTAGAAAATAAAAACCTAATCTTTACTATTAGGGGGGACAAATCGTAATATTTACCCTAACATTTTTTATTTTCATATTAAAGAGAAACCCTAATCTCCATAAAACAGAAACCCTAATCTTTAGGTGAATACATTACATTCTTTTAATTGAGATGGAGTTTTGGTGACAACATACAAGTTTAATAGTTGTATGGCCTTTTATTATAAGTGAAAATTTATTACGGTTGTACAGAGTTTTATTATTACAGTGAGGATTTGATAATGACGAAGAAGCAGCTTCTATGAAGAAGGGGGGGTGAGAACAAGATTCCGTAGGGATCTACCTGCTAGGCCAATAAGAACTTTACCTAGTTTATATTTTTGAGTTAAGGTGTGAAGAATAAATTATATTTATTATGATGACACATTACTTTTATATTTTTGAGTTAAGGGGTAAAGAATAAATTATATTTATTATGATGATAACTTAATTCGGTAATATTTCATATTCCATGTCTACATTGTATTTTAATTTAATTTATGAATATTTTTATTTTAAAAATGAGTTTAGAAACAATTTGATATTTATAATTGTTTTTTAAAAGACAATTTATTTATTTATTAAAGTTTTAGATTTTTCCATATTTAAGAATACTTCAAAATTTCTTACATCAAAGTTATTTGAAATAAGTTAACTTTTATTGTTGTAGAACTTTATGTAAACAACTTATTCATGTAAGATGGAGTTTTTATTTACAAATTTTGATTTATTAAATTAGTGTTTTATATTTTTTTAGTTTCTTTTATAAAAAAATTACAAAATCATGAAGTGTTTACTCTAAACATGAAAAAGCACAAGCAGGAATGAATTCTCGCTTGTTATAGATCAATTTTTCCAGTGTATTTTTATTTAAAAATTTTGATTTATTAAATTAATGTTTTATACTCTTTTATCTAAAATAGATTTTTTTTTTTAAATAACTTATTAAGTTATTATTTTATATAATTAATTTAAGTTATTTATATATTTTTTAATGTATTTCCATTATTTATATATATTTTTAATTGTGACAATATTTAAAGATATTATTTTCTCTCCATCCATATTATATAATATAATAATTATAATATTTTTATATCTAATAAAATTATTTTTTTAATTATTAACATATCCATATTATATAATATAATAATTATAATATTTTTATATCTAGCAAAATTAAATTTCTAATTATTAATATATTTTGTGAAATACAAAATATATAGTTATTTTGCATTGTTTTTCTAAATAATAAGTTTTTATTTTCAATTATACATATGTTAATATAAGCTATATATGATTATTGATAAAATAAATTCCAAATAGCTATAGTATATATTAAAAATATTAAAAATGATTATAATATAAAAAATGAAAAAAATAAAATTTTTAAAAACAAAAATAAAGCATAATTAATTTCATATTTTAAGTTTTTAATAATTATAATGTTTTCAATATATATCAACGTCCATGGTATTGTAATTTTGACTTTTTTTAATTCGTTCTTCAAAATCCATGTTTATTATTGCTCTTTTGATTTTTTTATTTTTATTTTTTTTTCGATTAGGGCATTATAGATGGTGTAAATTTCTAACTTTATGTTAATCAATATTTTTTTTCTTTTTCTTTAAAGGTTAAGAATGGAAATGCATGGCTCTTGTAAGCATAATTGGGTTAGGTGGTTCTACTTTTATTTTCTCAGACATCTAAATAGAATCTATAAAATCTAGAAAGAAATGCAGTATGTATTTTTTTTTAGATTTGTCTATTTAATTTCACAGAAATATTTGTATGTAAATTTGGTATTGAGTGGATGTATGACATAGTGTTAAGAAACATAGACGTATTTGTAAGAGTTTGTGGATACTATTATTTTTATTTCAATATGTATGTTATTATGGGTATAAAATACAAAGTGTATGACAAAATGCAATTTTTTCTTTCATTTTGTTTAAAAGGCACTTATTTTTTAAATATTGATCTCAAATTCCCTTGCTCATCCAGGAAAGTAAATGTCTTATTAGAACGATCCATGAGAGCATGGTGTTTGTCCAACCAATTCAAGCCAATGATGAAATCATACAAGACAAAAGGTATAATATTCAATTAAGATGTAGTGCACAATCCATTCATCTCCAATTGACATTCCCCATCTCATTAATTTTCCTCTTTTCTCTTGTAGCTAACTACACCAACCAAGATTTTCCAACTTGCTTCTCGACAGATGGAATCTTTCCACTATCTTAGGATCTAGATAACTATGAGTAGCTCATGAGTTTATTAAAATATAAATAGGTTGGTCATTAATCTTACCTTCCATCTCAATCATGTGCGACTAGAAATTGGCTTTCTTGTTATCGAGGATTGCGTAAATCCTTGCAACATTTTGTTGTACACTATGCAAAGTACTAGCTTTATCACCTCTTTGAGGAAAATATCTATGCATATTATTTCCTCCACAACCCCAACACTACATAGGTTGCTACCATGACTTTTGTCCCATTGTTTCCAACATTCTGGGCTTCTGAAGGGTCATCTTCCCTTGTGCAATATTTATGAAAAAGGGTGGCTTAAATCCCTTCTTCCTCTATTCCATATTACTTTTCCTCTTGTATTCCCAAGCCTTTTGGGAAATTTTCCTTCCTCTTCGCTGCTCATAGAGACACTTAGCACACCTTATGGTATCTTCCAACATCTTAGGGTCATCATATAGTATCTTGTCACTGATAAATGAGGGAAATCCACTCAAATATCTATGACTATTCACTTGTTCGTTCATGATAAAAGGCACATAAATCATTAGTTCCAAAAATATTCTTTCATACTCATCAATCGTTATGCTCCCAAGATTGAGTTCAAAGAACTCCTTTATTTTCTTGCCATAGTACTGCTTGGTTAAGTATTTCTCTTGGAAATACCTCTTGAACTCCCTCCAAGTTACTTTCTTCTCATCAATACACTCCACTTGCACATACTGATCTGAACACATTGATTCCTTTCCTTTTAATTGATAGATATTAATTCTCCTTTCTGCCTACGCATAATAGTTATGCAGCTAGAAGTACTTTCTCATACCCAACAACCAGGTCTTTGCATATTCGTCTTTCTTGTTCCCACCTTCAAAGTTAGGAGGCTTGATATTATTCATTTCCTCTTGTAGCTCATCCACCCTAGTCATTCTCTTATTCTTTTTTACAGAAGATCGACTTGAGATACTGCGCTCTTTCCTAAAAGAATTCTTATCAACACTTCCTTCTTCTCTTCTTTTCTCATCATGAGACCCATGACTTCTTGATCTACTTGTATCTGTCTCCTTATCCATCTTCTTTTATATTCTTTCCAAGCTCTCCATCAATTTGACATTGAAGTTATCTGGCTGCACCTTGACTCTCATAAGTTTTTCATTATCAACCTTATAACTCTGGACATCTTTCTACAATATTTTTATAGTTTCTACCAAATTCATGCACCCCCCCTTGGATTTGGTACCATCAACACCTAACACCACATACATATCTCCAAATTCATCATTAGGACTATAAGTACTCTATGCATATTCCGTGATTTTTAACCTTCTGGACTGACTTTGTCCTACTCTATTATAATAGCGTAAGAAACAATTTATTTTAATACCATTTAATGCCGCAGAAGTAACTCAGAACTATATGCATGCACTATCATATTGTTCACACATCGCAACCCCACGCAAAACCATCTCAACATCATGCGCCAACTCAAATTTCTCTATGCGTAGAGTCTAATTCTTTTTCCGCACACACTAATCCCCAACCTCTTGATAAACACATGCTACAATCCTACGTACCCGACCACTCAATCCTCTTCTTGCCGACTCATAACTCGAAATGACCAGGTTAACAGAGCAAGAAAAATTAACCATATTGGATATATCCATGCATAACTACAAATACTGTCTATATGCATCATACTTACAGGTGAAAGCATCAGTAAACATAATAAAAACAAATACTTAGATGAGACCACATACAAGAATTAACCATGTCAAACATATATAAACAAACACACAGTAAACAAGACAAGTGCATAAACAAAACTTATCTTTTATGAAAATCACCAACTGTGGCCTTAACTTAGACGTTCCTCTCAGTCATAGATGTTGTTTCTCATAATCTTTCAACAACAGGTCACTCCTGAGCTGGGGCTCGAATCCACCAGGAAAAAGGGTCATAGCGACAAGCTATAGTATGAAACTCAACATAATTGTCCATTCCTAAGTGTCCATTGATGCATCTAGATCACAGTCCCTCATTCCCCACACACTTATCACACCCAAGGAAGTGTGCTCCTTCTCTGATCACTAGTCCCTTGTCTTCCCCAATTCCCTTCCCAAGATTACTAGCAATAGGTCGAGGAAGTCTCCGAGCCCTGTGACTAATTCCGAGTGCACTAGGAAACAATTACCAACAAAAAATATCGCCTGGAGAGTTAGCTCATGGGTCTGGAAACCACTCCCCAACAACCAGTCTCTCACCCAGAGAGACTACTCATGGTCTACCAACTCGATTCCTTGAAGGTATAATTCTGGTTACAGCCCCACAATTCCATGCAAGCTTCACTCGCAGATAAGGTAATAACTAAATAAACATTTCGACCCCTGCAATATAAGGTAATATATATTGCATGCCTTCCACTTGTATACCAGCTCGATCATCTGTCCTTTCCATCACGTTGATCATATGCGAGTGTCACGTGGACAAGCCAAGCTTCGATGTGGAACAATAACTAAATAATGTAATTTGTCATTTAAAAATAATGACTATATGGATGACGACTCTTGATATATACATTATTTTTATTATTTCAATCATAACCTTGGGGAATCTTAAAACTTAATTACGGAAGTGGAGGTGAATTTGGTGATTGTTTTACGTGAGTGAGAGTTAATAGAATGACTTCCCTTTTCCCAAGCCAAGCTTAAGTCTTCTTTTCTTCCATATTTTTATTTAAGTGAATAAAAAATATCTAATTTTCTGTTGAAAATCATATTAAATCAATAAATATATATATAAACCATGAATTAAATAATTAAATAGGAAATTTTAAGGAAAACATCTTTTTGCATTTGATATTAGAACTCAAAATTAGATTTCTCAATATTACTAAACCAATCATAATAAAATAAAATATAAGATGTCTTTAGATATTATTATGGGATGTTCAAATAAAGGAGAGAATGTTAAAAATATAAGATTTTTTTTAATATTATTATAAGACTAAAAAAAATAAGATAATGTTGAAAATAATCATGTAACTAACATATAAATTGTAATAATTAATTTATATATATATATATATTTTGGATTGAGTGATAACTTATAAATTTAAGGGATATATTTAGAAATATGATGTAATTATCTTTATTTAAATGAAGGAGGATGTAATATAAATATATTTTTTTCATGTTAAACGTGTAATGTATAGTAGTAACTTGTAAGTGTGTGTTTTCTTTTGTTATATCAGCTAGGAATATATTTTCTCAAGTTAAGTTTGTATTGCATGGTAGTACATACATGTTATCTTAGTGTTATAGCATGTTTTCTTGTTGCTTTATCATACTTATTGTTATATCATAATCATTAGGAAAATGACAATTAACTATTGAACAAATAATACTTTGAAATTATTTAAGGGAAAAGAAATTGATTTTAATAGTGATGTGAAAAACTAAAGTATATATTAAAAAAATAATAACAATTGAATTTGAGTGGGCCTAATGATTAAGGACATGTGTTTCTTCCTAAGAGATTATATATTCAAATTTAAGGCCATAACAAGAAAAATAATGTTATGTTGAGGTACAAGTATGATGCAATCTAATTTTAAGGTCATTGTCAAGTAAAACACTAAATTGGTGTATAAAACTCTCTTTTTTGTGAGACAAAGAACCCTCACTCCTAATGTCTATGAAAGTGTATATCTCCTATCCCTTTTGGGTGATAAGGAAACACATATTCTTAACAATATTATATTAATATTCTACTAAATATGTGAAGTTACATTTAAATTATAATTGGATATTATAATTAAGTAGAGTAGCTAATTTTATAATAATCTTTCATTTAACCACTTAAAATTTTGACAAACTTTAAGTGTTTGAGTTAATGTAAAATGACTTAAAATTTATACCAAGTTTTGGAATATATGAAACCCAAGTTACCCTAAAATTTTAGCCAAATTCAAGTTCATTTTTTCCCGGAAAGAAAATCCCCTTACTAGAAACTTAGCTTACTCCTGACCCGGTTGGCAATCCTTAATTTCTTCTTGAGCACTGATTCTAGCCGTAGGGTATCCTGCCCGATCTAAATAAAATGTATTTTTCACAATTAAAATTAATAATAATATTTGTATTTTGAATTTTGAATTTATTAAGTGTTTAAAATTAACAATAATATTTATATTTTTAATTTTGGATTTATTAAATGTTTAAAAAAATCAAAAATCAATGTCTAAATGTTTACTGTAATAATTTTTTACAAATAAAAAAATTTGATCTCTCAACATTTATAAAATAAATTTAAATTTAAAACGGAGTGTGTTGTTAAGCCATTCCGTAATGTTAAAGTCACCCGTTCAAAACCTGGGGAGACAAAAAATCCAACCATGTTAAGGGTTGATGTGGCTCAGGCCTGCACAAATTAACAAACACAAAAAAAACAAACTTAAAATTGATTTAATTATTATTTTTTATAAATAAAATATTTTTTTTAAATTAATATAAAAACATTATATATATAAAAATCATTATTTTTTATAAATAAAATATTTTTTAAAATTAATATAAAAATATTATATATATAGAATTTTTATCATATTGAATTATAAAATCGTATCCCTACTCATCACTACTTTGAATACAATACAATAAATTAAAAATTCAAAAATTCAAATACGTCTAGTAAACGTGAAGCGAGGGCTTACACACGTTGAAGAATCGAGGGATCTGAATACACGGAATATTGCTTGAAAGTTTCCCAAGATATTGAAATCTTGAGAGAGATTATAGAAACCCTACGCTTCGCACGTTGGATAAGTCTGAATAGATGATCAACGCGTGTCTTGAAGATTCTGAATACACGGTTTTGTAAATAACACGAGAAACGCGCCTGGAATATCAAATGCTAAATTCCAGCTCTTAAGAAATTGTTAATCATTTTTAGATTTCAGTTATGCTTTCATAACACTTATTTAATATTGAAACCATATTAACATATTAACATCAGAATATCTTTACGGCGTATGTATATTTATTGGAAATGGGCACACTTAATCAGTTTTTAATCTAAAATGTTTTTAATCTAAAATTCTAATCAACCTTTAAGTGATCAACCTTTGGAATTACCACATTTAAAATTAACATTTAGATTTCCTCAACTCTATGTGCTTTTCAGCATTCACCAACCACAACACCAACCCTATATGCATTTCGACATTCACCAACCACCAACCACTTTGCAGTTTGCGGCTGTGCTAGTATTAACTTTATACAACTCATTGCAATCAAGATGAATCGATGCGTCAGAGCTCTCTACAGCAGCTAGGGTTTACCCTAGCCGCCGCCTCAGCCGCCTTTGAAAATTCTGAAAATTTTGATGCAGGAGCCGAGCCGCTGTCTAGAAGACCCTCGTGGGATGGGACATTGCCTTTCCTGGTGCTGGTCGAATTCATTCCCTGCGCTGGAGAAAGGCCACCGCCATTGCTAGAGCTGAAGACAGGTTTCATGGCAGATTGCTAAATTGAATGAGGAACTGGCCGCTGGCTATGCTGAGCTCGCGGCCTATAGATTCTTATAAGAAGCTTCACTGAGTGTTAGGTATACCGATAATTTTAGACAACTCAATGCAAATCAAGATGATCCGATGCGGCCGAGCTCTATACAGCAGCTAGGGTTT
>ML791244.1:0-14860 GCA_009831015.1 Picea engelmannii
TAGTATTTGACCCTTCTGGAATGCTGTGAATAGTGCCATGAATGACTTCATTGCTGTTTTGATGATGTAGATTTCTTGTCGCTATGTGCAGATGATGTGGAGTTCTTGTCGCCATGTGCAGACGAAATTTCAGTGATAACAGAGTGGACAAGATTTCACCTTCCGAGATCTCACACTAGAGAGACTCATTCATTTCATCTGAAAACAAGAAAGGAAAGAGATCGACCACTTTTAACACTTCAAGAATGGGGCAACCTATTGGGGCCTTGAAAAGATCAGAGAAGAAAGTCTTCCCTAATGTTGTGATTTCCTCCTAGGAGGACACCATTTCCCCATTTTGGCCCCTGATTTGTGATATGTTGTTTATAGTTTTCCTAAAGTTAGCGAACTTATCTAAAAACTTTTTATTATTATTATCACCTTCTTTGAGCCATGTCGCTCGACTCTTTAGCCTCCACTCAGCTTCATCCAAAGCTAATAGATCCTATTTTTTCTTTAAAAGAGTAGACAACTCTCCCTCCTCTAAATCAAAAAAGGTTCTTGCCAATTTGGCCACCAATAGAAAATAAATCCTACCTTCAATTTCCCGCAAGGCCTCCCCCACTTTATGTTTAAAATCTTAGGCCAAGGCACAAGAGACTTTGTTAATTTTAGTAATATTTTTCACAAACTGGTGTATATAGGAGTTACCCTCCTCTTCACTCAGGTGGGACCATGAGGATTCCACTAAATCCTTATATTTTTCTTCTCACAACCAAAAGTGATTAAACTTGAAAGGGATAAATAGCTTGGGAACCCCCTTCTCTATTTTCAACAAAATGGATAGGTAGTCTGACGATACCTCCCTTGATACCCACAACTTGAAAACTTAAGGATTTTCTAGAATGGATTATGATAATAGAAATATGTCAATCTACTTTGCGACCAAATTGACACCTCCTCTTCCCTTTCGCCACGTCTGAGATAATTTTGTAGGCTCCAAATCTACCAACTAGTTCTTTTCAATCCACTGAACAAGAAAACCTTCTTGATAATCCCTCCTAGGGTGGGCTCCCCAAACCTCTTGGATTGAGGCTGTGAAATTTAAATCTCCCCCAATGATGAAATTTTGGAGGTACAAGATACCATAGTCACAAAAATTCTCCCAAAACAAGACCCTATCAACATACAGCCCATACAGATTTACCAACCTAAATATCGAATTAAGTTGACTGTCCACCAAGTCAACCACCATCCAAAAAATAATGAGTGGTGTGGCTATCACTTTTACATGTGGACTCCATGCAGAAAGGATTCCACCCGAAATACCTTCTTAATCCAAAGTACAAAAAGTCCAATCTTTCAACCATGGCCAAAAGAGGTCCACTGCTTTCCCAACAACACACATTGTTTCTTGTATCATAATAACATTCTAATTGCATGAATGTACAAACCTTTTGAGCGATAAAATTTTCTGGGATCCCCCTACCCCTCTTGCATTCAAGGAAACATCGATCATTGGGTCACTTTGTCATAGGTTATCCCCTCTCTAAGGGACTGAATGATTGTGGATTGTTTTACGTCTCTTATTTCCTTTTTTGCTTCAACCTCTACCAATAAAAAAAATGATTTCCTTCTAGCTTGACTACAGAGGGACCTTTTTCCGAAGCTAGACCACCTAGCTGACCTTCCACGATCCCCAATTTGAACTTCAACCTTAACATATAATCTGACTTGAGCACAGACTTTGAGAAAGAGATTCTTAGAAATTTTTCCAACAAAGAGAAAGTTGACGAGGAAGTGGACCTAGGCAAGGTTGGCTTCTTTGAAAGGTTATCTTTTGATTCCCCCTTGCATGCAGTCCTCGTGATGACTGGAAGGGAGAAAACCCCTATCTCAAGCGGAGTGTCAACACTCATGAAACAAACATAATTTTCCTTTGAACCAGGGGAGGGGTACTTGAAAACACAAGGAACATAAGACTCTTCGTGACAAAGAGGGAATTTTGAAGGACTCTAAAGATGAGACTTACCCATCATTAAATATGACTTATCCTTGGAAGAAGGAAATTCCTTCTTCATAAATTTGATTTCCTCAAAATTTGAACCTGAAACTTCATCCAGTACCTCGTTTTGATCGCTACCATCGTCATTTGATGTTGCCTTTATTTTCCATACTGTCCTGAAGAGGGGGGACTGGGAGGAGGGCCTACAACACTGCACCTGTAGGTGGACGACCTCATGGCAGCCAAAGCACCTGAAAGGAACCCTCCAATAGTCTATGTGTTGCACCCATCTAAAGTCACTACATATTAACTCTATATCATCCAACAATCCCTCCAATTCCACTTCTATGTGCAACCAGACCCATCTTCTATCTTATTTTTTCTCCCACTCAAGCTCACAACCAAGAAACAAGCTAATAGAATAACCAATTGCAGTTAACACCTCCTCATGCCAAAAGACAAGAGGAAAATCTGGGAGAATTTCCTAGACTTTAGTGTGAGACATAGATTCATGAGTTGGGTTGAAACTAATATCCCATTCCTTCAGCACCAAACTAGAGGCCCCTCACGACGAAACCCAACTAAATATTTTTTCCAAATCCTCTTTGGAGTGAAATTTAAAAATGGCCCACCCTCTCGCTAAAGTATGAAAATCTAGGCTCTAACCTATGATAGCATACCAATTCTCATCTAGCCATCCCCTAAGAGCCTGGGGGGACACCACTTTCCCAAAAAATCTAGCCATCTATTTTCAAAAAAATGGGTAGGTGGTCTGAGGATACCTCCCGTGAGACCCACGACTTGAAAACCTAAGGTTTTTCTAAAAGGGATTCTAATAATAGAAATATGCCAAGCCACTTTGTAACCAAATTAACACCTCCTCTTCCATTTCTCCACGTCTGAGATAATTTTGTAGGATCCAAATCTACCAACTAGTTCTTTACGATCCACTGAACAAAAAAACCTTCTTGAGAATCCCTCCTAGGGTAGTCTCCCCAAACCTCTTGGATTGAGGTTGTGAAATTTAAATTATCACCCCCAACGATGACATTCAGGAGGTACAAGATACTGTAATATACATAGGGAGGTAATATGGGTGGTAATATGGGAGGTACCCAATGAAAATGGGAGTTAGATATTATTAGTGGAGGTCATTCAATGTAAGGTAGACTATGTCCACCATTGTATTAAATAAGGCCCACTATGGTAGTTGGATAGAATAAATGGGTAGTTAGAGATAATAAATGGGTTTTCTAGAAGATACCTTCTCTAGAATGTTCCTAGGATATAGAGAATTTTATATAAGGAAGTGTGAGAAATTCAATTGGCATGGTGAAGAATATTGTGAAGGTACAAGCAAGTATTGCTTGAGGAGTTTTATCCTTCCATAAGGATTAATAGATGGTGCTACCCTACCTCAAGGGTTTTCTCTATTTCTTGTGTTGAATAGTGTGGTGAATGGTTTGGTTTATTCTTGGTTATTTATGAAGTATATTTGCAGATCTGGTATAGATACACAACATTTGGTATCAAAGCTCTTTCCTTGGGAAAATAAGGGAAGAAATTCTTGGTTAATTTTTGCAGAATTGTTTTTAAGAAAAAAGGGGGCGATGCACCTCAGGCTCGGATATGAAAATTTATGCTCATAACTTTTAGAAAATAATTGGATATTTGGATTCCTCTCAAAAAAATACCCAATTTCAAAAAAACAATTAGCCGAATAGAGCCTGGGAAGTAAACTTATGAACATTTTAAATTCGACAGTTTTTCAAGGTTTTTCCAGAAAAAAACTGTGATTTTCTGCGGTAAATTATTTTTAACCTTGGTTTTTGTTGTATATTTTGTCCAAGAAAGATGTATTTTACTGGGAATGATAAGTCCTAGTATTCAAGAATTTATAAATTCCCACAAGTCAGAATGGAAAGAAAAGTGGAAATTTCAGTTGTATCTTTGTTTCAGAGAGGATGCCTTAACATGGAATCAATCATTGGACTATTTCGCATTGATGAAACTTTCAGATGAAGAATTGGAAAAATTACTTTTAAATAGGTAGTCTCATGTGGGAAAACAAGATAAAGAGAACACCAAGGGTTTATTTTCATGTGAAAAATCTATATTGCATGTTCATGGATGTCTTCATAAAGAAAATATCATTGTTTCTATTAACCCCAGTTGTAGGCATAATTTTATCAATGTTCACTTGGTTAATAGAATGCAAATTGCTGCAAAGAATATTCAAAGCACACAGGTTGAGGGTAAAAATATTCAAATCTTTAAAGATTTGAAAATTACCATGGATAAATATGTGTTGCATTCAAACTTTTATGCTATAGATATGGGTGATGTGGATATTGTTTTTGGATATCCTTGGATGGACTCAATTGATACAATTAATATTAATGTGCAAAAGAAATTTTTGAAGTTGTGGTACAAGAAAAATAAAAACACATTGCAGGATGTGTCTCTCAGTAAGTCAAGAGGAAACACGATGACCAACACAGAAGTTATTGTAGCATCCAAAGAGGAGTTAGAGGCCGAGTCTACAGAAGGAGATGAAGCAGAGCCACAAGAACAAAACACTAAAGAAGCTAAGGAGGTCATTGACTTAACCACACACGGGGTTGTAGATTTGAAGAAAAAGGAACCAATTCCTACAGTTGTTGTATATCTCCATCCACATCATATAGAGAAACAACAGTCATCAAGGCAAGGGTGTGAGCATTAATCCCTGATCAAAATCTGGACCAGGGGTTAAATTTTTCTCAAATTTCAAAGTGCTCGGAATGCGACAAAAATGGTGCTATTACATCCGTCTCGTCTTCCTGATTCCAGCGGTATATTTACTTTGTCAAATGGACTTCGTATGGAGAAGTTATCGCGATCTGTTCATCGATCCAAAAAGACAAAAAATTTAGATGCTGACTGTACCTATCCGTACAGTCTGTACGGTCTGACGTGGCAGGGCCATACAGACCGTACGATGATGACACGGCAGTTGTTTACTGGTTGATTGTTGGCGAGTCGGGTGTTGACACGTGTCCTATACCTAGTGAATGGTGTGAGGACACGTGGCCCAATCTGGAGGCACCACGTGTCACTCATTTTTGGTTCATAAGGTTGTTGTATAAAATGTAATGGGAGTCCGCGGGGTTCGAACCCCGAACCTCCCCCCACTATATAAAGCCTTCGCTAACCTCCGCTAACCATTATGCCGCTAATTGTTTCTTGTTTTATATGTCAAAACATTTATATTTGAGTTTGGTCATTGTAATAAATGGAAAGGGGGCGGGTCGGGGCTTAGCCCCGACCCATGGTTCAATTGAACAACATATAACCGTGTATTATCATTGTAATGACCGCGCGCATATTGTATACCATATATATATATCATATATATACCATTATATAAAGCGCGGGTGGGGTTATTTTATATAGCCCGTGGTTTTCCATAGAACCGGAGCGCGGGAAAGAAGTTGCACGGTTATGACCGGTTAACCACCTTTTATCAACGCGCGAGGTCACATGACCATTCACACGCCCAAGTGCTAAGCGGTTAGGGGCTGGAGGTGCCCTAACCATCCTACGATTTGCACCGTTGGCACGGTTGCACCCGGTGCCAGGTTTTTGCGCTTAAATAAGCGTGTGTTCTTGGTTCAAGCACACAGAGGTGCGTTTTGGTGAACCAGTTTCAGAAAGCTTGAAGGAGGAAAATGGCAGGAGGCCTATCTTCCTCATCTTTTGGTCGATTGAGGTGCCATAAAACCCCAGCTAGGGGTTTTTGGACGTGCTGAATCCATTGGTGTTGTTATCAAGGCCATTTGAAGACTTCTTCTACAAGTTTTTCACCATTGAAGTTTCAGCAAACTCCAGGGAGCTTGAAGCCCTCATTGATCGAGGACATGGTTTGGTGAGCCTATGTTTGTTTTCTGTGATTGAATAATCATTTTTGGCTAATTGATATGCTTTGAACACATTGGGATGGGTTTTAGAGGATGTTGAGGACTTTTACAGGTGTTTTTTCCAAAGAGAAGCTCAGGGAAGCTTATGGCCACATGTAAAAGAGGTCATGCCCGGATGAGCCATGCTCTGTTTTCAGAGTTCTATTAGTCATTTTTGGGGTTTTTATGTGTTCTGATATCAATGGTACAGTCTATTTTTCCATTGGAGTTTAGTAGCATCTTGTAAAAGAACTTTTGACAAATTAATCCCAGAGAGCCAAGTCCATTAATGGAGGCTCAAGGAGATGTAGCCCAGAGGGGGGTGAACTCCTTTATCATGTTGTGATTGTTCTGAGTTTGATGGTTTATTTGCTACAAGTTATGTTGCTGTGTATTTATTGAAAGTACATATATAACCATTTAAAAGAACATATCCTCACACATAAGCATTTACAAGAAGATACATGAACTTAACACATAACTTTATCTTGCATATTTTAACACATGAAGCAAGGTCTTGTGATGCAGGAGCATCTCTCCATGTAGCCAGCCAGCCAGCCAGCCACGTCAGCATGCACACATTTGAAGGATAAAAAGGAGGCACATCCTCATTGAAATATTTGAAATGAATGTAATTAAATGAGCTAGGTTGTTGAGCCAGGAAAGCCGTGCTTTATGCAGGCATTAGATAAGATCGGCCTTTATGGTAGATCGGCTGAGATCTATATCCATACGCTAGACTAGACAGCCATTGATTGTAATTTAATAGGGTAGGTAAATCCCGGAGGGAAGCGCTAAGAGCCCCTCAGGTAAAAGAGATATTCAGATCTCATTTTGAGTAGTATGCATGTAGAGCAGAAGAGAAGAGCCGGGAGAGCTCAGGAACACCATTGTAAAATATACAGGCATTTGCTATTATTTAATACAAACAACAGTTGTTCCTGCATTATTCTGTGTTGAATGGATGTCTGTGTATGTGTTCTATATATATGTTGTAGATGTATGTTGTGCATTATGTATTCTGCAAGAGTTTGTGTGATTTCAATTGAGATCTCTTTGAGGTTTCATGCCGTGAGGGCGTGACAGGGTGTTGAGACTCTGAATACCAGTGCATAGAAGGATGCACTTCTGAACTCAAAAGAGTCAGACAGAGACGTGCTGAGGCACAGAATGAGATCAACAACTCATACTGAAGGAATATCTTTGAGGTTACTGAATACCTCAAGAGACAAGGCTGTGTAGCTGACACGCAGTCGCAAGTAGAATCGCTGAGGATTATGTAGGAGCTCTGCCAGGTGGGCATTGAGCGTATGCACAGTGGTACTGAGGAAGAACTCTGTTGAGAGGTTGAAGGTAGAAGTTAGAAACTCTGAGGAGTTCTGAGAAGCTCTTCCAGGTGGGCATTGAGCGAATGCATAAGTGCATAGGGGAACAGAACTGTTGAATGTTCTGTGGAAGGAAGAGATACTCCACCAGGAGGGCGTCGAGGGAGTGTGCAGATGGTACAGGAGGAAGAAACTCTTTGAGTCCTATCATCTGAAGGAAGCATCCATTGAGGGAACTTTCACTGGGTTACTGAATACCCAGGAGACTCAGCGAGAAGACCGCTTGAGCAGAAGGGTAGCAGGAGGCGTCCATATTCTCCATCAGAGGGAGAAGGAAGAAAAAATTCCCCAAGGGGTCTAAGCATTCGCTGAAGCTCAAGAGAGACAGCATCGAGTGTGCATAGAGACTCTGTAGGAACATAGGGGTCAAAGAATCCGTTGAGGGTTCGAAGACAGAATCTCAGGAAGGGCAGTGCTTTTACGCGTATCAGCGAGACTCGAGTTGAGGATTCGCAGAGGAGAAGAAACGCAAAGGTCCGAGCCTTTGGGAAATGAAGAATTCTTCCAAGTCTGGGAAGAAAGAACAGAGAGCTCGGGGGAGCACAGCAACCATCGGATTGATGGAGGAAGCAGATCTGGACCGTTGAACAGTTACGGCCAGGAGGAGATCAGAAGGAGCCTATAGAAAGACGGGACCAACAGTCGTCGGATTGCGTAACGAAATCCCGTCATCCGTTGGATTGGGTGGAGAGATCAAGTGCCATCGACGTTTGACACATCGGGGTATCGGGGTTCCGAGGACATAGCACACTCGTATGTTGAAATTACGATCGGCAATTCCCGATGCGGTTAGAGCTGTTGATCGGAGGGATTTCACGAGAACCCGAGGACCGTTAGATATGGCCAAGGCGCACAGAGATTACAGTGCAGGCATTCAGGGTTCGAAGCTCAAGAGGAAGTAGCACCGTCGATCTGGGTTCATAGGGACCGTTAGATCTGCACGTGCCATCGCATATCAACATATCGCGAGTTGGAGAACCAAGTTGGTGGAGCGGAAGTGGCGATATCGCGATCCGCGATATCCTGACAAAATCATAGCCGTTGATATGGAGGACACGCGTCAAAGGATCCCTAAGAATCGGGGTTCGGAGAATCGGGGTTCTCGATAGCAGAGAACAGTTGCATGTTGGATTCGCGATCCGCGATTTCCCGAAGTTGTTGGAGCCGTTGATCTCATCTTGGACACGTGGCGTGAGATCCCTGAGAGTCGGGGTTCGACACTTCGAGACTTTTGGTGTCGAAGGTATCGCAGAAGATTTGCGAAATCCCGAATTGTGAAGGGTCCCACTGAGAGAGTGGGTGGTGTGGACAGGTGGTATCGCGTTTCGGGGTTCGGGACTTGAAAGGTCCTGTGAACAATATTGCGGAAGACGCAAATTCTCAATCGACGATTTCTCGAGTACCACTGGCGTGTGGGGTCCAAGCGTCAGTAGCGAGGACAAGTGTCATCAGGATTCAACATATCGGGTTTTTCGGAGGCAAGAGTTGCGCAGTTGTTGAAATCGCAATTAGCGATTTCCCGATTTAATCGGAGCCGTCGATCGTTATCAGGACACGTGGCGTGAGATCTCTAGGAATCGGGGTTCAGAATTTGGGATTTTCCAATGCACGGATATCGCGACCTTTGAAATCGCGATCCCGCGATTCTCGATATAGCGGAGAGGGAAGGTGACATGGCAGGGAGGCAGCGCACGTGCCATCGGCGTTCGGGGTTCGAGGATTCACCGTGTATGTGAATCGCAGCATCGTAGGTGCCAATTTCCCGATCGGGAAATCCCCGACAAGATTGGAAAGCGTTGACCCGTTGACCCATCGGGGTTCGGGGTTTTAAATTGCACAAGAATCATGCTCGCATGTTTCGCGATATCGCGAAACCCGATTCTCCGTCAAGAAAAGGGGAGATCGCCGAAGAAATAGCTGTGCGTATTGAGAACTTCCGAGAGGAGTTGAAAGAGTCTTTGACTCTTCGGGCCTGAGACGAAGAAGGTCCTGGTGGGAGCGGATTGCCTATCAGGGCGTCTGCATCAAGTGGTATCAGAGCGGAAATCTATTTGCATATTGCAGATAGAAGGCAGGAAGAGGACAGAGTTACAGAGGACTCTGTGGGGACTTGTTTCTAGGTAGGCAACAGTCCATAGACAGTCAGCAGGACTGTGAGAGAAGATGATGTTGGAGCACTCAGGGATGCAAAGTGACAGCAGTAGACTTGTCCGAGACGCAGATAGATACAGCAAGATGGATACTGAAGGCCATAAGCATGCAGAAAGGAAGAGCTCAAAGCGGATGAATGCAGCAGATATGGACAGAGAGCTCGCTAATATAAAGTGCAAGATGGAGGAGCTCGAATTGAAGATGTAGCAGGGAAAAAAGAAGAGATGGGTATATGAATGGCCCATGCAGAAGCCGAAGGCGAGATGGCCAATCAGAGAGTTGGTGGTCATAAGGCAGCGCAGGCTGTTAACAAGATGGTTGAGGTATGCTGAAGACCTCAAGGCCACAGAGGAGAAGTGGACTTGTCACTGTTGGCCAGAGACTGGAAAGGGTCTCGATGATGATGATTGGGATGAATTGGGATCGTCTGATGATCTCAAGGACTACCATGAAGGCAGAGAAGAAGAAATTCCAGATTTCCAAGAGGGCAACGAGATGAGGTCGACTAAAGATCTCACGGACTGTCAGGAGGACAGCAAGGAAATTTTACATTGCCAGCAGGGCAATGACCAGAGATCACTGCGGCATATCGAAGACTGCCAGGAGGGCAACGAAAGCATATTGAACTGCCAGGTGGGCAAAGAGGAAAATTTGGGGCCATCTAAGGATCTCATAAAGAGTTCAATTCATCAAGGAGTGCTGATGAAGATGGGATCGGTTGATCTCATGGTCTTCCAGGGAAGCAGCGGAAGCGTCTTATATTGCCAGGAGGGCAGAGACGAGCAGATGAGACCATCTGAGGGTCTCATGAACTCAGAAGTGAGTTGGATTCAGCCAGGGGAGCTGATGGAGCAGATGAGCTCGAGATTCCATTATGATCAGCGTGTATAGCTGGCAGCAGAAGAAGATCAGAGGAGCCGAATGATGATTGGGGGAATTCCAATATTCCTGCCATCTGCACAGGAGGAGGCAGAAAATCGTGTTGCAAATGATGCAGCAGCAGAACAGTCACAGCTGGAGATGACTGTCAAAAGGAAATTGGAGCAGACTTTGAAATTTGCCCAAACAGAAATCAAAGAAGAGAATGAGCATTCGGTGGAATGTCTCAACACATTCAGCCAGCAAGATGAGAGCGCTGTAGCATTGGAGCTGACAGCAGAAAAAGACGTAGAAGCAGAAGAAGAGGATGATGAGCATTCTGAGGAATGGCTCACCATTTTCAGCCATGAAGCTGAAAACAATGCAATAGAGGAGGTTGCAGAAGCAAATGAAGAACACACGGACAGCATATGTTTTGTTGATCTGTGGGACCAGTTGGAAGCCCTAGAAGAGAAGGTAAAAGTGCAGGGCATGTACATCCAACAGGAAAAGTTGGAGATTGATGAAGAAGAAGGCACGGGAGATCATAGCGATCTTCCCAATGGCCAAAAAATTTTGCAGCTGAGGAGACTGCAACAGCAAAACCAGCCACTAGAGCAGCTGGATGATGTGATCATGAAGATCATAGAGCTGATGGTGAAGTCAGCAGATACTGCCAGCAAAGAGAAGCTGAGCAGAAGGAAAGAAGCAGCGGCGCAGCGGAAGAAACAATAGCAGCAAAACGGAGCAAATGAACAGCTCCAAAGATTTGTTTGGGATCCTGAAGGATTTCCAACAGCTCAGAAGGGAAGCTCATGAGCAAGAGCTCATGATTTTTGCAGCAGTGGAGTATCATGCAGGAGCATCTCTCCATGCAGCCAGCCAACCAGCCAGCCACGTCAGCGTGCACACATCTGAAGGATAAAAAGGAGGCGCAGCCTCATTCAAATATTTGAAATGAATGTAATTAAATGAGCTAGGCTGTTGAGCCAGGAAAGCCGTGCTTTATGCAGGCATTAGATAAGATCGGCCTTTATGGTAGATCGGCTGAGATCTAGATCCATACGTTGGACTAGACAGCCATTGATTGTAATTTAATAGGGTAGGTAAATCCTGGAGGGAAGCGCTAAGAGCCCCTCAGGTAAAAGAGATATTTAGATCTCATTTTGAGTAGTATGCATGTAGAGCAGAAGAGAAGAGTCGGGAGAGCTCAGGAACACCATTGTAAAATATACAGGCATTTGCTATTATTTAATACAAACAGCAGTTTTTCCTACATTATTCTATGTTGAATGGATGTCTGTGTATGTGTTCTATATATATGTTGTAGATGTATGTTGTGCATTATGTATTATACAGGAGTTTGTGTGATTTCAGTTGAGAGCTCTTTGAGGTTTCATGTCGTGAGGGCGTGACAGGGTGTTGAGACTCTGAATACCAGTGCACAGAAGGATGCACTTCTGAACTCAAAAGAGTCAAACAGAGACGTGTTGAGGCACAGACTGAGATCAACAACTCATACTAAAGGAAAATCTTTGAGGTTACTGAATACCTCAAGAGACAAGGTTGTGTAGCTGAGACGCAGTCGCAGGCAGAGTCGCTGAGGATTCTGTAGGAGCTCTGCCAGGTGGGCATTGAGCGTATGCACAGTGGTACTGAGGAAGAACTCTATTGAGAGGTTGAAGGTAGAAGTTAGAAACTCCAAGGAGTTCTGAGAAGCTCTGCCAGGTGGGCATTGAGCGAATGCATAAGTGCATAGGGGAATAGAACTGTTGAATGTTCTGTGGAAGGAAGAGATACTCCGCCAGGAGGGTGTCGAGGGAGTGTGCAGACGGCAAAGGAGGAAGAAACTCTTTGAGTCCTATCATCTAAAGGAAGCATCCATTGAGGGAACTTTCACTGGGTTACTGAATACCCAGGAGACTCAGCGAGAAGACCACTTGAGCAGAAGGGTAGCAGGAGGCGTCCATATTCTCCATCAGAGGGAGAAGGAAGAAAAAATTCCCCAAGGGGTCTAAGCCTTCGCTGAAGCTCAAGAGAGATAACATCGAGTGTGCATAGAGACTCTGCAGGAACGCAGGGGTCAAAGAATCCGTTGAGGGTTCGAAGACAGAAGCTCAGGAAGGGAAGCGCTTTTACGCGTATCAGCGAGACTCGAGTTGAGGATTCGCAGAGGAGAAGAAACGCAAAGGTCTGAGCCTTTGGGAAACGAAGAATTCTTTCAAGTCTGGGAATAAAGCACAGAGAGCTCGGGGGAGCACAGCAATCGTTGGATTGACGGAGGAAGCAGATCTGGACTGTTGAACAGTTACGGCCAGGAGGAGCTCAGAAGGAGCCTATAGAAAGAGGGGACCGACAGCCATCGGATCGCGTAACGAAATCCCGTCATCCATTGGATCAGGAGGAGAGATCAACCACCATCAGCATTTAACACATCGGGATATCGGGGTTGCGAGGACATAGCACACTCGTATGTTGAAATTACGATCGGCGATTACCGATGCGGTTAGAGCCGTTGATCGGAGGGATAAAATCTCCTGGAGGGATTTCACAAGAACTCGAGGACCGTTAGATCTGGCCAAGGCGCACGGAGATTACAGTGCCGGCATTCAGGGTTCGAAGCTCAGGAGGAAGTAGCACCGTCGATCTGGGTTCATAGGGACCGTTAGATCTACATGTGCCATCGCATATCGGCATATCGCGAGTTGGAGCACCAAGTTGGTGGAGCGGAAGTGGCAATATTGCGATCCATGATATCCCGACAGAATCATAGCCGTTGATCTGGAGGACACGCGTCAAAGGATCCCTAAGAATCGGGGTTCGGAGAATCGGGGTTCTCGATAGCAAAGAACACTTGCATGTTGGATTCGCGATCCGCAATTTCCCGAAGTCGTTGGAGCTGTTGATCTTAGCTTGGACACGTGGCATGAGATCCCTGAGAGTCGGGGTTCGGCACTTCGGGACTTTTGGTGTCGAAGGTATCGCAGAAGATTTGCAAAATCCTGAATTGTGAAGGGTCCCATGGTGAGAGTGGGTGGTGTGGACAGGTGGCATCGCGTTTCGGGGTTCGAGACTTGAAAGGTCCTGTGAACGGTATTGCGGAAGACGCAAATTCCCGATCGGCGATTTCCCGAGTACCATCGGCGTGTGGGGTCCAAGCGTCAGTAGCGAGGACAAGTGTCATCGGGATTCGACATATCGGGTTTTCCGGAGGCAAGAGTTGCGCAGTTGTTGAAATCGCGATTAGAAATTTCCCGATTTAATCGGAGCCGTCGATCGTTATCGGGACACGTGGCGCGAGATCTCTAGGAATCGGGGTTCGACATTCGGGGTTTTCCAATGCATGAATATCGTGACCTTTGAAATCGGGATCCCGCGATTCCCGATATAGCGGAGAGGGAAGGTGACGTGGCAGGGAGGCAGCGCACGTGCCATCAGCGTTCGGGGTTCGGGGATTCACCGTGTATGTGAATCGCAGCATCGTAGGTGCCAATTTCCCGATCGGGAAATCCCTGACAAGATTGGAAAGCGTTGACCCGTTGACCCATCGGGGTTCGGGGTTTTAAATTGCACAAGAATCGTGCTTGCGTGTTTCGCGATATCGCGAAACCCGATTCTCCGTCAAGCAAAGGGGAGATCGTCGAAGAAATAGCTGTGGGTATTGAGAACTTTCGAGAGGAGTTGAAAGAGTCTTTGACTCTTCGGGCCTGAGACGAAGAAGGTCCTGGTGGGAGCGGATTTCCTATCGGGGCGTCTGCTTCATCCTGTAAAGTTTATTTTAATGAAGTAGAGGGTGCTTGCATAGCATAACAAGTCAGCCTTCTATTTTCAGATCAGGTGGTATCAGAGCACAAGTTTGTTTTGCTCATGTGTTTGCCATTGATAGCTTGAGATTTAGCTATTGGTTTTTGTGCAAGTTTTGTGTTGAAGTTTTATATCTTGCAAGAATGGAGGAAGCTTCAAGCATTGATAGTTCTCATAAATCTTCATTATCTAAATTCTTTGATAAAGAAGAGATTCTAACTATGAGAGATTTGATGAAAGAGATGTGTGAAGACAGAAATGAGCGCATTGCCTTTGAAGAGCAGTTGATGGCCATGAAGAAGGAGAAAGACCAACTTCTTCAAAAGTTGCATGAGATGGAGATTCAACTCCATGAGGCAAAGGAAACCCTTACCAAGTACATGCGTGAACATAAGGTATGCAATGATAGTTTATCTTCTAATTCCTCACAAGATGAATGTTTTGGTGGTTTTGAAAATCACACAAGAGGAATAGGGTCCAAGTTGTTGTTAAAAATGGGCTATGAAGGTAAAGGTTTGGGCAAGCATGCACAAGGCATTGTTGAGCCTATTGTTGTTGAATAAAGACCTAAGTATTGTGGTCTTGGATATGAACGGCAAGATGGAGCAAATTCCAAAGTTGAGGAGACAAGGGAAAAAGTTCCAAGGATAAACTTTGTTTCAAGTTCACCTCCTCAAGAAGGCTTTAAAGGTGAAAGTTCAAGAACTTTTGTTGAAAGTTCAATCCCTCCAGCATGCAAG
>ML791244.1:15705-40561 GCA_009831015.1 Picea engelmannii
GTATGTGTAAGCAGTGAACCTGGTGATGGTTCATCATGAGTGATTCATGATTGTTACATGATTATGTATCATGTTTGTCGACTTGTCAGTTTGGGAAGGTTGATGTTTCAAATAAGTCTCGACTGGTGTTGATGATTTTCTGATGACTATGTTGTGTCGATCGTGTTGTTCGACTTGTATTTAGTCGATGGTGTTTGTTGGCTTGAAAGTTGATTTTGAGTACATCAAGATGCAGGAAAATGCCATGTGCTTTGATGAAGTACAAGATGCGACAGTTTGCTTGAAGAGCAAAAAGATTTTCTTAGCATCATTTTTCAGTCTTGTATAATTTGTTTTCAAGATTGATGGTTTTCTTGGCTTGTGACAAGATGTCGCAGGAAGTTTTTGCAGCCATTGGAGAGCTGATTATGTTGACGTCAAAGAGTTCACAAGAGGGACTTGATTCTCAGTGGGAAGGTTGGCATTCTTCCAAGCACAGAGAGAACAGTGGGTCAGCAGCAACCAGAGAGCAGTGGTTGAAGGACATAGCCAGTTGTAGTGCACGACATGTCAACGTATTCAGGTGATTGTCGAAAAGATTTTGATATAACTTGAAATCCGACAGATAAGCTTTTGTGGGTCCAAAATCCTTTCAGTGGGAAGGTGTGATCAAAATCTGGACCAGGGGTTAAATTTTGCTCAAATTTCAAAGTGCTCGGAATGCGAAGAAAATGGTGCCATTGCATCTGTCTCGTCTTCCTGATTCCGGCGGTATATTTAGTTTGCCAAATGGACTTCGTATGGAGAAGTTATCGTGATTTGTTCGCCAAGCCAAACAGGCAAAAATTTTAGATACTGACTGTACCTGTTCGTACAGTCCATACGGTCTGACATGGCAGGGCCGTACAGACCGTACGATGATGACATGGTAGTTGTTTATTGGTTGATTGTTGGCGAGTCGGGTGTTGACACGTTTCCTATACCTGGCGAATGGTGTGAGGACACGTGGCCCAAACTGGAGGCGCCACGTGTCACTCATTTTTGGTTCATATGGTTGTTGTATAAAATGTAATGGGAGTCCGCGGGGTTCGACCCCCAGACCTCCCCCCACTATATAAAGCCTTCGCCAACCTCCGCTAACCATTATGCTGCCAATTGTTTCTTGTTTTATATGTCAAAACATTTATATTTGAGTTTGGTCATTGTAATAAATGGAAAGGGGGCGGGTCGGGGCTTAGCCCCGACCCATGGTTCCATTGAACAACATATAACCGTGTATTATCATTGTAATGACCGTGCGCGAATTGTATACCATATATATATCATATATATACCATTGTATAAAGCGTGGGTGGGGTTATTTTATATATCCCATGGTTTTCCATAGAACCATAGCGCGGGAAAGAAGTTACACGGTTATGACCGGTTAACCACCTTTTATCAACGCGCGAGGTCACATGACCATTCACACGCCCAGGTGCTAGGCGGTTAGGGGCTGGAGGCACCCTAACCATCCTACGGTTTGCACCGTTGGCGCGGTTGCGTCCGGTGCCAGGTTTTTGCGCTTAAATAAGCGTGTGTTCTTGGTTCAAGCACACAGAGGTGCGTTTTGGCGAACCAGTTTCAGAAAGCTTGAAGGAGGAAAATGGCAGGAGGCCTATCTTCCTCATCTTTTGGCCGATTGAGATGCCGTAGAAGCCCAGATAGGGGTTTTTGGATGTGTTGAATCCATTGGCGCTGTTATCAAGGCCATTTGAAGACTTCTTATGCAATTTTTTCACCATTGAAGTTTCATCAAGCTCCAGGGAGCTTGAAGCCCTCATTGATCGAGGACATGGTTTGGTGAGCCTATGTTTGTTTTCTGTGATTGAATAATCATTTTTGGCTAATTGATATGCTCTTAACACATTGGGATAGGTTTCAGAGGTTGTTGAGGACTTTTACAGGTGTTTTTGCCAAAGAGAAACTCAGGGAAGCTTATGGCCACGTGTAGAAGAGGTCATGCCCGGATGAGCCATGATCTGTTTTCAAAGTTCTATTAGTCATTTTTGGGTTTTTTATGTGTTCTGATCTCAATGGTACAGTCTTTTTTTCCATTGGAGTTGAGCAGTATCTTGTAAAATAAATTTTGACAAATTAATCCCAGAGAGCCAAGTCCATTAATGGAGGCTCAAGGAGATGTAGCTCAGAGGGCGGTGAACTCCTTTATCATGTTGTGATTGTTCTGAGTTTGATGGTTTATTTGCTGCAAGTTATGTTGCTGTGTATTTATTGAAAGTACATATATAACCATTTAAAAGAACATATCCTCACACATAAGCATTTACAAGAAGATACATGAACTTAACACATAAGTTTATCTTGCATATTTTAACACATGAAGCAAGGTCTTGTAAAGTTTATTTTAATGAAGTAGAGGGTGCTTGCATAGCATAACAAATCAGCCTTCTATTTTTAGATCAATCCCTGTATGCACCAGCAGGGAACTAGAAAGGAAACCAATCAAGTGGTACACGGAGGCCTACCAGCACTATAGGAAGACATCAAGCTTGAGAACCAAGTCCATGGAAACATCGTCACGATGCAGAGCAAGCTCAGGGTGGCACGACAACAGTTTTAAATCATGGTCAACTTCCATTAGGATGGATAGATGGTCGTACTTGGTACCAGTTGGATACAATTCTCAGTTGGTCATATCGTATGGTCTCTTCTCCTGTTTTGGGAACGAAACATGCTTAAGGGGGGTGGAATGTAATACACCTATGGAGGTAATATGGGTGGTAATATGGTAGGTACCTAATGAGAATGGGAGTTAGATATTATTAGTGGAGGCCATTCAATGTAAGGTGGACTAGGTGAACCATGGTATTAAATAAGGCCCACTATGGTAGTTGGATAGAATAAATGGGTAGTTAGAGATAATAAATCAGATTTCTAGAAGATACATTCTCTAGAATGTTCCTAGGAGATAGAGAATGTTATATAAGGAAGTGTAAGCAATGTAATTGGCATGGTGAAGAATATTGTGAAGGTACAAGTAAGTATTGCTTGAGGAGTTTTATCCTTCCATAAGGATTAATATATGGTGTTACCCTACTTCAAGGGTTTTCTCTATTTCTTGTGTTGAATATTGTGGTGAATGGTTTGGTTTATTCTTGGTTATTTCTGAAATATATTTGTAGATCTGGTATAGATACACAACGGATACCATAGTCGCACAAATTCTCCCAAAACAAGACCCTGTCAGCATATGACCCATACAAGTTTACCAACCTAAATCTTGAATTAAGTTGATTGTCTACCGAGTCAACCACCATCCCAAATGAAATGAGTGGCGTGGTTGTCACTTTTACATGTGGACTCCATGCAGAAAGGAGTCCACCTGAAAGACCTTTTGAATCCAAAGTGAAACATTTTCAATCTTTCAACCATGGCCGAAAAAGGTCCATTGCTTTCCCAACAATGCACATTGTTTCTTGTATCAAGATAACATCTGAATTGCACGAATGTACAAAATATTTCAGGGATAACATTTTCTGGGATCCCCCTACCCCCGATGTGTTCAGGGAAACAAAAAACATTAGGTGACTTTGTCATAGGCTATCCCTGCTCTAAGGGAATGAATGATTATGAATTTTTTTACGTCTTTTATTTCCTTTTTTTCTTGAACCTGTGCCAATGGAAAAAATTATTTCCTTCTAGGTTGACTACAAAGGGTATTTTTCCAAAGCTAGACCACCTAGCCAACCTTCCACCAGCCCCAATTTGAATTTCAACCTTAACATATAATCTGACTTGAGCATGCACTTTGATCAAGAGCTTCTTAGATAGTTTTCAAACAAACTAAGAGGGGAGGAGGAAGGAGGCCTAGACAAGGTTGGCTTCTTTGAAAGGCTAGATTTCAATGGCCCCTTGCAGGCAGTCCTCGGGATGAATAGAGGGAAGAAAACCCCCCACTCAAGGGGAGTGTCAACACTCAAGAAACAAACATCATTTTCCTTTGAACCAGGGAAGGGGAACTTGGAAACATAAGGAATAGAAGACTCTTCATGAAGAAGAGGGAATTTTGAAGGACTTTGGAGATGAGACTTATTCATCATTAAAGATGACTTATCCTTGGAAGAAGGAGTTTCCTTATTCATAACTTTTATGTCCTCAAAATTTTAACTCGACACTTCATCCAGGACCTCCTTTTGATCACTACCATTGCTATCTGATGTCGCCTTTCTTTTCCATACTTTCCTAAAGGGAGGAAACTGTGAGTAGGGCCTACGACACTGCACCTGCAAATGTCCGACCTCATGGAAACCAAAGCACCTGAAAGGAACCCTCCAATAGTCTATGTGTTGCACCCATCTAAAGTCATTGCATTTTAACTTTATCTCATCCAACAATCCATCCTTCAATTCCACTTCTACGTGCAACCATACCCATCTTTTGTCTATTTTTTTCTCCCACTCAAGCTCACAACTGAGAAACAAGCTAATAGAATTACCAATTGCAGTTAACACCTCCTCATGCCAAAAGACCAGAGGAAAATTTGGGAGAATTGCCCAGACTTTAGTGTGAGATAGAGATTCATGAGTTGGGTTGAAACTAATAGCCTATTCCTTTAGCACCAAACCAGAAGCCCCCCACGACCAAACCCAACTGAATTTTTCTGTCAAATCCTCTTTGGGGTGAAATTTAAAAATGACCCACCCTCTCGCTAAGTATGAAAATCTAAGCGCTAACCTATAAGAGCATACCAATTCTCATCTAGCATATCACCTGAGAGCCTAGGGCATACCACTTTCCATAGAATCTCCCCATAATTGTCTTCCCCAACATTTCATGAATGGCCCCTAATTCCACATACGTCCCCACGACCATCTTCTTCCACTCCCTCTTCACTTTCCAACACCTTCATGACTTTTCCTAACGAGCTAACTTGCTCTCTCCTTATGCTCCTTCCACCGAAGATTCAGAAACACTTACTCAACGAGCACCCACTTATGTCATTTCTCCAAAATGAGCTAAAGAGGACATGCAATGAGAGATCAAATGGTTGTCAATCTTGCGAGGTGGATTTTGAGCTTGCGTGTCATTTGAGGTGACCTCCCTCGTATTCACAATGAAGTTCTCTGCTTGGGACGAAGGCTCGCCGTCATTGGGAACCCCCACACGGATCTGAGCCCGATGGCCAATCAAATGGCCCAAATGCGACCTCTAAGAAACCTCATCTGGTTCAATGCGTCTTGATTAAGTCTTAATCCATGTAGAATATTTCCTTTGTATCCTTTATCCCTGATGTCATCCTCGAAATCCAACCTATCCTCATCTAACAAGAACGTACCTCATGAGAAAACCAATGGTGAATCTTTTATAAGTTTAAAGGAATCAATCTCTAGACAACTAGACGATAACGTACCTCAGGAGAAAACTAGTGGTGAATCCTTCACAAGTTTAGAGGAATCAATCTCAAAACAACTAGGAAAAGGACAATTTTTTTTTGTTTTCTTTAGCACTGTTATAGTGTTAAGTAAATATCACGTTACTTTGTATTTTGGTTGACTTTATCAGCAGAAAGAGAGACTTCGCTTTGTACTGTTTGGAGTGAGATCATAAGCCCCTCTCTCAATGGTGGGCTTGCCCCACTTCATGCATCACACATGTAACATGACATAAATTCATTCATTATTATCATGTGAAGACATACCATGTCATGCATCACACAACTCTTATGTGAAATACAATCGAGAGGACATTAAATATTACTCATAAAAGGGAAATACTTTTTTTTTTGTTGACCTTAACTTTTAGGCTCAACATGACACTTCATCATGCAATTTTTTATTAACCCTAAAGCTTAGGCTAAACATGACACTTGATCATGCAATTTGGGAACAAAGTCACTATTCCTACACATTCTCATCACTTTAATTCATAAAACGTGGTCAAAACATTCTTCCTTATCAATGTTTAAGTTTACAACCATGCACCTCACAATCTTGGAATGCTACTTTATATATAATTAACATACCGTCTCACATGAGTAAAGGTTGGCGTCAAAGAGATTAGGGGAAAATTTAATTCATAGACCTCACAAAGAATGTTATTCTAGATATAATTAGCATTCCCTATAATATAAGTGAAGGTTGTGTTAGTAAAATTCAATTGAATGAATTTGATTCATTAAATTATCAACCTGGGAGCTCGTAAGCTTGTGAGATGCGAGCAAAATATATGCAAGATTAAACCACTAATTTCTAGATCAAACAGAGTAAAGCAATTTCAATGCTATGATCACATTAATACTCTTAATCATCCTTAATCTCTAACCCTTAGCTTCACAGATTTTATCATTATAATTCCATGGCCTACAGATTTCACCATTCGGTTCTATCAGTCAATGATTGGGTGATTTAAACTTTATTGTGCCAGAGTATATGTAAAACACTGAATTGAAAGAACTCACACAACTGAAATAAATTCTCCTTAATTCCACAAAATTTACCATTTTGGTTCCATAGTACAACTGAAATAAATTCACACAACTAAAATGAAACTAATTGGGTAGCATATACCAGAGAAAGTGGATCGTGCCTCTCTAAGCATATACTGCCAAGAAGGACTACAACAAGGAACTCTTAATCTACAACAATAAACTCTTTATTTTAGCATCAAATGATTACAATCAACTCTTTTACTAATGGACTGAACTCATGAACTTACTAAACTCTCCACACTCCCCTTAACTCATGACATCATATCCTATTTATACATTTACCTTCCCCTTCATAAAAGGAAAATGTGTTACAACAACATGGGATCAAATCCTAAACAAGTGGATCTACAACCAACAAATCCCAGATCCTAAAGATATGGATCTTCTCCACCAAATATTGGATTTGATCTAAGATAATTTGGAGAAAATAATAATAATATATTTCATGAGAACCATGCGCTCAAGTAATTTAGGAAATCACAATATCTACTCTAAATAATCAATAAAACATGGGAAATCAACCACTTTAGTGTAAGTATTGCACATGAAGCTCATGTAAGGTAGAAATGAACAATTAAATGAATAGAAGTGATGAAGGGAATGAATATGAAGGGGCAAAGTGAATGAAATATGGCTAAATGGCATCATAGAATATGTTATTTTTGAGGCTCAACATCTCCCCCCCACTTAATTCATTGCATGTCCTCATGCAATCAAAGATACTTAGGAGGTAGTGACTAGGTATATATGATACAAGACCTACTTAGTTTTTTCAAGGTCATTATTGCCATAGGGAAGTGGATAATGATGGATAGATAATGAAATGGAATGTAAGGGAATGAAGGAATTAAAAATATGGAAAGCTTCATATGCGTGAATTCTCAAGTTTAATAACTGCCTAGAAAATAGAAATCGATTTACCCAACTGTACTTCTCCTAGTGGATGCTAGTTTGAGAGACAAATGTTGAACTTCGGCTCACTTGATGAAGAATGTTGATGATGTTGATGAGTATTGTTGTTGAAGGAGATAATTGATGTTGATGTTGAAAGTGAATTTGAATTTGTTCACTGTTATTGAACTTGTAACTGCAAAAATGCTTGAAAAGTTGAAAATTGAAAAATGTTGAAAATCATTGGTTGATAAGTGGATGAGCATCACATATTGATTTAGAATCATCTCCAAATGATGATGTGGTCTTGGAATGTGTGCAACCATTCAAAGCTACAAATCAGCTACAGAAAGATGGTTGTAGCTTTTTACAAAAATGTTGATTATTTTATAAAATAAGTTTTAAATCACACTGGTGCATCCCTATTCATACATTTTTAGCAAATTTTTCCCCCCACTTGCTCAATTTGGTGTATGGGAAACAAAACTCATGTCTTAGAATTTTGATTTTCACTACCATCTAATTACAAATGAAACTGCAAAACTGCCTCTGCAAATAGTCACCTACAAGAAATTCTGGAAATCATATAAAAGTTTGCTTCAAAAATGTACCTGTAAATTATTCATGATGCATTTTTCAGAGCTTTTTCTCGTGCCTTACTCAAATTTTCAGTTTCTCTACAAAACCTCTATTTCAGAAAATTTTATTTCAACCCCATCTGCTTGCAATTTCTGTGCAAAAAATGCCTCTGAAAATAAAAATATGGCTGTAACAGCCTTTCTGTAGCTTGAGACAATCACTTGATTTTGAAAAAAATGATTTTTAAGTAAAAGAATATGCTGAATCAAAGGAATATGCTTATGATTTTGTTGCTAAGAAAAAAAAAATGTCGCCACTCCTCCCCCACACTTGAGATCATGCATGTCCTCACGCATGTGGAAGCAGGGGATTAAGCATCCTTCATGAAAGCTGATAGATTCAACATCACAGTCATTGTAAAGCCAATTATTGACATCAAACAGTAATATACTTTACCACAGCTGCAAAAAATCCCTTTTTAATCAACAAATTAAAGTGTTCTATATGCCTACCAGCCTTTCTGAAAAAAAATAATGCAGACTTCGGATTCTGCAGCTTCTGACTTTCCTTCTGAAGCCATCACCAGAAATGTTTCTCATATTCCACTTTTTCTTCTATGTGCAGCTCCAACTTTCAGTCTGATTTTCTTTGAACCGTATATGAAAAAATAACAATTGCTGCAACAACTACCATTCCAACGGTCCTTTGTATTAACACTATAGATGTGCTCACTTCACAGTCAGAACCAAGCCTCTAATGCCAGCCACAAGCCTTTTGTTATACAACTTTTAACGTGCTCCATTTCTAGTATAGCTCCACTTGGAAAGGAGACTAAGGACATCTTTAATAGAAATCCTTATCCTAAATTCAATGTGTGCTAGAAACTGTATATTTTGCATCTGAGGAGTTGCATAAGGAACAATAGAACCCAGGATAGAACCTGACCTTATCAGAAGCAAATAATAGGTCAGGTGGAAAATAAAGCTTCCCATCAAATCTTGAATTAACCCAACAATATTCACAAATCTTTAAAATGCATGAAGATTCTATCCACCTTTGATGTATCCAATTCAATGATTTATGCTTCAAAACTAATTCATGCCAAAGAACAAAAGAAAATCTGAAAAACTCAAGGCGACTTATCTCTTATTGTTGTTGTATGTGGGAGGTTCTGGCTCCTCGACTCCAATTGATTATGCAAAAAGGCGCTCTTGATCAGAGCTCACAAGGACTCTTTGAGCTCTTCTTTCCTTGAGACCCGCTGCATAATAAATTTTGGGATGTCGAACTCTATCAAACTTGATTGCCATTCCATGACCAACTTCATTGCTAAAGAGTCTCTCTTCTAAAGAGTTTTCAAGTACTTTCCAACGAAACTCTATTTGATTTGTAAAAGGGCAAAAATGAAGACGACCCCAATGACGCACTAGACTGTTGATTTGAGCTTTGTAATTGCATGAAATTGTATTGATAGAATTTGTATGCTCTTGAATCGGGATGGAAGAGATCCAGATTAAAATCTCATAAAGCATGAATCATCAAACTAACTCTAAAACAAATGCCAGATGTCAAAAACAACAACTAAATTTTTACAAAATATTAGTTTAGAAAATCCGTCTTATCTCCCAAATCTGGAACGATTTCAGAAAAATTCTCGCCAGAGACCCAAATGGACCCGTCTTGGAAAAAACCCATGTGGCAGAATTTTGAAAATTTCCTCCATTTCTGTGAAATTGACCCTGAAAATTAGCCGGTCTGTTTTGGCAGCGAAATTCTCTAGAAAAATCCATTTATAGAATCAGGCATATATCTCAGATCCTGCAAGATTTTGGGAAAATATTCTCTGTGGGCCCTAATGGCCTCATCCTCCACAAAACCCATGTGGCGGATTTTGGGATATTTGCCTCCATTTTCTTGCAATTTCTCCCGCAAAACGACCTTTTTTCTATTCTGGCACAGATTTTCATAGTTGTTTGCAGAAAAAAAAAATGCTCCTCGTGCTCAGGTGAACCATTTCTGATAGAATCTATTTGGTAGTTGCAGAACCTTGATCTACACCATCAATGTGGGAAGATATATTAGAGGATGAATTTCTTTGTGTTTGACGAGTCTCTGCAAAACAGTCTGAGCTCTCTCTTGTGCTTCAGAGTTTCCTTGAACTGTGAGATCAAGGAGTCCTATATTTCATCAATATTCATCAATATCTACTTGACATAGGTTCATAAGAGCTCCAACAACATGCTCTTGATTCTGAGGAAAACCATCTGCAACTGCTTCCACTAGTGCAAGAATTAGTAGCAAATTATTTGTGTATTTTTTTACAGGTTGTAAAGAGCCATTACTGCATCAAACTTGCTTTATTCCTTTTATTTTCAACTGCAAGGCTGAGAAGAGACACAACAACTTCCTTGGCCTCCAAATTGGTAGATTTGAACATGGATACAATGGGAACAATTAGACTAGTTGCAGCTAGATAAGCTCTACTTTTAGCAGAAATCTTGGTCTATTTTTTGATCTCCTTGGTAGCCCTAATCCTGACATCAACAAAAGAGACATCAACATGTTTTTCTTTCTTTTTGCTAGAATAATAATATGCCAAGGAGGTATGTACTGCAGGGATTTTGATGACTGTACCCATCTTGAGAACTCTTTATTGCTAAGACTAAGTTGTTTAGCTAACAATTACATGCATCTTTTTATTGAATTTTTTTTAACTATCCTACCCTACTTTGGAAAAGGCAAGCTTTTTCTCAAGTATAGGAAAACTTCCAGTGCAACCATGTGTGTAGAAAAATAAAAAACATACTCATTTTCAGATATGGAAGATATACCTTTATGGTTGCATGGATATGAGGAACCAGTCCATCTTTTAGATTTGGTACTAGAAAGTGTTGAAGAAGGAAATCATTCTTTGTTCTGGTGATGGATTGGAACCATTCTTCAATATAACTCTTCATTCCTTGATGGTCTTGTCTATCAACTTGCATATATTTTTATGCCCTGCTTTGTAGGTCTTCAAAAATTTGGCTTTCACATTCTTGGATGTCCAAAGGATCTAGACATGCAAGGAATTCTTCAATTTCATGTTCCAATATCTAGTCTTCATATAATAGAGTCCCCATTTCTTTGATTTCTTCTGCAATTTGGCAAGGAGGCTCGAAGAGCTGAGTTATTGATGCAAACCCCCACCCACTCCCTAGGGTTTGCGCGACCTCCTAGTCTAGGATCGATCGAATTCGAGAGCTAGATCAACTCTCGGGCTCCTACTGAGCCCTCAAAACTCTTTACATAGGTCCTTTATCTTTTCCCCTATGTGTAAAACCAACTCTGCGGGGGTCCTCACATACCAATGGATCCTTCCAAGCGACCTCAGGTCAAAACCGTGGGCTAATCCTCTTTTTCCCGAAAAATTTAGGAATTCGGAACTCTCGGGCTTCGGGAGTCTCAACAAAACTACACAGTGTACCTCCCGAACACCAAAGTGGCGAAGCGCCGAATGACAACAAAGATCAACGGTCCATAGGACCCGTTGAAATCTGCGACAGGGAATGACTTCGGAATTTCGAGCTTCGACTATTTTGCCCGCTCCAACACCTTATGCTCCCGGAGAGTTGAACCCTAAATCAGATCGGACGGTTCTTGTTCTATCACAGATTGTTGTTCTATCACAGATTGAAGACAGGTAATTCACTTCATAGCTCCAGGCTTCAGAACATTCCACAACACTGCACCTCCAATCCCTAGGAGTGTCGAACTGGCGAACTTGCGAAGGATTATGGATCAACGGTCCTCCACTCCCCAGTGACCAATGACTGAGATTTGTTTCGGAATCTCGGGTTCCAGGAGTTCCGATATGTGAACACACACAAGCCTCTGGATCGTTGAAATCTGAAATGACAAGCAGTAATGATCCACGCTCCACGTGTCCCTATCCAACCAACAGACAAGATGAAATCCAACCTTCAGGCCTTCGAGATTTCTCGACTCAACTCAACCTGTGACCCAATTCCTTCATAGTGCTTAGTCTCTAGACTACAAGATGTGCTACCATGTGTCCTCTCTCGATCAATGGTGAGGATATGCTCCGGCATTTCGGAGCTTCGGGAGACTGGTAAATGTTCTCCGCTACGCTTCCTTTCCCCCGGATGGATGGTGTTCCAGACTCAACAATCCATTGACGTGTGTCCTTGTTGATGAATGGCCTCGATTCACTTTGGACTTTGGGACTTCAGGAGTTCCACCTCCGCAACACTCCATGCATGAAATACATCGAATATGCAAAGTCCGAAGGACTTCCAGGGTTAAAACTTGCACACCTTACCTGGATCTGACGATGGTCGATCCACGCGCTTAGATCTAATGGTTGAGCTCTATTCTCCTCCTTTATGTGCTCCTCTTCCTGCCTGAACTTAGATCCAATGGTCCAAATCACTTCTCGCAACCAATCTGACAGTTGTTGTAGCTCCTCCTCCACTGTGGTTTCGCTTTCCTTCTGATGAAGGATTTTTCAAAAGTTTCAAAGGCTACGGCATTTGATCTTCTCCTCTACAAGCCTGACTGCTTGGCCTCTGCCCGCATTTCACCTCCTAGGCTTTGATCTTGAAATAAGTTCACCTGCGCACACCTTGTGCTATTCCTCCTAAGATTTCTTCAACACTTTGGTGAAGTGTGAGCGCACACTTGCACTTCTCCTACAGTCTAAAAGTAGACTATTCTTTCCTTTTGCACTCTTTGCATAGGCCTTGCGCGTACTTGCGCTATCTCTCCTTCGAGCTTGAAACTACTTGATTTTCAAAGGGTTTAGTCCCTTTGTTTCTTCAAATGATTTCTTTTTCCCTCCTGGCACTTTGTGCTCTTTCTCCTGATCTTTTTCAATACATCAGATGAAGTATTGGCGCATGCTTGCGCTTCTCCTGCAGGGATAGGACTTAGACTATTTTCTGGCGCACTCCTTGCGCTTTCTCTATGCCAACTTTCACTTTCCTTCTCCTGAATTTGAATTTGCTTGGACTTCAAAGGGGCTTGGACCTTTTCTCCATTAACATTTTTTTGTGCCCTCCTAGCACTCTATGATCATCCTCCTGAGCTTATGGACTTTTTTAACAGTCCTCAGTGCACTCCTTGCACTGGCTTCACCTTGAGTCTTGACTTTGAAGACTCACTTGTGCACTCATTGTGCTCGCTCTATGCACTCCTTCCATAGCCTCCTCCTTAGAGTGTTCAGTAACTCTGGTGTGCTTTCACTTGCACAGTCTTCCTTTGAGATTTTACACTGATATGAGTGTAGGCACACTTCTTGTGCTCTCTCTCATAATGTTCAGTAACTCTGATGTGCCTTTCTTTGCACTATTCCTTCTAAGCTTGAGAATGACTCTGGTGTGCCCACTTGGCACGCTCTTCATGAAAATCGAAATAGATTTCTAATGCACTCCTTGTGTTGTCTTCAAAGAGTATTTCAACTACTCTGGTGTGCACTCCTTGCACTAGCTCTAAGATCCCATAACACTCAGAAAACTACAGATAGGGAAATCTATCTAATTACTGCAAAGGGAAAACATACATACATCCATGGAATCTATAAACACACATAGTGGCCATTCAAATACATTTAGAAAACACACATAAAAACACACAGGAAATCATATGCAGGGAAATCTGCTTTTGTATTAATATATGAATGTTTTTTACACTGTGTACAAGACTGGACTGCAACTGAGTCTCCGTTCTCTTCTCCTCTCCTCTTCTGTTATCCTCGACGCTTTTTTTACTAACTGTCAACTGGGCATATATTACATTGATTTATACATGAGGGGGCTACTCAATCTTTCCCTCCATACTACCTTAGTTCTATCACTTCATAATAAAAACAACCTACCACTAAGGCTTTATTACAATAAATAAACATCTAGTCTGAATAGGATCTAGATTCACCTAACTGTCAGCCATTAAAGGCGACTCTACAGTTGGCCTGTACAAAGACATTGGCTTGGCTTTCCTTGAGCCTTCAAACATTTAATTACATTAAATTTCATTAAAATTTGAGATTTAAACTCAAAATTTGAGAGGACTGGTGCGTCCTTCTTTGGGATCTATTTCCTCCAAGTGTGTTGGATACGGACGCGTATGGCGAGTTGGAGCATGCTCCTGCATCATACTCCCATGTTGAAAAAATCATGAGCTCCTACTCATGGCTCCCCTGTTGCTGCTATTGAGATCCTTCAGGGTCCAAAAATTGAATATGGACCTGTCCACCTGCTCTTTTACTTTGTTGTTGTTGTTGCTGCCCTACTTCTATTTCAGGTTCTCCTCTGGTCATCCTTCTCTTGTTACTAACTACTAACTATTGTGTTGACTTCAACATTAGCTTCCTTATCTCTTCTATCACTCTGTCTAGTTGGTCTACTAGATAGCTTCTTTCTTGCAATCTGCTCTTCTTCACCAACCTCCAACTTAACCTATTGGATGAACCTACTATGGGTTATTACTCTTTTCTCTAGGGCCTCCAATTCTTCACACAAATAAATGAGCATATCATCCTGATCTCCCATGTTGATTTCATCTCATGTGGCATTGGCTTGCCACTCCACTGCAGACTCGACTTCTACAACGTTATTACTGAGTTTCTGCTTAGCTATCTCCTCTGACGGTCTTCTTTCCATCAGGGCATCTAATTCTTCATATAGATCAGCAAAATCTATGCAGATTGTTGCTCTCTCCTCTGCTGCAGGTTCCAATTTTGTAGTCATCTCATGTTCATCTCCCTTGCTGAAATTTATGAGCAATTCCATTGAATGCTCTCCTTTCATCTCTTGGGAAGATTCATCATATCTGATAGAGTATCGACATTTATAGGAAATTTTTGGACAAGTTTCCAAGAGGCTCTTTCTCCTCCATGACAGTCTTTGTTGGTTGCCTCTCCTCTACACCGCATCACATAAGAAGTTAGTTCTAAAAAAATTTGGCCCCATGGCCTCTTCTTTGGATTCCTCTTACATCACCTCCTCACGTGAAACACATCCATTAGCCTTTGTTGTGATTCTTGGTAGGAATATATTGATTCCTCCAATGATCAGAACGCACCTTTGATCCTCCTCTTCTCCTACTAGCACTCCTTGTTGATCTGAACTCTTCTTTGATTTCATGAGATTCTCAGATAGTCTCACTTCATTTTTCTTGCCCACCTGGAAAGATGAAATTTTTTTCCTGCCCTCTTGGCAGTCTGCGAGATCCCCTACCGATTACTTCTCATTTCCCTCCTAGCAATCTGAACTTTCACCTATTCCCTCGTAGAATTCTACGAGATCTTTGATTGATCTCTCTTCCTCCTCACTGAGGGTTTCTTGAGTCTCTAGTTCACATATGGAAACCAATTATTACTCTATGTCACTAAGGGTTTCAACTTACCTCGACCACCTCTTCAGCACCTTCTTCTACCTCCTAGCAAATAGTTGTTGGACGAGCCATTTTACTTTCTTCTTCAAGGGCCACTCATACCTCCAACTTCCCTGTGCTTCCTGCTGCATCTTCAACATCAACCTTTCGAGCTCCTCTCGGATCTCCTTGAGCTCTTGGTCCATCTGTTGGCAGTCTCCTTGCAGACCTTACTTATGGCCTTCAATATCCATTTTCTCCTTCTCTCCCTTATCTCCCTTCCCTCATGGAAAGTCTGTGAGATTTTTCTTGCTCATTGTGAGTTACAATCATCCTATTGCCAAGCTTCTCCTTGCTTAGCTTCTCGGTTCACCTATTGGAACCTTCCTTGAGCTTTTACACTCCTGTTGAGTGTAGGCACACACCTTGCGCTCACTCCTTCTCCTGAGCACTCCTTGCTCTTTGGATATTGTACTCCAACTACTCACATCAAGAGCACCACAAGCTCTCCTCTTCTTCAAGAAAGCAACTAGTTCTTTTCTTTTAGCCCACCTGGTTGTTTGATGTCTGTTACACACTTGCAAACAGTCTTCACAGAGCATCAATACTTTGTTCTCTTCTCCCTTGCTTGTTGTCTGCACAAAAGAATCAGCTCTGATACCACTTGATGGTATCGGACAAGAATTTTTCTAAGGCTTTGATACCACTTGATGGTATCAGACAAAATTTGTTCTAAGGCTCTAATACCACTTGATGCAAACCCCCACCCACTCCCTGGGGTCTGTGCAACCTCCCAATCTAGGATCGATCGAATTCAGGAGCTGGATCATCTCTTGGGCCCCTATTGATCCCTCAAAACTCTTTACACATGTTTTTTTATCTTTTTCCTTGTGCGTAAAACCAAGTCTGCGAGGGTCCTCACTTACCAGTGGGACCTTCCAAGTGACCTCGGATTAAAATCGTGGGCTAATCCTCTTTTTCCCAAAAGATTTGGGACTTCAAAGCTCTCGAGCTTTGGGAGTCTCAAAAAAACTACACAACGTTCCTTCTGAATGCCGAAGTGGCAGAGTGTTGAATGACAACAAATATCAATGGTCCACAAGACCCATTGAAATCCACGGTAGGGAATGACTTCAAAATTTCGGGCTTTGACAATTTCGCCCGCTCCAACACCTTATGCTCCTGGAGAGTCAAAACCCATATCAGATCAGATGGTTCTCGTTTTATCACAGATCAATGGCATTTAATTCACTTCGCAGCTCTGAGCTTCAAAACTTTCCATAGCATCACACCTCCAATCCCCCAAAGTGTCGAACTATTGAACTCGCGAAGGATGATGGATCAACGGTCCTCCACTCCCGAGTGACCAATGAATGAGATTTGTTTCGGAATCCCTGGTTTCAGGAGTTCTAAGATGTGCACACACACAAGCCTCCAGATCATTGAACTCTGAAATGATGAGGAGTCACGATCCACGCTCCATGTGTCCCTCCCCAACCAAGGATCAAGATGGACTCCGTTCTTTGGGAGTTCTTAACTCAACTCAACCTACGACCCAATTCCTCTGGAGTGCCTAGTCTCCGAACTATAGTATTTTCTACCACGTGTCCTCTCCTGATCAACAGTGAGGATCTGCTCCAACACTTCGGAGCTATGAGAGACTGGTTAATTTTCTCCATTGCGCTTCCTTTCCCCCTAATGGATGGTCTTCCAGACTCAAAAATCCATTAACGCATGTCCTTGTTGATAAATGGTTTCGATTCACTTCGGACTTCGGGAATTCTGCCTCTGCTGCACTCCATGCACGAAATCTGTTGAATATGCAAAGTCCGAAGGACTTCCAGGGTTAAAACTCATGCACCTTACCTGGATCTGACGATGATCCATCCACACACTCATATTTAATGACTAAAATCTATTCTCCTCCTTTCCATGCTCCTCTTCTTGCATGGACTTAGATCCAACGGTCCAAATCACTTCTCGCAACCAATCTGACGGTTGTCATAGATACTCCTCCATTGTGGCTACACTTTCCTTTTGATGAAGGATTTTTCAAAAGTTTCAAAAGATACAACCTTTGATCTTCTCCTCTGCAAGCCTGACTGCTTGGCCTCTGCCTATGTTGCACCTCCTGAGCTTTGAAATTGAAATAATTTCGCCTACCCACACCTTGTGTTATTCTTCCTGATCTTTCTTCAACACTTTGGTGAAGTGTGAGCACACACTTGTGCTTCTCCTAAAGTTTGAAAGTAGAGTGTCCTTGCCTTCTGCACTCTTTGCATAGGCCTTGCGCGTACTTGCGCTATCTCTCCTCCGCGCTCGAAACTGCTAGAATTTCAAAGGGTTCAGTCCCTTTATTTCTTCAAATGATTTCTTGTGCCCTCCTGACACTTTGTGCTCTTCCTCCTGAGCTTGTTCAATACTTCATATGAATTATTGGCGCATGCTTGCGCTTCTCCTATAGGGCTAGGACTTAGATTGTTTTCTGGCGCACTCCTTGTGCTTTCTCTATGCCAACTTGCACTTTCCTTCTCTTGAATTTGAATTTGCTTGGACTTCAAAGGGGCTCGTCCCTTTGCTCCCTTAATAGTTTTTTGTGCCCTCCTCACACTCTGTGATCGTCCTCTCGAGCTTATGGACATTTGTAACGGTCCTCAATGCACTCCTTGCATTGGCTTCACCTCGAGTCTTGACTTTGAAGACTCACATGTGCACTCCTTGTGCTCGCTCTATGTACTCCTTGCAGAGCCTCCTCCTCAGAGTGTTCAGTAACTCTGGTGTGCTTTCACTTTCACATTCTTCCTTTGAGATTTTACACTACTATGAGTGTAGGCGCACTCCTTGCACTCACTCTCAGAGTGTTCAGTAACTCTAATGTTCCTTTCTTTTCATCATTCCTTCTTAGCTTGAGAATGAATCTGGTATGCCCACCTGGAACGCTCTTCCTGAAACTCGAAATAGAGTTCTAACGCACTCCTTGCACTAGATTCACATAGTATTTCAACTCTTCTTGTGTGCACTCCTTGCACTATCCCTAAGAGCCCAGAACACTCAGAAAACTACAAATAGGGAAATCTATCTAATTGTTGCAAAGGGAAAACATACATACATCCATGGAATCTATAAACACACACAATGGCCATTCAAATACATTCAAAAAACACACATAAAAACACATAAGAAATCATATGTAGGGAAATCTGATTTTGTATCAATATCTGAATGTTTTTTACACCGTGTACAAGACTGGACTGCAACTGAGTCTCAGTTCTCTTCTCCTCTCCTCTTCTGTTCTCCTCGACGATTTTTTTACTAACTGTCAACTCGGAATATATTACATTGATTTATACATGAGGGGCTACTTGATCTTTCCATACAAACTACCTTAGTGATATCACTTCATAATAAAAACAACCTACCACTAATGCTTTATTACAATAAATAAACATCTAGTCCGAATCGGATCTAAATCCACCTAACTGTCAGCCATTAAAGGCGACTCTACACTTGGCTTGTACAAAGACATTGGCTCGGCCTTCCTTGAGACTTCAAACATTTAATTACATTAAATGTCATTAAAATTTGAGATTTAAACTCAAAATTTGAGAGGACTGGCGCATCCTTCTTTGGGATCCATTTCCTCCAAGTGCATTGTTGTGCTGGCTACTAATGCGTATGATGAGTTAGAGCGATGCTCTTGCATAAACTATAGATCTGTCTTCGATCTCCACCAAAATCTGAAGAAAATATTGCAACAACATCCTTCCTTTTTCAACAGTTCTTGAACTCTCTTAATTTCTCTAGCCGGCTCTTCTAATTCCTCTAGTAATTGTCAAAAACTTGCAAACCACACAACTTGGAAGAAATGAAATCTTGTACTCTAAAAATGAAATCTTGCAAACAAACTTCAAAGATGATCATGTATTCATATCCTCACACTATTGAGACCCTGTTGTCACCAGGTTGTCTGTTGGTATGAGATATTTTCCATTCCATGCATTAAACTGAGATAAAAAAACACTAAACCAAATGAATAATGTCTAATCCCTTATCATTTCCATGACAACGACATCAAAAATGTCGGTCAAATTCAATTGAATGAATTTGATTCATTAAATTATCAACCAGGGAGCTCGTAAGATTGTGAGATGCGAGAAGAATATATGCAAGATTAAGCCACTAATTTCTAGATAAAAAAGAGTAAAGAAATTTCAAAGATATGATCACAATAATACTCTTAATCATCCTTAATCTCTAACCCTTAGTTCCATAGATTTTATCATTCTGATTCCATGGCCTACAGATTTCACCATTCGGTTGTATCAGTCAATGATTGGGTGATTTAAACTTTATTGTGCCATACTATATGTACAATAATGAATTGAAAGAACTCACACAACTAAAATAAATTCTCCTTAATCTCACGGAATTTACCATTCTAGTGGACCATAGTACAACTGAAATAAATTCACACAATTGAAATGGAAATCACACAACTTAAATGAAACTAATTGGGAATAATATACCAAAGAGAGGGGATCCTGCCTCTCCTATCATATACTTCCAAGAAGGACTACAACAGGGAACTCTTAATATGCAACAATAAACTCTTTATTTCAACATCAAATGATTACAATAAACTCTTTTACTAATGGAATGAACTCATGAACTTATTGAACTCTCCACTCTCCCCTTAACTCATGACATCCTCTCTTATTTATACATTTATCTTCCCATTCATAAAAGGAAAATGAGTTACAACAACATGGGATCAGATCCTAGACAAGTGGATATACAACCAACAAATCCTAGATCCTGAAGATGTGGATCTTCTCCACCAAATATTGGATTTGATCTAAGATAATTTGGAGAAAATAATAATAATATATTTCATGAGAACCATGTGCTCAAATAGTAATTTAGGAAATCACAATATCTACTCTAAATAATCATTAAAAAATGGGAAATCAACCACTTTAGTGTAAGTATTACGCATGAAGCTCATGTAAGGTAGAAATGAACAATTAAAGGAATATAAGTGATGAAGGGAATGAATATGAAGGGGAAAAGTGAATGAAATATTGCTAAATGGCATCATAGAATATGTTATTTTTTAGGCCCAACAGGTTGATGTCAAAGGGATTATAGGAAGGATACATGGTAGGAGGGTCCTTATTATGGATGGTTTTTGGATCTTTTGTTTTCTTATTCCATAATATTTTATCGATGAATAATTGGAGGATTAGAGGCTACAGTGATAGATTTCAATGACAAAATTTGAGATATGTAACTATGTTAACGTCAATTTAGGTTCCTTCATCATTTGTATGTAATGAGTTTGTTACCTTCATTGGTATGAGTAAGATGAATTCAAACCCTGGGTTGTTGTAGAAAGCTTTGGTTAGGTTCACCATAAAATGTTGGATAGGCATATCATGTGAGCAAATCATGTCACCCATACATGTTATCCATTCAAATAACATGCAATGAACTTGGTACCTGGAAATTCTATTCGCCATTATCACTATTGATCCAGATTATTTTGAGAACTATATGAAGGAAGAAATATGACCGAGATATTACAATGAAATACATAAAAATAAGAAGAGAACACAAAAATACAGTGAAACCCAACTTCTATTACTAAATAAGATAGAAAAACATTGTAGAACACAAACTAGAAAAATGGGGTAGCTTATCTCTAAAAGGAAAGAGATATCGGCTATGCTTTATTCACAAGAAGCTTTACATCACACTTTGTTGCATGCTTAAAGGGCCTCCTTCACCTCAATTATATGTGAGAGAGTGAGAGGAGAACAATTCCCATGATGCATGTGGGATAAATTGGACTAAGTTTATAAAATGCCATAGGCATGTAAAATACTAGGACTTCTCGAGTGATCACCCATCCCAATACAACTCTAGCCTGAGTGTTCTTAACTGTGGAGTTCTAACTGGATTGTAACACACCCAATACCATCAATCAAAATTTTTGGTTGATTTCTCAATAATGAGACTCCCCGGAGCTTGTAGCAGCAAAATGCCAATCCACGAATCACAGGTCTTCTATTTACCTACCCGATTCTCTGTACATAACCGTGGTCTTACATCCCACCTAACGCAGGTGCGCCAACCACGGGTACGTCCGCTCCCCGGGTCTTCTTCTTCTCGCCCGAAGAACTCTGAGGTTCTTTTATTTCCCTATCGGGACATCTGCTCCCCCAGTTATCTTCGCGCGATCCCCTTTTCTTGATTTATCAGGGAATCGAAACTCGTGACTTCGCGAGTTCAAATGTTGAACAGTGGGTTCTCGGATCCCCGAGATCCGATGATCAGTCAACTCGCTGACTTTTCCCCAAGGGATTTCACTACTTGCCACCTCGGGATTCCCTTGACCAAATTCTCGGGCCTTTTTCTCGTGAGGCTCCGATACACGATCCCACGTGCGGATCCAACGGTCTTCTTGTGGTCCGAATCCAACGGTTATTACCTTCTCGCTTCTTGTGTCCTTGTGACTTTGAATGCCCAATACTTGGGCTCTCACCCTGCGAACTCCCGAGTTCGCGAGATCTCTCGATCTCTTCCACCTGTCCTCCTTCGATGGATGGCTCACAGCCTCTCGCCACTTCGCTACTTCGTGACCTCGTGCCTCACGACTTTTAATGCCAAATGCTTGGGCGTTCACCCTGCGAGCTCCCGAGTTCGCGAGATCTCCTCGATCTCTACCACCTGTCCTTTCCAGATGGATGGCTCACAGCCTCTCGCTACTTCGCTGCTTCGTGACCTCGTGTCTCGTGACTTTTAACGCCAAATACTTGGGCGTTCACCCTATGAGCTCCCGAGTTCGTGAGATCTCCTCGATCTCTGCCACCTGTCCTTCCCAGATGGACGACTCACAGCCTCTCGCTACTTCGCTGCTTCACGACTTAGAGAATCCAAACTTCAGACTATTACCTCACGAACCTCCGAGGTAGCGAGATCCCTGGATCTCCACCACCTATCCTCTTCGGATGGATGGCTCAGATCCTCTTGTAGTCTCGCCACTCGCGACTTAAAGCATCCAACTTTTGGACTTCTACCCCGCGAGCCCCGAGCTCACGAGATCCCTGGATCTCTGCCACCTGTCCTCCTCGGATGGACGGTTCTGATCCTCTCGTAGCCTCACCACTCACAACTTAAAGCGTCCAGCTTTTGGACTTCTACCCCACGAAACCCGAGCTCACGAGATCCATGGATCTCTGCCACCTGTCCTCCTCGGATGGACGGTTTTGATCCTCTCGTAGGGTCACCACTCGCGACTTAAAGCGTCCAGCTTTTGGAATTCTTCTCGAGGCTTAACCCTCATCTATCTCCCTATAGATCTAACGACTGTCGGGTTTCCTAACTAAGATCTAACGGTTCAGACCGGTCCCGATGCCACGCCCTTTCCTATTTCCCTTTGGACGTGGAAAAACCAACGGTCCAGATGTTCTCATGGAGTCTGGGGTTCTACGCTTTGGATTCCCTCTCTATTCATGAAGATAAGGGAAAAAGGGTTAAGGCAATTTACGCCCTCATTCATTCCTTCGATTTAACAGTCGTGAATGACCACAGCCTTCTCGACAGGATCTCATCCCTTGATCAATACTTATCCTTACGCGGCTACTTCAGTATTTCAAGAGGGTTATTCCTCTTTGCATAGGGTTGCTAAGACTTGCACATTCACACCCTTTTTCTAGGTTCTTGGTAAACCTTTCTGAGAAGGAAAACTCCATGAAGAGGTCTATTTCAGGCCATTCATGGATACAGATAAGGGAAACAAATTATCAAGAACGGACTGGATACCTGACTTAGTTCAACCTAGGAATGATTAGATTCATTTTTATCGACGTGAGTCGTGCATGGCTTCCTCTATTACAAGCATAGGTCCATTAGTTATTATCAAAACATTCACATACATTCTTACACTAAAATCATTCACAATATCACAGTGCTGTTAGTATATATGTATGTCAGTATATGAACTTCAAGATGCAATACATGAAAATACTTATCAGAAATAACACCCGAAGTGGGCACGACTACTGAGAGGGGTGCTCGTTTCCACCCAACCGTAGGCTCAACGACTCCCAAAGTATTTACCACTAGCCACCCCCGAGCTGAGACCACGATGCTCTGAGACTGCGTCTCTCTGTCTGCTAGTGACTAGGAGCGAAGGTTGCAATCCTTCCTCTCTGCTATCACTCACTCTGCGTAAAAACTGCCATAGTTCCCCTCGCGTCTCCCTTTCAATCATCTCTTCCATACGCCTTATCCTCTCGCAAGGTTGTGTGTGGCACGATTACCCTCGCGTCGATCAGGCCTGACGGCTCTACAGATGGGCGGTCTACCGTCCCATCCCTCATCAAGCCATCCACCTACCAGCCTGCGAGGTATTGACTTTCAGGGCCAGCGAGCCGCTTTTGGTTCTCCGGGCCAGTGGAGTCCAAATACGGTATTTAATTCTCGATGGAAGTTAACGCCACCTTTTTTAGGTGCCTTCCACCGCCATCGTGGTCTCTTTTCTGCACATCCCTTCTCAGCAGTCCTGCAATAAATTCAAAATATTATTCACATTCATTGACCTCTTCCTGCAGGTCCATTTACATCACATATTCATACTTATCAGTTTGCCATAGTCCTTGGCCAGTCTAGTTATATTTACAATCTGGAGAAAACAGGGTGTTACAATTCCCTCCCCCTTAAAAGGAACATCGTCCTCGATGTTCTTAGCTACTAACGTGAATTACATGTACATAAGTAAACAAAATCGGATATGCCTGTCTCATGGCATCCTCCATTTCCCATGTAGCCTCATCTCGGCCAAAATGTTTCCACTGCACCTTGACCTGTGCAATGGTTCTGTTCTGGAGTCGGGTTTCCCTTCTGTCCAATATGCATTGGGGTTCTGGCAGGAATTCTCCCTCCGGTTCCACCTGGATGACAGACCAGTCAATTATATGATTAGCATCATGTACATATTTCTTCAATAATGAAACATGGAAAACATTATGTGCTTTTACTGTGGGAGGAAGTGCTAGCCGATAGGCTACAGGTCCCACTCTGTCTAGAACCTCAAAGGGTCCACAATACCGGGGTGCCAATTTGGCACAAGCTACCATTTTTAGGGAACTCCTTCTGGGCTTAATTCTGAGATATACATGATCTCCTGTGTGGAACTCTCTTGGAGTTCTCTTTTGATCAGCATAACTTTTCTGTCGATTCTGAGTGACCTTCAGATTTTGTTTTATTTGAGTCACTTGTTGTTCCATTTCTTTCAACATGTCGGGTCTAAAGGAAATCCTATTTACAGGATTTCTCCAACTGACAGGGGTATTACATTGTCTACCATAGAGGACCTCGAATGGGCTCATTTTTAAGGACGCTCGATAGCCGTTGTTGTAGGCAAATTCTACCAATGGCAGGTAGTCTTCCCATTTCCTGGGTTGATGCATTACATGCATCCTTAACATATCCTCTAATATCTGATTCACTCTTTCTGTCTGTCCATCAGTTTGAGGGTGATAGGCG
>ML791244.1:43045-55275 GCA_009831015.1 Picea engelmannii
AGATCGTATGATCCCAGGGGTAATACATTAAGGGTTGCTTGGGTGGGGAATTCACCCAACATTATTTGGCAAGCTGGTATGGCCTCTACCACCTTTCTTTTGGTGCCAGTGGCTAACTGTACCAACCATGGTTTAGTTTGCTTCTGTGGATGTAGTTTACACTTATCAATAGTTTTAGGGGCTATATAACTCAAATTTGAACCAGGGTCAATCAAAACAGATACTAGATGGTTGAAGATCATACCTTCTATTTCCACCACTGAAGCTTGGTGGCCAGCTTGGTTATTATCCAATGCTGCATAGATCTACGGCACACTCCTTGCCACATCATTGATTGTGGTAGCTTCCTGCATGTTATAAATTTTCCGACTGTTCTGTTGTCGGAGTGGACAGTCTCTCCGGAGATGATCTCCTCTGCAATCCCAGCATTCCAAAGGTCTTCTCTTTAGGTTATCAGTCTTTACTGGTATAGGTCCAGAAGTTTTATTTCCGTTCGTCGAGGGAAAGTTCTGCTGGAGTACACTCCGGGTTGGAAAGTTCATTATGTGGTTCTTCTGGTAGTTTTTAAATCCTGAGGATTTGCTCCCTTTGTTCTGAAATTTTGAACCATTCTTTTGTTTCCAGTCTCCACGAGACTCTGCCCGAGGCCCATATTGGTCATGACAATATGTTGCCTTTCGTATAGTGTCTTCTAGGGTCTTTGGCTCGTCGAATTCGATTCGGTTCCGGTATTCTTTGGGTAGCCCACTAATGAAGCATTGGGCCTTTGCCTTCTCTTCTTTGATGTAGGGGACATATCTCAGTAAGTCAAGGAATTTGTTGACATACTCCTCCATAGTAAGCTGTCCTAGTTTGAGTTCATAGAACTCTTCAGTCTTCTCGTCGAAATACCTTTCCGACAAATACTTCTTCCAGAAGTACTTCTCGAACCGTTTCTAAGACAGGTCCTCCTCGCGGACCCCTTTCATATTCTTAAGGTCTTCCCACCAGATGGAAGCCTTTTCGTTTAGATTGAAATTGGCCACTCAGGCCTTCAGGTTCTCTGGAAAATCATGGACTCTGAAATATTTCTTCAGTCCAAGTAGCCAAGCCTCAGTTTCCTCTCCCTTATTTATCTCGCCATTCGAAGGAGGGAGGTTTGGCCTTTTTGAATTCCTCAAATCTATGACTCTTAGAAGTCTTTTTCCTCTTCTGTTTCTTTTGAGAATAGGAACTAGTCCTGCTGCTGGAAGAGCCTTCTGAATCGCCAGCTTCCTTCTCAGTGGAATCGTCTGGCACTGGTCCTTTACCTCTGGGGTGGACCTTTTTGGATGTGCTTCTCTCAGTGTGATTGCTGACACGACTACGATTCTACATCTCAGGTTCATGCTGCATCTATCGTTGTAGGTCGGATAAGCTCTGTAGTAGAACTGCATTAATCTCGGTTTGCTTTTCTTGTTCCTTCATCATTCTTTCATTGTCAGCCTTGCAGCTTTGCAATTCGGCCATGAGACTCCTTACTGTCTCAGCTAAGTCTGGAGGGGTTCCTATTGCTCTTCTTTCGTCTGACTCTTCATCTCTGTTGTGGGAGCCTTCTCCCACCTCTTGGTGAGTCACCATTCTTTTGCGTTTGTAGATTCTCGTGGTTGATCGTCCGCTTGACAAAAAAGAAAAACACTGACTATTAGTTAAGAGTTAAATTCATTTTTACAAAGGGCACATAAATTCATAACTCTTTCACATGCACACACAGTCGGGTTTTCATTTTCCAGGTTCTTAATCTTGGTCAGATAGTTAAGTCAGGGGTTTACTCCTCATAGGAGTGTTTTGAATGAGGTTTATGCGCGACTCGTGCATGAGCCCAGTCAGGCCGAGTGTTGTAACCATGCTCTGATACCAATTTGTAACACAACCACTACCATCAATCAAAATTTTTGGTTGATTTCCCAATAATGAGACTCCCCAGAGCTTGTAGCAGCAAAATGCCAATCCCCGAATCATAGGTCTTCTATTTACCTACCCGATTCTCTGTACATAACCATGGTCTTACGTCCCACCTGACGCAGGCATGCCAACCACGGGTACGTCCGCTCCCCGGGTCTTCTTCTTCTCGCCCGAAGAACTCCGAGGTTCTTCTATTTCCCTATCGGGACATCTGCTCCCCCAGTTATCTTCGCGCGAACCCCTTTTCTTGATTTATCAGGGAATCGAAACTCGTGACTTCGCGAGTTCAAAGGTTGAACACTGGGTTCTCGGATCCTCAAGATCCGATGATCAGTCAACTCGCTGACTTTTCCCCGAGGGATTTCGCTACTCGCCACCTCGGGATTCCCTTGACCAAATTCTTGGGCCTTTTTCTTGCGAGGCTCTGATACATGATCCCACATGCGCATCCAACGGTCTTCCCGTGGTCCAGATCCAATGGTTATTACCTTCTCGCTTATCGCGTCCTCGTGACTTTGAATGCCCAATACTTGGGCTCTCACCCTGTGAACTCCCGAGTTCACGAGATCTCTCAATCTCTTCCACCTGTCCTCCTTCGATGGACGGCTCACAGCCTCTCGCCACTTCGCTACTTCGTGACCTCGTGCCTCGTGACTTTTAACACCAAATACTTGGGCATTCACCCTGGGAGCTCTCGAGTTCACGAGATCTCCTTGATCTCTGCCACCTGTCCTCTCTAGATGGACGGCTCACAGCCTCTCGCTACTTCGTTGTTTCGTGACCTCGTGTCTCGTGACTTTTAATGCCAAATACTTGGGCGTTCACCCTGCGATCTCCCGAGTTCGCGAGATCTCCTCGATCTCTGCCATCTGTCCTTCCCAGATGGACGGCTCACAGCCTCTCGCTACTTCGCTGCTTTGCGACTTAGAGCATCCAAACTTCAGACTCTTACCTCGCGAACCTCCAAGGTAGTGAGATCCCTAGATCTCCACCAGCTGTCCTCTTCGGATGGACGGCTCAGATCCTCTTGTAGCCTCGCCACTCGCGACTTAAAGCATCCATCTTTTGGACTTCTACCCTGTGAGCCCTGAGCTCACGAGATCCCTGGATCTCTGCCACCTGTCCTCCTCAGATGGAAGGTTCTGATCCTCTCGTAGCCTCGCCACTCGTGACTTAAAGCGTCCAGCTTTTGGACTTCTACCCCGCGAGCCCCGAGCTCACGATATCCCTGGATCTCTGCCACTTGTCCTCCTCGGATGGACGGTTCTGATCCTCTCATAGCCTCGCCACTCGCGACTTAAAGCGTCCAACTTTTGGACTTCTTCTCGAGGCTTAACCCTCGTCTATCTCCCTATAGATCTAACGACTGTCGGGTTTCCTAGCTAAGATCTAATGGTTCAGACTGGTCCCGATGCCACGCCCTTTCCTACTTCCCTTTGGACGTGGAAAAACCAATGGTCCATATGTTCTCATGGAGTCTGGGGTTCTATGCTTCAGATTCCCTCACTATTCACGAAGATAAGGGAAAAAGGGTTAAGGCAATTTACGCCCTCATTCATTCCTTCGATTTAACGGTCGTGAATGACCGCAACCTTCCCGATAGGATCTCATCCCTTGATCAATACTTATCCTTACGCGGCTACTTCAGGATTTCAAGAGGGTTATTCCTCTTCGCATAGGGTTGCTAAGACTTGCACATTCACGCCCTTTTTCCAGGTTCTTGGTAAACCTTTCTGAGAAGGGAAATCTCCGTGAAGAGGTCTATTTCGGGCCATTCCTGGATACAAATAAGGGAAACAAATTCCTGAGAATGGACTGGATACCTGACTTAGTTCAACCTGGGCATGATTAGATTCATTTTTATCGACGTGAGTCGTGCATGGCTTCCTCTATTACAAGCATAGGTCCATTAGTTATTATCAAAACATTCACAGACATTCTTACACTAAAATTGTTCACAATCTCACAATGTTGTTAGTATATATGTATGTCAGTATATGAACTTCAAGATGCAATACATAAAAATACTTATCAGAAATAACACCCGAAGTGGGCACGACTACTGAGAGGGGTGCTTGTTTCCACCCAACCGTAGGCTCAACGACTCCCAAAGGATTTACCACTAGCCACTCCCGAGATGAGACCACGATGCTTTGAGACTGTGTCTCTATGTCTGCCAGTGACCAGGAGCGAAGGTTGCAATCCTTCCTCTCTGCTATCACTCACTCTACATAAAAACTACCAGAGTTCCCCTCGCGTCTCCCTTTCAATCGTCTCTGCCATATGCCTTATCCTCTCGCGAGGTTGCGTGTGGCACGATTACCCTCGCGCCGATCAGGCCTGATGGCTCTACGGATGGGCGGTCTACCATCCCATCCCTCATCAAGCCATCCGCCTACCAGCCTGTGAGGTATTGACTTTTAGGGCCAGCGAGCCGCTTTTGGTTCTCCGGGCCAGTGGAGTCCAAATACGATATTTAATTCTCGGTGGAAGTTAACGCCACCTTTTTCAGGTGCCTTCCACCGCCATCGTGGTCTCTTTTCTGCACATCCCCTCTCAGCTATCCTATAATAAATTCAAAATATTATTCACATTCATTGACCTCTTCCTGCAGGTCCATTTACATCACATATTCATACTTATCAGTTTTCCATAGTCCTTGGCCAGTCCAGTTATATTTACAATCTGGGGAAAACAGGGTGTTACATGGATCCAGTGCATTATTTCTATGTTGTAGGAATGTACATAAGACCATTACATGATGTTTGTAATTAACAAATGAAGATGACATTACATTCCATTTCCCACCAAAAGGGTGAATGTCATGGTTTGTCAAAGCCACAGGCTCAAAATAGTGATTCAGTGGAAAAGGTGGATGGCCACCGCGATCCATCTGGATCATTCCTCCCCCCTTAGTAAGGAATGGTCCCCACTGTGTAAAGTTCCCTTGGGAGACGGGGAGACTTCTGCTAAATCTGAAGCTTGGTGTGTTGCTTGCCTTGCTGAAGAAGTTGTCATGCTTAGCTTGTTGAAGGTTGTCATGAACCTGTTGCTAGAGGAGTTGAATTTGTTCAACCAATCTAGTTGGATGATCTACCTAAGTGTGCGAGGACTCTATTGGTGAAGATGAAATGTGAATATTATGAAGGGTTCTGTTATAACCTTGCTTGACTGGGTAGTGTGGAGGCACCCCCGTAGGTGAAACAAGAACATCTTGGTACTCTTCTACAATCTTGTCGATTTACTTATGTTGGATAGAAAGGTCTCTGACTAAGGTTGCAGTGGTTGCAGTATCCTTCTGTTCACCTTCTGATCAGATTGTGAAGAGGCTAAACTTTGCAGTATGAGAGATTACTTTGCGGCATTGTTTTGGTGGGAAAATAGTTGAAACTACCTCTGGTATCCTATATAGCTGACCCCCTAGAGTAATAATGAAGCTAAAGGGCCGAAACTCATAAATATCATGATGCCTCCACATATATGGTTGGCCTAATAGAACATCACAAACTTCTAGTGGGGAAACATCACATAATACCTCATCCTTGAAGGGCTTGATGTCATAGGACATTCGACGTTATTGGTTGACACGAAGATCTTGACCCTAGCAAAGCCACTCAATGTTGTATGGCTACAGGTGTGGTGTTACTGGAAAATCCAACTGCTTGACAGCCTTTGCTGAGATGATTTTCTTTTGGCTTCCGCTATCAACAATAAAATGCAATGGGTTCCCCTTCACCCACATTTTTGAATGGAAGAGTCACTCCCCCTCCTCAGGATCCTCTTCTGGTTGGATTGTTGCAGTTGCGATAGTAGTAGTGGGTTCTGCATCAATGATCTATCTCCTTTTATTATTCTCTAAATCAGGGTCCAAGTCTGGATTCGACTCTTTGTCTTTGATCTCAGCTACCAATGATTGTATTGAGAGACATTCATCAGTGTTGTCCCAAGGGTTGTTGTGGAACTCACACCAATTTTTGGTGTCTTTCTTAGACTTCTCGTTACCCTTCTTTGCCTGCATATGGGACTGGCTCTCTTGAGGTTGGCCTTCCTTGCTCTGTCCATGCTTCTCCTACTTACTCTATTGCTTAAATTTTTGCACAATTTTGATTGCATATCAATAAGCAACTCCCAATGAGGAGATGTCCAAGAAATCCATCTTTGTTTGGATGTACCTGTGTAGACCACTACAGTTCTTCAAAACAAGTGTCGCTCGGAGTCTTTGATACCCAGATTTGAGCACAATATATGAAATATTTTGTTGTACACCGACACCGTCTAGTCTCTTTTCTAACGCAAAGTTGTCCATCTCATGTATTAGTCATCATAGTTTTCGACAAGGTATAACTCCTCCTTTAGGGAATCTACAAAGGCCACCTAAGTGGGTTCTCTCCCAAATAGTGGAGACTCATCTACTTTGTACCTATCCCAGTAACCTTCCCACAAATCTCTGGCATGGGGAAGGGATTTAAGGAGCACGAAGGTAATCTTTTCACTGTTAGAAAATTTTTGGACAGAGTAATAACCTTTTAGCAGATTCAACCATTTTTCTAGAGCATCTGCTTATATCTAGCCTTCAAATAAGGGGATATCAAAATTTACTTGTACCTTGAAGGGTGTCGAACTTGCGAAATGGTTTCTTGTTGAATATGCCTCGGGTGCCGCCATCAGTAGTCTTTGAAGGATCTGAGCGAAATTGTCCATCATCTCGTTCCTTTGTCGCATGAGGGCTTCCTCAAGAAACCTCTTGAAATGATCTCATGCTCTGTCATATATATTTTCTTCCACGATGGGAGGTCACTTAGGCTAGTGAGAGTGGTTTTCCTCAAGCGAAACTAGATCGAGACCCAAATCTCTATACCCTGCCCTCGTAGGGGACCTGCTTTGAGAAATGATAAGGAGCAAACTTCTCTAATACCACTGATCCAGATTATTTTGAGAATGACATGAAGGAAGAATTATAACCGAGATATAACAATGAAATACACAAAAATATAGATGAGAACACATAAATATAGTGAAACCCAGATCTTCTATTACTAAATAATATAGAAAAACATTGTAGAACATAAACTGGAAAAATGGGGTAGCTTATCTCTAAAAAGAAAGAGATGTTGGCTATGCTTCATTCACAAAAATCTTTACATCACACTCCATTGCATTCTTAAAGGGCCTCCTTCACCTCAATTATATATGAGAGAGTGAGAGGAGAACAATTCCCATAATGCATGTGGGATAAATTGGACTAAGTTTATAAAATGTCATAGGCATTTAAAATACTAGGACTTCTTAGGCGGTCACCCATCCCAATATTACTCTAGCTCGAGCATGTTTAACTGTGGAGTTCTAATGGCATATGGTGTATTAACGCTATGTTGTAGGCATGTACATAAGACCATTACATGATGTATGTAATTAACAAATGAAGATGAAATTAAATTCCATTCCCCACCAAAAGGGTGAATGTCATGGTTTATAAAAATGGTGATTCAATAGAAAAGGTGGATGGCCACTGAGATCCATCTGCATCATTCCTCCCCCCTTAGGAAGACATGGTCCCCACTACGTCAAGTTCCCTTGGGATATGGGGAGACTTCTGTTAAATCTAAATCTTGGTGTGTTGCTTTCCTTTTTGAAGAAGTTGTCATGCTTAGCTTGTTGAAGGCTGTCATGAACCTGTGGCTGGAGGGGTTGAATTTGTTCAACCAATCTAGCTGCATGATCTACCTAAGTGTGTGAGGACTCTGTTGGTGAAGATCTCGGTATGAAAGATTTCGGTGTACTCCAACACCATCTGGTCTCTTTTCTGACGCAAAGTTTTCCATCTCATGTATTGGTCATCATAGTTTCCGACAGGGTAGAACTCCTCCTTTAGGGCATCTACAAAGGTCGCCCAAGTGGGTTCTCTCCCAAATAGTGTATATTCGTCCGTGTTGTACCTCTCCCTGTAACCTTCCCACCAAGATCTAACATGGGGAAGGGCTTTAAGGAGCGCGAAGGTGATCTTTTCACCGTCCTTAAATTTTTAGACAGAGTAATAACCTTCTAGCAGATTCAACCATTTTTCTAGAGCATTTGCATCTATTTGGACTTCAAATAAGGGGATATCATAATTGACTTGTACTTTGAAGGGTGTCTCACTTGAGAAATGGTTTCTTGTTGAAGATGCCTCAACTACCGCTATTGGTAGTCTTTGAAGGATTTGAGCGAAGTTGTCCATCATCTCATTCCTTTTTCGCATGAGGGCTTCCTTGAGCAACGTCTTGAAAGGATCTCCTGCTCTGTCATCTCTCTTTTCTTCCGCCATGGGAGGTCGCTTGGGTTAGCGAGAGTGGTTTTCCTCAAGCGAAACTAGCTCGAGACCCAAATCTCTATACCCTGACCTCATCGGGGACCTGATCTAAGAAATGACAAGGAGCATATTTCTCTGATACCACTGATCTGGATCCGGATTACTTTGAGAATGACATGAAGTAAGAAATATAACCGAGATATAACAATGAAATACACAAAAATATAGAATAGAACACAGAAATATAATGAAACTCAACTTCTATTACTAAATAAGATAGAAAAACATTGTAGAACACAAACTGGAAAAATGGGGTAGCTTATCTCTAAAAAGAAAGAGATGTTGGTTACGCTTCATTCACAAGAAGCTTTACATCACATTCCATTGCATGCTTAAAGGGCCTCCTTCACCTCAATTATATATGAGAGAGTGAGAAGAGAACAATTCCCATGATGCATGTGGGTAAAATTGGACTAAGTTTATAAAATGAAATAGGCATGTAAAATACTAGGACTTCTTGGGCGGTCACCCATCCCATTACTACTCTATCCCGAGCGTGCTTAACTACGGATTTCTAATGGGATTCGATGCATTAATGCTATGTTGTAGGCATGTACATAAGACCATTACATGATCTCTGTAATTAAGAAATGAAGATGACATTACATTACATTCCCCACCAAAAGGGTGAATGTCATGGTTTATCAAAGCCACAAGCTCAAAATGGTGATTCAGCGAATGTCTGTAATACTACTCTAGCCCGAGCGTGCTTAACTACAGAGTTATAATGGGATTCAGTGCATTAATGCTAAGTTGTAGGCATTTACATAAGACCATTACATGATGTTTGTAATTAACAAATGAAGATGACATTACATTACATTCCCCACCAAAAGGGTGAATGTCATGGTTTATGAAAGCCACAGGCTCAAAATGGTGATTCGGTGGAAAAGGTGGATGGCCACCGAGATCCATCTGGATCAACTACATTCTCTGTTGTGTCTATCCAAAGTGAGAAAGAATGAGCCAAATTGCAAAGAGCTAGAAAAAAACAGTGTAATAAAGGAACTATGTATGCAATTTCAAATTTCCTTTGACATCTTCCATGGTTGAGTATTGGTATTATAAAATACGCATGCCATGTTCTATCTATCACTAAAACAAATAAAGTAGGTGATCTTACGACCTTAATAGAGAGATGTGTAACTAGTGTGGAAATCTTGGAAGAATTTTCTATGGATTCCATGGGTTGATAACTCTATTAAATCACCTTCACACTCCCCAAGACCACCCTTATCATAAATCCATTCAACAATATCATTTTCTTGGTAGCACCCGAAATGTCAATGAAACATGTGTCATCATGCAAAGATGCCTATACAATGTTCATTAATGTCAAGAAATGCCCCCCCCCAATCTAAACCCCAATCCCTAAAATTTAACAACTACTACTCATAAATACAAGCAATCAAAATACATTGTTTTTTCAGGAGAAATATATTCACACACAGAAGCATCATATGAATCATTCTAAATAAATGAGAAGTAGAATGTTAATGTTCATCATAGGCAAAGACATGTGTTTCTCAACTATCTTAAAATAAAAACCCCTAGTTGGGGCATTGTTCTCTAGGTGGTGGTTGTTCTAGTTGAAGATTAAACCTTTTTCTCACTTGTCTCAATACATGTAGTTAGATTGATGATATCTTTTTTCTTTTTATAATGAAAAATTATGTTCCACCATGGTACATGCTCTATTTCATCTACTTGTTTAAGAAGTTAAAACATCTCTTCACTCCATACAATTAATGAAACCTCACGTTTAGTGTAAATGAAAATTATATCTTGATAGATTTGTTGGATATCATTGAATATAGGCCTAAGTCCATAACCCCAACCTATTATCTAAGATTTAGGTTATTAGTCAACAAGTTAAGATTTAGAACCCAATGATCATCTACCAACTTGATCATAGGAGGAGAGGCTTCACAATGTTTCTAAATCATTCCATCCATGGGTATATTTATCTCATTGTTGGCTTAAAGAGACAAAACCCTATTTGCATAAGGCCTTTCACTCTAGGCATATGACTTATCTTCTTAGGGGTTCACATTATAAATCTTTTGATGTCCAAATGTAGATTGATTTAAGAAGGTCCAAGCACATGGCCAATCACTATGATGGTAATCTATATGGATAAAATAATTTAGGAACTTGCGTGGCTATACAAGTGAGCTTGAGAGCATGTCACATTTATGTGATAATTGAAATTCAACATTACTTAGTACCAAAATTTAGATGTCTTTATTCTCAGTGTTTAGCAACCATAGAAAAAAATTAGTTTGAGCAATACCATGTTTTAGTGTAGTTAATGACCATCTATGTTTTTATATATGTAGATTTGTCTTACTATGCCAACCTTTATATTCTATAGTTAGTTTTTCAAATTCTCTTTCAACTAGATCATATTTGTAGGCAAGCAATGCTATTCCATTTAACACTTAGCTTGTTAGATTAAGGCTTAAGCATTGGTTAATATGGCATCATACTTGCAAGAGAGCAACTTTATTTCATTGACGCTAGATCATTTATTCTTGGCCATGTTCAACAAATCATTTATGAGTTATTCATGGACCATCCCATGAAAAAAACTTATCCTTTGTTTGAGTAAAGTAACTAGGAGATTCACTTTGGTGTTCTCTTCCCCCATTTCGGAGGTAAGCTAATTGTATGTTGGTTTTGGTATATCCACATGCAGGATATAATAAATGTCCACAATGCAGTCAATCTTATTTTCAAAGAAGCATATCCCTTATAATTCATGGTGATAGGGAGTGTGCCCCTTGCCTTAATGACTTTTGATAATACAATAAGTGCATTGTCTTAGCTAGAGGTCTATGAGCTTTTTATAGTTTATCAACGCTTTAAATGCATTGAAGAAGGCCTTTTAGCTTCAAACATCTCTTTATCAAAAGGTAAATTTATCATTTTTCTTTGTTCAAATACCTATCAACTACATTAGCTTATTTAATCTTAGAGTTTGGAAGATTTTTCAACTATAATTTTTAAATCAAAATCCAATTATTCAAAGACATTGAATAAGTCTTACACATATTGATCAATTATCTTCTAATACTATGCATGTAGGCAGCAGAACAATACTAAAACCCAAAAAATTGTAGTCATAGAACAATTACTTGGTGACAATGATTTTTCAAAAATTGTAGCCATAGAACAACTACTTGGTGACAATGATTTTTCTGAATGTGGCCATCCTAGCATGTATATTACAAAAATGATAGATGAATGATAAAGTACCAAAAAACAAGGTTTAAATAATATTAACCATAGTCAAAAAGTTGAAAATTAGTAGACTTAGTTTTAAGATGAAAATGTGCAAGCCCTACTTAATCATTTAGTAGACTTAATTTTGACATGACAATGTGTATGTCCTAGTTGAGGAAAAATAAGTAATAAAACAACATTCTAAGGTTTCTACGAACAATTTTTGAAAATCTGAAAAACTTCAGGTAAAATAAGCGCTGGTGGAAAAATGATTAATAAATAATATAACTAAAATAATTTTAGAATAATTAATTCAAAAACTAGAAATAAAATATAGAAAACCTATCCCTATTCTCATAAACTAACATATCGAACTATTTATAAAAAAATTGTGAACTTCAGGACAACCAAGTAACAATTGAACCTTCTAAAAATCCGGGGCTATGAAAACTAACCTAAAATCATACAAAACAATTTGTACTTTTTATTTTTATAACCTCCATGTTCCATGTTTAAAGCTTCATAAGTAATGATGTGTAAGTTTTGGAGAAAATTTTGGATACGTTATGGCTGGACTATATATATATATAAACGACACTTCCAGAAACACGTGCAGATGCCAAAACCAATCTCCTAGAAACACTAGCAAATGACAGGGAGGGATACTGGGCAAAGTGGTGGAGAAACTTCAATGGACACTGAGGCTGATGGATCAATAACGGGGTAAACTTCA
>ML791244.1:55325-67626 GCA_009831015.1 Picea engelmannii
ATATAAGTATTATAGAAATTCTGATTATCCGTTGAAAGAAAGTTTAATTAGTTATCAAAATTCTACATAATCTGGAAAAATAAAATTTCATACATTTTTATGCAGTTTAGTGATCACCATTTTAAAAATATTACTAACCAGTTTATCTAATATATATGTGCTTCCTAGCTGCTTCAAATTTTTATGATTATCTTTTTATTTGGATACCCCTGCCTTAGTATCTTCATTACTCCACCATAGACAAATAACTAAGATGAAGGACTCACTAAACCACACACATATGCATAAATGGGTTATATATATATGTGGTTGCCTGTAAATAATAAATAGCGATAGGAAAGAATCATATCCATGTGATCATTTCAAGTTGCAAAGGCAACGGGATAAAGCTCCTGAATGCAAAATACTATAAGTTGCAGTTTATACAATTCATACATTTGGTTTATACAATCCATACATAATGCTGTCAAAACAGGACTCAGATACTTCACCATGAATCTGTTGTTGAGAGTTATCTTGTACTTATCTCACCTCAAATGTTTTAAAGGAAACTATCTTGACGTGTTTGTACTTGCTTGTCAGGTTCTTCTTTGGCCATCAATTGTGGAGGTCCACAGTTGATTGATTCTTCAACGCAGGTCCTTTTTGTGGGGGACGATGAAACATTAGCATCAGTCTACATGAGTTTTGAAGAGAATTGGGGAGTTAGTGCAACAGGAATGATTTGGAATTCATCAGTAGTTTACCCATATATGATCGAAGCTGGATATGTTCAAGAATCAACTCAAGTTCCATCAATATATACGACAGCACGTTTGTCTCCCTTATCTCTAAGATACTATGGGCTTGGTCTTGAGAATGGACCATACAAGGTAGAGCTCCATTTTAAGGAAATCCAGATTCTAGATACACAATCATGGCGAAGTCTTGGATCGCGCATCTTTGATGTCTATTTACAGGTATTACTGTGTAATGCCATCACTATAGGAACGAACTTGAGAGGCACAGAAAAGCCTTTTGTTCTATATAATATCTTATTTGCTAGGAAACATAATGCTAATTCTATAACCTGCATTTGCAAGGACAGTAAATTCACATCACAAATATATAATATCTTATTTGCTACAAAACAAAATATTATACTATAATACTAATACTATCAACTGCAAGGACATTAAATTCACATCATAAGTATTTGGAAATAATGGAGTAAGTGTAATTGGTAAGCATCAGTTTTAATAATCAGTTCGTAATTAAAAGTCTAGTTGTTTTTGGTTTGTATGTAACCATTCAGTAAAATCTTTTCCTATTTAAAAATGTAATCAGTCTTCATTGAATAATAGAGAAATAAACGTAATCTCACTGTGTGTTTGTTTCACAAAAAAAAAAATTCATAAAAATCCGCAGGTACCTCCTCTCGAAATTTCCGGGATCAAAATTAACTTACAGTGCGAAAAGTGTTGAAAATTTCCTCAGTCTATTAAATCAGGAGCTGCGGACTCCCCGCAGTCTATTAACATGTGAGGTGCGGAAACCTAAATGTTTACGCATGCCTGAAGTTTCAAAAAAAAAAAAAAAAAAACGTGAAAGTTAGAGTTTGAATGCATCCGTTTTGCGTGAAGTTGGAGCAAATGTGCTAATCCGTGCGTGAGCAAAGTTTGCATGCAAGAGTGAGCTTGTGGAGATACCTTGCATGCGTGAGTTTGAAACTCATGATTTTTTTTATTAAAGTGGATACGTTTTTTTATTAAATGGATATTTCTTATTAAATGAAGCGTGAAGTTGAGCCTGAGTGTAAATTTTGTTTTAAAAACGTGGATTTGGTGAGCAAGCGAGGGCAAGCATTATTCACCATGCACTAAGCAAATGATTGCTTAGTGCAGGTGGTTCTGTACCAAGTACTTGCTCTACATGCATGGTGGTCTTCCCGTTTTTCCTCGTGGTGGTGGTCAAGCATGCCATACATTAATACAAACGAGTAGGATAACTCCGGCAGGTAGCTTTCCGGCGACCTCGTTCGTGCAAGCCCAGCTAATCTTGCCGTCAAGCCAACGGAACGAAAGGACTGAGATCTTATGGATGCTTCTCTCCCACGTCGAATTCATGAGCGGCTCGCTTCTCATTGCCTCTAGCATCTGCTTGCAAGATGAGAGACCTATAATTCTCTTTCCAGCACTTCTAAACACTGCAGCCGGGATCTTGGCCGTTGCCTATGCAGTCTATGCGCGACTCGATCCAGTGCATGGGCTTTTTTTGAAAGCCTTAATGCAAGATGCCATTAATGAAGACATTTAATGCAAGATGCCATCAAAGCTTGAGAGGCATTTCATCGCTCTTCCGTTGTGAGGGTAGTGGAAGACCGATGATCCAGTCCCAAACTTCCGGGCATTCCATGGATGGCTAATTAAAGTAATTAGGCATGATGATCATTACATGTTTATGGAGATATTTGGAAAGCTGCCATTCTATTTCTATAGAAAAAATGGAATGGAATAGCGTGACGATTAAACCACGATAACCATAGAACTCCGAATATATCAACAAAGGCTTCGTGGACTATGGTTTGATATTTAAATCATATTCCTCTTTCTGAGATTATCCAAAACATATGATTAAGCTTTAGAATATAACCATTGATATGACCGTCTTCTCTCCTCATGCTTACACTAAAGATCAACCAGAATAGTTAGACTACGATTACAAAATATCCACGCTGATGGTTCTTCACATATATTCTAATTTGGCGTTAAACTTTTAGTGGGAGTTTGTAGATGAGGATTTATATTTTATTAACATTTATTTTTCATGGAGGACTTTTACATTTTCTCCTTTGATTTAATTATAAGAGAGTAACACTGGTTTCATTAAATATTAAGTAAAACATGGCAAATACATCATGAAGATGTATATAAAATTATGCTCATCAAAACATGGATAGCAAGTCTGGGCTTAGTAAAATGACAATAAGTTTTGATTAATATTAAACTAAAAAAATATAATTTAAAAATGAAATTTTGAATCAACTTTTATTACAATGAACTATTTTATATAGTAATACTGCATTATTTATATTATTATAAGTTTTATATAATTAATCATATTTATGTAATTGTATATCATTTAAATAAATTATTTATTTAAATTTTTGGAATTCAATTTTATTAATATATTATTTTTTTATATAATTAAAATACAAAATAGTATTTTATATTAATTTAAATTTTATATAAATATTAATTATTTATATATAATTAAAATATAAGATAATAACTATATAGTTTTAACAATTAAATTCTAAAAATTATATTAATCAAAATATGTAATCATATATTTATTATTTGAGTTTTTGGAATTCAACTTTTGTTAATGTATTATTTTTTTTTTTGTATAATTAAAATATAAAAATAGTATTTTATATTACTTTAAATTTTATCTAAATATCAATTACTTATATATAATTGCAATATATAACAATGATTACATACTTTTAACAACTAAGTTCTAAAAAGTATATTAATTATGATACTTAATCATATATTTATCAATAGTATAATTTTCTAACTTATAAATTCCCCCTTTTAAAAAAAATTGATTATTAATTTCTAAATTATTGTTTATCTAAAAAATCAAAATTTGGTACTCTCTCCAATGCACTCAAATATTTGTGGTACACTTTCTAAAAATTTGATTGAATGAACATTTAAATTTGATTTATATGATATTTAAATCAATGCGATACTCTTTCTCCAATGCACTCAAATATTTGCAATTTTTAAAGTATAATTTAAAAGAGTTTTATTTATTTTTAAGTGGAAGAGCATTCTTGTGGTGTCCATGAATTCCATTGAGTTTAAATGGATGGGGCATAGCTTAAAGCATTGCATGAAACTAGCAACACAAATCACATTTTGTTTCTGAAAACTAAATTGCTAAGCATTAAGATAGATGGAAATGAATCTATTAGTTCATTTTTTGGTCATATTAAAGAGGTGAAAGACAAGCTAGTAAATATAGGGGAAATTGTTTCCAACAGTGACCTAGTCACTATTACCTTAAATGGTATGCTAGAAGATTATCATATGTTCATAACAGGTCTTGCAGCAAGGGAGAAACCTCCCACGTTTGAAGAACTGACAGGTATTTTACTGTAAGAGGAAGAGAGGCGCGGGAATCTGAAGCCTCAAAATAAAGATTTGGCATTGTGGTCAAATAAGAGATCTGAGAGAGGGAGATCAGAAGAAAGAGGCAGAGGAGGCAGTTCATGGTAGAGAGGCGGTTCATGGCAGAGAGACAGTTCATCGGAGAGAAGACAATCTCCAAATCAAGGTATGTAATCTGACAGGAATGAGTCAAAGAGTTGTTTTTATTGTGGTCGACCTGGACATATTGATAAAGACTTTCATAAGAAGAAAAGTGATGAGGCTAGGAATAAACCTAAAACACATTCAGGTCATTATGCAGAAAAATCGTCAAATCATGATCTCAAATTATTTATTGCTAGTGATGATATTGATGAACCCCCAAATTTTGAATCACGGGATCTTAGGCTGTTTGTGTCTAACGTTGCTTTATCTGCTGAAACGGATGATTCTGATGCCTGGTTTGTGGATTCTGGAGCATCAGTACATATGACTTGTAATAAGAATTGGTATGCTAACTTTAAAGAAACATAGAATGGTGCCAACATATATCTTGGTGATGACCGTGCTCATCAGATCAAGGGATATGGAGACATTCCTGTGACATTGCCGAATGGTACAGTTCATCACATTCACAATGTTGTTTATGTACTAGGAATAAAGAAAAAATTGATCTTTGTGTCCACCATTACAGATCATAACTTGAAGGTTGAATTCTTCAAGAATTATTGCATAGTAAAGGATATGTTGGACCACTTCCAAACTGTTGCAACGTGAGTCAGAGAAGGAGGCCTATACAAACTTGATGTTACCAGCAAAACACATCATGCACTGACTTCTGCAACTATGCCAACATAGATTCTGTGGCATAAAAGGTATGGACACATCAATCATCCTGATTTATTGTTATTACAAAAAAAGAATATGGTTGAAGGACTTCCCATGTTAAATAATGAAAAGGTTCTGTGTGATGGATGTGCATTAGGAAAGATGTAGAGAGATGAATTCCCCTCTAATCTTGATAGGAAAAAGAGAGATGTGTTAGATCTTGTGCATACTGATGTTTGTGGGCCTATGGAGACTAGGTCTTTAGGAGGTGCATTTTACTTTCTATTATTTATTGATGATTGCATGAGATACACATGGGTTTACTTCCTTAGATGAAAAAGTGATGTTTTTGAGTAATTTAAGGAATTCATAACCATGGTGGAAAAGCAGATAGGAAAATCCTTCAAAATCCTCCGTTTAGATCAAGGGGGAGAGTATAAATCAGGGGACTTCAAAAAATATTGCAAAGATCATGGAATAGTATAGCAATTTACAGTACCTCACACTCCACAGTAGAATGGAGTCGCTGAAAGGAAAAACAGAACTCTGGTAGAGTGTGCACACAGTATGATGAAAGGTAAGAATCTCTCAAATGCATTTTGGATTGAAGCCATAAATACTGCAGTTTATTTAAAGAATAGAATTCCAACAAGGTGTCTTGATAATGTTACTCCTTTCGAGGCCTTGTATGGTTCCAAACCTGCAGTTCATAATTTGAAAGTATTTGGGTGTAAGGCTTTTGCTCATATTCCAAAGGAGAATAGGAGGAAATTGGATGCTAAATCCATTAAATGTATTTTCATTGGGTACTGTTCTGAATTTAAAGCATACAAATTGTTTAATCCTGCTACTCACAAAGTATTTGCAAGTCAAGATGTACTTTTCCATGAGTAGGAAGCAGGAAATCATGATGACAACAGTCATGAGGAATGACAGACTTCTTGATGAAGGAGTTAAAGAAGAGCAGCAACAATAGCCATCCCCACAACGACAGCAGCAGCAGCAACAAGAAGGACTCAGTGATATGGACAATTCAAGCAGTCACAGTTCACTTAGAGGTGAAGACAGATCTTCACAAAGTGGAGGGGAAGATAATCAGTTGAGAAGATCTTCACGACAGATTCAACTTCCGGAGAGGTATAAAGACTATGCCCTAATGAGTAGCATTTCAAATGTCATAGAACCCATGATTTTTGATGAAGCTAATGAACATGATGAATGGGGAAATGCAATGGAGGAAGAATATGAATCTATAATGAAAAACAATACTTGGGAATTGACCGAATTGCCTAAACATAAGAAGCCCATTGGATGCAAATGGATATACAAACCCAAGTGTAAATCAGATGGTAGTATAGATAAGTATAAGGCTAGACTGGTTGCAAAGGGGTATTCACAAACATAAGGTATTGATTATGCTGAAACATTTGCACCAGTAGCTAAATTGAATACTATCAGAATGTTAATTGCTTTAGCTACAAAGTACTATTGGAAGATACACTAGTTAGATGTTAAATCTACATTTTTGAATGGTGAGTTAAAGTAAGAGGTTTACCTTACTCAACCTTAAGGGTTTGTGGAACAAGGGAAAAAACACTTAGTGTGTAAGTTAAAGAAAGCTTTGTATGGACTAAAACATACACCTAGGTCATGGTATGAGAAGATAGACTCTTTCTTTCTTCAAAATGGTTTTATGAGAAGCAAGAGTGATCCAAATCTGTATACCAAATTGGATGAGTAGGGGTATATTGTATTGATTTATTTATATGTTGATGATCTGATAATTACAGGAAATGCAAAGAAATTAATTGATGAAATCAAGCAGCAGTTGTCAAAAGTATTTGAAATGAAAGATCTTGGTGAGTTACATTACTGCCTAGGTCTTGAAGTTTAGAGAAATGCAGGCCAAACTTTTGTTTGTCAGAGTAAGTATATCACATAAATACTTAAGAAATTTAAAATGGATCAGTGTAAGTCTTCAATTGTTCCCATGCAGCAGAATGTGAAACTTTCTTGTGATGATGGTTTGAAGGAGGTGAATGGAACCGTGTATAGACAAATGGTGGTTATTTTGAATTATCTCACCACAACCAGACCTGATATTTCATATTTTGTGAGTGTGTTAAGTTATTTTATGGCAAAACCTCATGAAATCCATTGGAATGCAGCGAAGGCAGTACTTAGGTATCTAAAAGGAACACTTGATTATGGTATTAAATATACTGATGCATCTGATATTGAGTTGACAGGTTACTCAGATTCTAATTGGGCTGGCAATCTGGATGATCGAAGATCAACCACTAGATATGTGTTTGGCATTGGATCTGGAGTTGTTTCATGGAGTAGTAAAAAGCAACCTACTGTATCTTTGTCTTCTACTGAAGCAGAATATAAAACCTTGTGTGCAACAACTTGTGAAGTTGTTTGGTTAAGAAGACTTCTTCAAGATGTTGGAGAAGAATGAAAGGAACCTACGATAATCAAATGTGATAATCAAAGTTTAATCAATATTGTGAAGAATCCGATTTTTCATGCAAGGACAAAGCATGTTGAAGCTCAGTTTCATTTTGTTAGAGAAAAGTTGCAGTAAAATGAAATAGCTCTTATGTATTGTAATACTAGTGAAAATGTTGCTGATATTTTCACTAAGCCTCTTGGAAAGATTAATTTTGAACTGTTTAGGGAGATGTTGTAACATACCTCCTAGTTAAGGACAACTACTCTGTCAACCGGTGCCAAATTTTTTTTTTTAAGGCGTGTGCATGCGTGTAAAGAGGGAACAGACACACTCGACTCTACGTTGCCATCCGCCTACAACAAGACGCGACCATGAAGAACCCAACAAGAAGACATAAGGCGCACGACAAGTATCTGCAAGCAATAAACGACACAGACAAGGAAGAATCCATAACAGTAAAGTTCACTATTTCTACACAGGAAAACACGACATTTAATCTTAGTCCTCTGCTCCGGAGAGAGAGAAGGTCAGATAGGCTCCTAGCCGACTGCTCAGGCGGAAACTAGTGATCTCCGTCAGGTGTGTCGCAAGAGTGGAAACCCTGTCTTTAAAGGGCCCGAGACTCTTGATATAGCACAGGATTCTTCACACAATAAGCCCACACAGAGACTTATACACTAGGCTATAGTGGAGGTGTCTACGTCCAACCCGTCGCAAGCAGACCACGCAAACAACTGATCACAATCAAGTACAACCTTAGTAATATGAACATCACGTCCTTTACGGAAGGCGCGTGACAGGGTCTCTGACGATGGACAACCAAGTTCAACATTAACAAATGAACAACCTTCCTCATTACTAAGGCATGCTAATTTATGGTACTTAATTCAAGGCACCTTACATTTTATAAGTCATCAATAATAATAAAATTCAATAGCCTTATGATAAATAACCATGTCATTACCCTTTTACATGATATCTGACCTAACATTGCCTTTCATTTTAAATGGACAGGACCTCACCCTTACATGTTTCATTGATGTATTGCCATGACATTACTCCTTACGTATTATAGCAACAATAAATGACAGTAGGGTACTAGTGTCATTACCTAACATTGAAAACACCTAGCAACTTAAGATAACAACCACATTACGGTTATATGTTATCAACTCTAACCCTACCCTTTTAATTTATATTCCAAGAACATTATTCTTACACAATCCAAAACGAAATATTATGAAGACCTTACCTTTGTACAGTACAACAATGATCTACTACGTCACAGTTTCCTGCCTTCAAGAATATAAAGCCAATTTCTTCCTTAATAACTAAATAAAAGAAATACATCCTTTCTTTAAATAATTTAACCCTCAACAAGTAAGAAACATCACTCTTTTTCTGAGATGCTACTTTTAAGGACATTCCCTTCTTAAATAGTTAAATAAAAGAAATACACCTTTCTATAATTAATGTAAAACTCAACAATTATGAGACATCATTCTCTTCCTGGAATGCTACTTTATAAGGACATTCCCTTTTTAACAATTAATAAAGAATTACGTCCTTTCTTTAAATAATTTAAAACTCAACAATTAGGAACACCATTCTTCTTCTAAAATGCTATCTTGAAGGACATTCCCGTCTTTAATAATTACATAAAAGAATTACATCCTATTTTAATTAACAACCTAATTTAACCTAACAATAAATAACATAGTTAAGAATGACCATATGTAATAATCACACTATTATGTGACAATGGTTAAAATACCAAATTTTGAAAAGCACATAAATAAAACAACAATAATTAAAATTGCTAATATCTAATCAAGAATTACATCCTATTTTAATTAACATCCTAATTTAACCTAACAATAGATATCGTAGTTAAAAATGACCATATGTAATAATCACGCTATTGATGTGATAATGGTTAAAATACCAAATTTTGAAAAGCACATAAATAAAATAACAATAATTAAAATTGCTAATATCTAATCAAGAATTACATCCTATTTTAATTAACATTCTAATTTAACCTAACAATAAATATCGTAGCTAAGAATGACCATATGTAATAATCACGCTATTGATGTAATAATGGTTAAAATACCAAATTTTGAAAAGCACATAAATAAAATAACAATAATTAAAATTGCTAATATCTAATCAAGAATTACATCCTATTTTAATTAACATCCTAATTTAACCTAACAATAAATATCGTAGTTAAGAATGACCATATGTAATAATCACGCTATTGATGTGATAATGGTTAAAATACCCAATTTTGAAAGGCACATAAATAAAATAACGATAATTAAAATTTCTAATATCTAATCATGACAACGTTTAAAAAGACCACATAAAATAACATCATAGGTTGATACTAAATTTGCGTTAGTGCTACTCAAAGGTAACGACAACCTGGCAGACATTTCCGAGGACTTGGCGTGCAAAAAGAAGTCACGAATCTGTTTAAAAAAAGGGTTTAAATTGAAACTTTTTCCATGCAAAAATTTAACTCGAGCTTTATATAGTGTATAAGATCGTTACAGGGCGAAAACAGCAGTGAAAACAGAGGTGAGCTGCGGTCGGATGACGACACACCAACCCAAAAAAAGTAAAGAATGGCCAAAACAAAAATCTCGAATCGCTCAGCTGCAAGTTGAGCCCAATCCACCTGCTACAGATCAAGGACGACGCTATGCTACAACTGCAGGAGGTTTAATTTGAACTTAAAACGGACTGCGTGCTGTCAACCGCACACCCACCAGTGATCTCATGTGACAGAACGTTGGGCAGCGAATTGGGTACTTCATTGACAGGCCGCTGGCTACTACATGAGCGTTCCTTTTGGAATTAGAAGGGGGCAAAGATCAGTTTTTCTTAATCAAAACGGCATCGGCAATCACAAGGAGTATAAACCCCTTTTTGAACAAATCGAAAAAAACTAAAATAAAAATTTTCTTATTAAAGGAATTTGCAGCGGCAACCTCGGGAATCTAATCTTTTCTGAGCAAGGAAAGACAAACATCTTTTTTCTAAATTATTGAATCGGCAACCTCGAGGAATATAACCTGAGGACTGTGGACGCCCAAAAATACGCAAGGGCTCCCGGCTGTCTTCTATTACCAGCCACCAAACAATTAAGACACAAGCAGGAAATTACGGCGAGAGGTGAAAGGCACGGAGGTAATAACAACGCGCCATCAATGCGGACGCCGAATGGAACTCAGCGCAGGCTGTCCTAGCACGCAGATACCCCAAGAATCCAGTACCCCGAGAATATAACGGAGAATCTACCCAACTAGTATACAGCTATATTCAATGATTAAATTGGACCAGAAGCACTTAGTTTCCCTCGGTGGAACTCTTTTTGAATAACCGACTTAGGGTTGAGGTCTGCCCGGATACCATGATCAGCCTCCAGTCGAAGAGGGAGATCGAAACAACTCTGGAGCGAACTGATCAAGCTATGCTTCTTCTCATGTCTTTTACGCTCCATGCTGTAATAAATCACCATAACAGGCGCAGGGGTTCTGGTATTTGTTTCAAAAACCATAACACGGACAGTGTAGGGATGGCAATGTTTCCCCCTTATAAGGCTCAACAGTGGTAGTGCTGGGATTCAAAGGGCATTCAAAAATTTTAGAAGAACTCGCCAGGAGTTCGAGATTAATCGAATAAAAATCAACCCTGAAACGCAGACTCACACCCCGAATGCGCAACGACTCCAAGCAAATTACCCAACGAATACCCAACAATCCGAGCAGATTACACACGAATGCCCTTTACAACTATATAGAATGCCCACACTCAAAATTTCAGAACCATAATAATAGAAATTTACACATTCCGACACAATAAAGAAAAAGTTACACAGCCCAAGTGATGAATAACAAATTTTCACACAGTCCAGCATAAGAACATGAACTCTTTTACACAGTCCCGATTTTGCCTAAGACGTAGACAATGTAAAAACGTGAAGCATAGCTGGAGAGCGCATCAACCAGAAGGGTTATTGACTGCCCACAAAGTTTCTTTTAGCAGCCAAGGTGTGAAGGAAGTTAGCAAGGTAAAAATGCACATCCAAGGGGAGACAGCGCCGTTATCCTTCCTTATAAAACAGTTCAGTTATCATAGCCAAAGTACATAGTAAGCATTCTACACTACCAGTTAAAAGACCATACCGTTGCCTCAATGCCGTCCTCCAGTGTCGCCTGCGTGTCGTGCCGCTCCTGCTCCTGCTTGCCGACCGCAATGAACTCACCGGTACCTCCCAGCCAAACGCTAGGGGTACTCTCCTTCCCCCTTAGCCCCCCGAGCCGCAAAGGGGCCACACACAATCATAGAGTAACTAGCTTCTCAGCTCGCCTCCAAGGCTGAGCTACCACTCAAGTCTGCTGAGAATTCCCAACTCCTACCAGCAATCAGTCCAGTCTCTACTCTGGCAGCATAACCATACCAATCTGAAAAAAAGCCCCTCTCTTTTCCCCTCTCCCTTTCTTTTATCCAAACTCAAACCCTAATTCTTGTTTTTCTTAGGTTTTCCCCCCTTTTTCTCTTTTGACTTTCTTATTTTTCTTTTTAGTTTATTTTGTTTATATATTTCATTTTTATTTTTCTTTTCAAAAACTCAAAGAGTATGTGCGCTCACTTTTTTATTTCCTTTTATTTTCACATGCTTAACTTTATTTGTTTATAATTTGTTTATAATATAAATATACATATATATATATATATATATATTCATTTTTCTATTAATAAGCATGCATTCATCATTGTAGTTTATCATTATCCATCATTTAATTTACCATTAATATATCTGTATATTTAGGATAATGAGAGATTAAGGCGATGGCAAAACCAG
>ML791244.1:71743-106291 GCA_009831015.1 Picea engelmannii
TGTTCACCTCAATAATTGAAAATTGAGTGAGTTATGTCCTTTTAAAGTTGTGAAAAGGGGGTCAAGATTTGGGTTTTTAAAACTCTAAAATAGTTGAAAATATTGTCCACAAAATTACCATATATGATCTATACCACTAAAAACTGGACTAACCTTCACACTTCCCTTCTAATTATGCTCTAAAATCCCCACAACTTGTTAACTACACTGCTAAAAAAAGAAAACTTTCAAGAAATATAATTTTTTCTAAAATATTTTTTTTCAAAAACATAAACTTTAGAAAAAACCAATTGTGGAAAACAAAAGTTTATAGAAAATATGACTAAGAAAAAACCAAATGTTGGAAACAAAATTTCCAAAACTGGTAAATGTCATTTTTTTTTTCAAAAAACAAACAATTTCCAAAAATTATAATAATTTTTGAATGGGGTTTTATCAGATTTTATGAAAATAGAGTCCAAATCAAGTGAAATGAAGGACCTCTTAGGTTGATTTAGCCACTTAAGATGCAATGGTGGTGTTTGATGAGGATAAAATGTCCAGTGATAACTCAATTGATACAAGTTCCCACACCCACAACTCTAATATCTTTCCCACACCCACAACTCTAATAGCTTGTTAGATTTTTACATTTGATACAAATATAAGCCATAACGTATCCATAATAAAGCATAAACACATAACAAGCCTCCAAAAACATAAGAATGCCAAGAAGTGTATCTTGTGTATAAGTGTATCTTGTGTATCCTTGATACCTTAATAATCATTATAGACAAGATAAGATCATAATACAAGCACCCAAATTCCTGTCCACATCTTGCATGATGTTTTATACGAATGGAGTAAAGCCTCTCATATATAGGTTTGGGTGGTAACCTAATACCCCAAAGTATGGGACCACATCCCATAACTGTTGGAGATACTTCACACACACATAGGATTTCTTTTTCCTAAGGTTTTCTCTATGTTTATTAGTCGTTATCCAGTCTCCTATAGTTTAGGGAAAATATTCTTCGAGGAGAATATTCTCTTCAGTTCACACTCTAGTTTGATCAATTGAGTGGAGTCTAGATGCCACATTGAGATCATCACCAGCTAATGCACATTGTCCTTGGGATCATCACCAGACTAGTGCATTACTCATGATTCCCTAATCTCCTCCTCACTTCACTATGTTTCAGTAAGTTAATTGAAGACTGAGAGACTAGTTAACTCAGACTAGGTGGCAGTTCACTCCTGTAACTTCCTGAGAGACTAGACTAGGTGGCAGTTTACTCTCGTAACTGTTGGTGTGTGTCCAGATCACTCTAGACCACCATTATGGTGCATTGGATTCTCCTCCATCTCCTCCATTGCACATAAGTTGAGTTATACAGAGTATATCATGTGTAAATTATCATTCATTTTTTTGGTTAATGAGAATTCTTCCATTCTTTCTCTCCTGCTTCTTTTTTCTCATATTTTCTCAGCAAATTGTGTATGTCATTTGCTAGCTAGATCTATTATGTGCAGTTTCAACACATTTACATGGTATCAGATTCGACGGACTACTAGGACAAAGACACACCAAATTATTTTTGTAGGTACCGAAGATTGAAGAAAACGGAAAAGTGGAATTTCCAAAAGAATTCATTCTTACACCATACAATTTCTTTGCATGGAAGGAGAATATGATAATGCATCTTAGAGGCAGAGGATTATACAGTTTAACCATGAAAACAGAGACAAAACCCACATCTTCCATAGAAAAATCCAAGTATCTAAATCAAATGGATGAAGTGTTTGGAACTATTTGTAGTCTCATTTCTCCTGAACTCCTGTTGTCTTTTACTCTTTTTCTTTAGCAGTTATCTAATCTGATCCTATATTACTATCGTAGATTGACCCATGTTCAAATTTAATAATCTTCCAACAAAATCCCTCTAAAACTGTTGGCCCCTCTGGTAAGCCAGAAGGCAACATAGCACACAGAGTGTACTGCACAGTCTCACCCGAGATAGCTTTATGGGTGGCTGTAATACTCAAGTGTTTGCAACTTGAGAATGAGTGGAGATCTATGGTTGTGTATTGTAATCTTTATTTATTCATTCTAACATCTGATTATAGCAGTCATTCTATTCATGCATGTAAAATATCAGGTCTAACCGGTTACTTCATTCATTTATCTAACATTCAACACTTAATAATAATATTGACGCATACATTCAATCACATAACATAGGTGTTACCATGATAAACCCCCTCCTGGTGTAACGTCCCCGACCATCCATGCCGGGACACGCTACGCCAGAGAACTCTTACTATTCTCTCTGCGGAACATACTGTAACATACCCAACATCCAACTTAGCTATGCCACATAAATTTTTCGAACTGCATGCAATTCAAATACATATGCACACAAAACTCTTGCAGAAGCATATATATATAAACGTAGACAGACAAATACGTTATGTAAATGCACAATTTCATACTAAAATGACAGTAAACATATACATGCAACGTACATGAAGTACCCATAAATTTACAGACAGTTATAAACAGACATAAGATAAACTCATAAATATAAGCACATAAATAACAATGCAACATGTAAATTTATCACCCAATTGGCACTTATCTTGGCAAGAATGTCACCAACTGTGTGCAGACCTTCCACGAACCTCCCAGCCTTAGACCACACTGTTCATCACTCTCAACAGTGAGTCACCCCCGATCTGGGACTAAACTCCACCCGGGTAAAGGGATTCCTAACCAGGCTAAAGGCTCATGGACAACAGGAAAGACTTCGTCTCAGGTGCCAACTCAACTAACAACCTACAGTCCCTCATTCCCCACATGCCTGTCCCACCCAGGAAGTGTTCCCCTTCTCTACTCAATAGTCCTTCAGTTGCCCCACTTCCTTTCCGGGCTTCAACAACAGGTTGGACAGGAAGTCTCAGAGAACTATAGCTGCAATTCAACACTTTTAGGAAATCAATCCCCAACAATTCTCTCACCCAAAGAATTGCTCATGGTCCTGACAACCCACCTCTTCAGTCCATCTCCCATGCTAACCAGCTACACGAACACCAAGATGGTTATGGATATAGGTTTAGGTACAGTTATGAAAATATGAAGGATATCTCAATGGGTGTGTGCATGCTCATGGATGATTGACTGAATGAATGAATGATGGAAACAATCATGGGAAGAATGATGGAAATGACCTAAGTCCCAACAATATGTATTCATGTCCCCAAATTGACACTTGTCATGCTGGGAGCTACTTTGGCCAACTTGTCCCCAACTTTAGAACTTAGGAAAAAATAATTATCCATACTTTATATTTAAGAAATATTAATATAATATTCTTTTTTGGCTTAAGCTCCCTAGCTTAGCCCTTTTTCCTTAACTTTTAGGTCCCTCCATTTCCCTAACCAGTGGAGTTTAGTCCCCCATCTCTTTTATCGTGGCCAGTATGCGCACAACGATGTATTTTATATTAATCATGAGACATATACAAAAATAGGCACACTGGCCTTTAACATCTAGGCTCTCCAGCCTAATCAAAACATAAGCATCCTAGCTTATAATAACTGGCTCACTAGCCAATAAAACATGTCATATACACAAAGGCTCCCTGGCCTCAACATTGTGCACACTTAAGATGCTACACGCGGTATCCTGGAATGTGCACACTTCCTCATTTTGCTGCGCAGTACATGCACGCACTATGCCATGAAATGTGCATACAAAATTATATCAAACAACTCACCAACTTACGTAAATTTGTATTTATATTTACAATTGGGTTTAGCCTAGGGATATTACAATCCCCTCCCCTTATTTTATGCACTGTCCTCAGTGCATCATGTACACACATACAACAAAATTTCAAAAATCCTCAAAAAGATGCGGGTATTCTGCCCGCATTGCATCCTCATGCTCCCAAGTAGCGTCCTCAGGACCGTACTAGGTCCATTGGACCTTTACAAGACCTATGGCTCGATTCTGGAGCTGTTTGATTTTCCAGTCTAGAATGCGCACCGGATGCACTTGGAAAGCACCTTCTTGCTCCACCTGGACCACATTCCAATCAATAACATGATTAACATCAAGTATATATTTCTTGAGAAATGATACAAGGAATGCATTTTGAACATACATAGATGCCAACAATGCAATCATATAAGCTACTGGACCAATCCTTTCTAGGATTTCAAATGGCCCACAATAACAAGCTGCCAACTTTGAACAATTTCTCAACTTCGGGGAACTTTTGTTGGCCGTCACTTTCAAGAATACATGATCACCGACTTTAAATTCCTGATGAGTTCTTCCTTTGTCAGCATATATTTTCTTCCTATCTTGGGCAGCCTTTAAATTTTGTTTTATTTTTATCATTTGCTCCTCCTTTTCCCTGAGAAAATCTGGCCCAACCATTGCTCTGTCTGTTGGGTTATCCCAGTTTAATAATGTGTTGAACCTTCTGCCATAATGTGTCTCAAATGGGCTCATCTTTAGATATGCTTGGTACCCCTTGTTATAAGAAAACTCTACCAAGTGTAGGTAGTCTTCCCATTTTGATGGTTTATCCATCACATACATCCTCAACATATCTTCAATCACTTGATTCATGCTCTCTGTTTGCCCATCTGATTTTAGATGATAAGCTGTACTAAAATTCAAATTTGTCCCAAATCCATTAAATAATCCTTTCCAAAATTTGGAGGTAAATTTTGGATCTCTGTCAGACACAATTGTCTTGGGTATGCCATGTAATCTAGCAATTTCCCTCATATAAACATCAACAATGTTGGTTTCCTTGTGAGTGAGCTTAACTGGAACAAAATGGGCAACTTTAGTAAGCTTTGTTAATGTTTATGCCATTATTATAATTCTTTACATTTCAATGGATAAGAGCATCATAAGAACAAGATCACTGAGAAATACACATTCACAAGAGACACAACATTTATCCTGGGAAACCCTCTAGGGGAAGAAAACCCAACAAAAACTTCCTTATCATAAATAACTTATACAATGTTCAAGAGATAACTCAAACCAATACAGATAGTCCTCCCCAAGAGATGCGCCACTCTTCTCCCTCTCTCCAACTAGTAATTGCAGCTTGCCTCATAAGAGAATGATCAAGTGAGTTGTGTGATAAAGTGAGGCGATAGCCTCCTATATATACAAGACTGGCATGTGTGAGAGGGTTTCACTGGCAGGGCCGACCTTTCACTCTGGGTGGGTAAACCCACCTTTAAATTAATTCTGGGTCTCAATAATAATTGTTGGGGCCGACTTCGTATTCTGCTTATTATAATTGTCCGATGACCAATCCGCAAAAGGGGATTTGGTCCTTATACAATTACCGACATGATTAATCCACAATGGGAATTAATCCAATGAATAAAATAACAATAATAATAAGATTTATCTTCGCAGTTACATTATTTCAACACTCCCCCTTAACAAGAAGGGTATTCTTCAACAACATCAGGCGAGAGAGGTTTGCATCATCAGTGGCATCAGGAGGATAGTATCGTCAATATCATCTTGAAACATTGGCTATCATATTTACGAGTCATCGGAAGTTTTCTTCATCGGCAACATCATCATTCTCGAAAGAATGCCATCATCATCTACATCAAAATGTATCAGTAAAAGTGATACCTCATCACAACAATAGGCTGGCACATCACAATACTACACTGGCTCAATGTCACAGCGGTTAAGATGGTAGCTCAGTGTCAGTCACATCTTGTTTTACGTCTAACAACGAGGTCATAAGCAAGCAATCATCTTGCTTTACGTCTAACAACTAGGTCAGAAGCAAGGAACACATCATCATCTCACTTTACGTCTAATAGCTAAGTCAGAAGCGAGGAATTGTCTTGCTTTACGTCTAACAACGAGGTCATAAGAAAAGAACACATCAACATCTCGCTTTACGTCTAACAGCTAGGTCAGAAGCGAGGAATCATCTTGCTTTACGTCTAACAACGAGGTTAGAAGAAAGGAACACATCAACATCTCGCTTTACGTCTAACAACGAGGTCAGAAGCGAGGAATCATCTTGCTTTACGTCTAACAACTAGGTCAGAAGCAAGGAATCCACAATGTCATTCTTTACGTCTAACAGCGAGGTCAGAAGGAATGACTCATCTTTCTTTACGTCTAACAGCGAGGTCAGAAGCAAGGAACACACAACGTCACGCTTTACGTCTAACAGCAAGGTCAGAAGCAATGGCTCATCTTGCTTTACGTCTAACAGTGAGGTCAGAAGCAAGGAACACACATCATCATGCTTTATGTCTAACAACGAGGTCAGAAGCAATGACTCATCTTGCTTTACGTCTAACAGCGAGGTCAGAAGCAATGACTCATCTTTCTTTACGTCTAACAGCGAGGTCAGAAGCAAGGAAAAAGTATAGTCCCCCTTTCAGGGAGGGTCCTTTCAGACTATACCAAGCTTATCTCGAAAGTGTTCAAACTTTACACGAGATAGAGGCTTAGTCAACACGTCAGTAACCTGTTCATCTGTGCTAATGTATTGGAGCTTCAAGGCTCCTCTCTGTACCATGTCATGGATGAAATGATAGCAGATCTCTATGTGCTTCGACCTGTTGTGGAATACAGGATTCTCTGTCATCTTTATGCAGCTCTGGTTGTCACATAGAATCACGGTTTCTCTCATCTCCAAGTCAAATAGGCATGTCAGCAACTTTCGAATCCATATAGCTTCGTAGCTAGCAAAACATGCAGCAATGTACTCTGCTTCCACTATGCTGAGAGAAATACTGGATTGCTTCCTACTCTGCCACGAGATCATGGTTGATCCCAAACTGAAACAACATCCGGAAGTGTTTTTTCTGTCTGCAACGCTTCTTGCCCAATCTGCATCAGTATATCCACTCAATGTGAAGTCATGATCTCCATCATAGCTAAGACCATAATCCATTGTACCTTTAAGGTACCTCATCACATGTTTTGTAGCCACTAGGTGAACATGTCTGGGCTCTACCAAAAACTGACTCAAGGTGTTCACTGCAAAACAGATGTCTGGACTGGTGTTCGTCAGGTACATCAGTGATCCAATAATCTGTCTATACAGTGTGGCATCTATCAAATCTAACGAAGTATCGACCAACAGCTTCAGCTTTGCTTCCATGGGAGTATTCATGGACTTGCATTCTAGCATGCCAAATCTCTTTAAGATTTTGACCGTGTACTTCCCTTGGTTAAGGAAGATCCTTTCTGGACTCTGCCATACCTCAAGACCTAATAAGTAATGCATTAGGCCAAGGTCTTTCATTTCAAATTCTGCGGAAAGTCTCTGTTTACATTCAACGATGAGATTTTCTTCTCTAGTTAAGAAAAAGTCATCTGCATACAGTAGTAATATTACTGGTTCATTATCCAAAATTCTGAAGTAGAGATTTGAGTCTGCTTTACTCTTGGTAAAGCCTAAGCTCATCAAGAAACTGTCTATACAACCATACCAAGCTCTGGGAGATTGCTTCAATCCATATAAGGCTTTCTTCAATCGGCAGACATGAGACTTCTTGTCTTCAACCTCAAATCCTTGGGGTTTCTCTATATACACTTCCTCTTCGATAACATCATTTAGGAAAGCTGTCTTCACGTCCATTTGGTGCAGCGTCCACTTCATCTTAGCTGCAAGAGATATGATGGTCTTGATCGAAGTGTATCTGGCTACAGGAGCGAATGTCTCTTCATAGTCAATGCCTTCCTTCTTGGAAAAGCCACGAGCGACAAATCTTGCTTTATACTTCTCAATACTTCCATTAGTAGCATGTTTTATTTTGAAGATCCATTTGTAGGATACCCCATCTCTATTCTTCGATCTGGGAACTATTTCCCATACTTCGTTCTTCATTATGGATTTGTATTCCTCTGTCATGGCATCTACCCATTATTTATTTTGAATGGCTTCTTCAAAGCATGTAGGTTCTTCAACAAGTAGATTTCACATCAAAGCCGTGTAACTAGAGAATGGCTTTGGTCTTTTCACCTGTCTCATGGTTACTTCTGGAACACCATACTTCTCTCCATCTTGAATAAGCTCTCTTGCCCAAGCATGATTTCTTTTATGGGAGAAGGTCATTTGAGTAGGTTCTTGAACTTCTGTTATATCATGATCTTCAGGAGTCTCCTCATCAGGGGAATTTACGACTTCCCTTACAAGTTCTGCAGCTCTGGGAACCTCCCTCATTGATTCTGCAATCCTGGGATTTACAGGTTCCTCTTCATATACTTCTTCAAGCTAGCATCTTCTTGATTTCTTAAGTGTTGCTTCTTCATCAATGATCACATCCCTGCTGATCTCAATGTGGCAGTGACCTGGTATGTAGATTCTAAAGGCCTTGGAGACCCCACAAATATTTCCTTCTTTCTGGAAGGGTCCAGCTTGTTTCTCTTTTCTTTAGGTATATGAATAAACAATGGATAACCAAATATTTTGAGATGGCTTACCTCTAGATTCTTTCCAGTGAACATCTCTTCTGGTGTCTAGAGCCCAAGTGCACTATGGGGCAATCGGTTTCTCACATAAAAAACTGTCATTGCTACTTCTGCCCATAAGCACATAGGAATATCTTGATCTTCATAGATTCCAACATGGTTCTGTTGTTCCATTTAGCTACACCGTTTTATTGGGGATCTTGATCCCAACATCTTTTCAGAAGTTCACGAGATCTTCTGAGGTATATTCTCCTCCATTATATGACCTGAGTATCTTAATCTTCCTTACAGAAGGGTTCTCTTATCAAGGCTTTCAATTCCTTGATCTTGTTGAACACTTCAAATATATCCAGGTCTTTTAGGAGAATAATCATTAATGAACAATACATAGTGTACATACTCATTAATGGAGGATGATGGCATTGGGCCACACACATCTGAATGAATGAGTTCCAATACTCCTTCTGCTTTTCTATCCCTCTTTGGAAAAGGGTTCTTGATATTCTTCCCTTCCACACATTCATTACATATGCCTTCTTGATCAACCTTGAGTTCTGGTAAACCTGTGACATCTTTGCATATGTATGGTAGCGCCTTGTAGTTGATGTGAGCTAATCTTCTAGAGTTCGCATGGATTCTTCAATAGCGTGGGTCATGGCAACTTCTGAGTGACCCACCTTCTTCTTTTCCACTGATGATTGCTTCATTTATGATCTCTCCTTTAGCATGTTKCCTTCTGCAACCTTCRCTATAGCTTCCTCATGTGACCTGGAGCAAGGTCAACAAAACAACAAGCAAGAATAATATCCTTCTTGATAATATAAAGCAATAGCACGAACAATCATCACAGTAGCTCCTTTAGAGCTATCACTTATAATTTATCTGAAGTAAAGATTAAAGGTAAGGAATACAATATGAAATGAGGTCAACAATCTCATAGTGTTGTGACCAAGCATTCTTCCATGGTAACCTGGAACTAACACATGAGGTTTCTCCTTGAAGAGGTGTTAGTCATATCAGGCAAAGTATTTACATCTAAATTCTCACATGCTATCAAGTATAATACTTTACGATGATTTCTATCTCAACTAAAGTCACCAGCTTGTCATGTGTACCTTTGGATCTTGATTAATCAAACCTGGATCCTTGTCCTCAAGAGTGAGTGCTTGCTTTTCTTTCAGGTCTCCTTCACTCAAGTGACGAGTGCTTTCTTCAACCTGTCTGTTGTACTAAGACAATGCGTTATCTTGACAGAAGGTTAGGTTAGAGGATAAGCTCTATGATCAACTTCTAATAGGTTCAACATGCAACACTGATCAATATAATTTCATAACAAATAGATGCATATTAGAATAATCACACCTGGGTTGCATCATTCCTTTGAATGTGTTGGATCTTGAGATCCTTCTGGATCTATGGAAAGAGATCCCTTCTCTTGCAAATACTCTTTAGGGTTTAACCATTAAACATATGTAAGTACATACTTTGATAGCATTTGCAGGTAGTGGCTCCATCTGGTAGCAGCGATAATCATTGCCAATTCTTGAGAAAATTTCAAGGGTGATTGCAACTAGTTCTACGGCTGCAACTGCAACTGGCACTGCAACTGCAACTGGTTTTGAGATTGCAACTACAACTTCAACTTAGGGTTTTATGAGGAAACCCTAATTTTTCAAACTTTGAGTTTTGAAAATCTAATCCAGGGGATAGATGCGCTGAGTTGAGGCGAGTTAGCTGGTGCAGTCGGAATTTCGAAAATCCAACTTTTACCCCCTCAAACTTGATCTACAGATTTTTGGACTAGTGCTTCTGGTTTTCTGGTACTTCTGGTACTCTAGTAATTCTAGTACTTCTGGTACTCTGGTTTTCTGGTACTTTGTGAAACTAGGGTTTCACTTTCCAGGAGATCTAGCCACTGAAAAGGTGTGCTCTAGGTGCCAAATTGATCCTTGGGGGAGGGCGCAACTTTCTAGGTGGTTAGGGAGCTGAAAATATTCACTTTTGCAAAACCCTAATTTTTGGGTACAGTAACAGTGACGTTTTTCCTCTTGCAAATTGTGATTCCTTCATGTTGGCTCTGATACCATGTTAATGTTTATGCCATTATTATAGTTCTTTGCATTTCAATAGATAAGAGCATCATAAGAACAAGATCATTAAGAAATACACATTCACAAGAGACACAACATTTATCCTGGGAAACCCTCTAGGGGAAGAAAACCCAGCAAAAAATTCCTTATCATAAATAGCTTATACAATGTTCAAGAGATAACTCAAACCAATACAGATAGTCCTCCCCAAGATATGCACCACTCTTCTCCCTCTCTCCAACTGGTAATTGCAGCTTGCCTCATAAGAGAATGAGCAAGTGAGTTGTGTGATAAAGTGAGGCGCTAGCCTCCTATATATACAAGACTGGCACGTGTGAGAGGGTTTCATTGGCAGGGTCGACCTCTCACTCTGGGTGGGTAAACCCACCTTTAAATTAATTCTGGGTCTCAGTAATAACTGTTGGGGCGGACTTCTTATTCTGCCCATTATAATTGTCCGATGACCAATCCGCAAAAGGGGATTTGGTCCTAATACAATTACCAACATTATTAATCCACAATGGGGATTAATCCAATGAATAAAATAACAATAATAATAAGAATTCTCTTCACAATTACATTATTTCAACAAGTTTATCCACCGCTACCATGATAGAATCATGTTGCTTGTTTGTTCTAGGAATTTTGGTGATGAAATCCATGGTTACGACTTCTCATTTCCACTCAGTAATGGGTAATGGTTGTATCAAACTAGTTGGGTGTCTATGCTCAGCCTTTACCTTTTGACATTCCAAACATCTGGCAATAAAATCAGAAACCTCTTTCTTCATGCTTGGCCAATAATATTTGCTCTTGACAGCTGCAATAGTTTTTTGATATCCTGGGTGCCCAACATAAGGCACATTATACATTTCTCTCAATATCAGATTTTTCAATTCCTAAGAATTTGGTACATAAATTATGCCCCTGTACATGAGAATTTCATCATTATTTAGCTTATATTCCTCAATTTTCTGCTGCAAAATACCTTGTTGTAATTTTGCCACTAATTCCTTGTATTACAAATCTGAATTGGCAGCCTCTGTAATTATGTCCTTCAAATCTGATTGGTACATACTAATGGTTGTAGCATGCAATTCATGTACTCTTCTTCTAAGTGCATCAACCACTTTGTTCTCTTTTCCTTGATATGCTTTATATCAAAGTCATATTCACTTAGAAATTCTAACCATCTGGTTTGCCTAGTATTTAGAGTTGGTTGATCAAATAAATATTTCAGACCATTATGGTCTGTTCTCAGCTCAAACTTTTTCCCCATGAGGTAGTTTCTCCATTTCCTCAATGCATGCACTATGGCTACCAACTCCAAATCATGAGTGGCATAGTGTCTTTCATGCTCCTTCAACTTTCTTGATTCATAACATACAACAAACCCATTTTGACTGAGGACTCCGCCAAGTCCTTCTTTACATGCATTTGTGCATACAATGAATTCTTCGTTTGGGTATGAAATCCTTAGTATTGGAGAACTTGTTAATAATTGTTTCAAGTGTTGGAAACTCTTTTCACAATCCAATGTCCATTGAAACTTCACACCTTTTCTTTGCAAGGAAGTGATTGGGTGTGCAATCTTTGAAAATCCTTCAATAATTCTCCTATAGTAGCCTGCAAGGCCCGTGAATGATCTGACCTATGTCACATTCTTTGGCACTGATCATTCTCTAATGGCTTCTATCTTCTCAGGATCCACTGCTATCTCATCCTTTGAAATGATATGCCCCAAATAGTGAATTTGCTTCTGATAAAATGAGCACTTACTCAATTTGGCATACGAATGATGCTCCCTTAATACTTGCAAAACCATCCTCAAATTATTCTTATGCTCTTCTTCTGACTTAGAATATATAATAATGTCATCCAAAAAGACAATGACAAACTTGTCTAAATATTCTCGGAAAACACCATTCATTAAGCACATGAAAACAACTGGTGCATTTGACAACCCAAATGGCACCACTGTGAACTTATAATGACCATACCTTGTCTTGAAGGCGGTATTGCTAATATCTTCCTCCTTAATCCTTACCTGATGGTATCCTGACCTGAGATCTATCTTTGAAAATATCTTGGCATCCTTCAATTGATCAAAGAGATCATCAATCCTTGGCAGAGGATACTTGTTCTTTACATTCACTTTATTCAACTGTCTGAAATCAATGCACAATCTTAATGTTCCATCTTTCTTCTTCACGAACAATACTGGGGCACCCCAAGGTGACACACTTGGGCGTATATACCCCTTCTTCAAAAGTTCCTCAAGCTGCATTTGCAACTCCTTCATCTCTAGTGTACTCATTTTGTAAGGAGTCTTTGACACTGGAGCTGCTCCAGGCATTAAATTTATATAGAAATCAATATCTCTCTTTGGGGGTAGTTCTGGTACCTCCTTGAACACATCTTCAAATTCTTTTAGGACTGCATAATATTCCAAATTTGGTACCTTATCTTTAGGTGTCTCTTCCATATGTGCTGCAAATATTTGACAGCCTTTTCTGTAACAATTCTTCAGTTACAATGCTGAAATTTCTTTGATGGTTACTGCCCTGGGAATTCCCTACACTTTCCTTAGGTTCCCTTCCTCATCCAAGCAAGTAAATGCCTTGTTATGAAAGTCTAGGATGGCATGATGCTGGTCCAACCAATCCATCCCAATTAGACAGTCATAGGAACCTAAAGGCAAGATGTTCAAATCTGTCTTGGTGTTCAGTCCCTTCATGTCCATAAGACATGACTTAACCATCTCATTAAATTTTCTTTTGGCTTCTATACCCAGCTGCACCAACCAAGATTTTCCATGCTTGCTTCTTGGAAAATGAAAACTTTCCACCATCTTAGGATCTATATAACTATGACTAGCTCCTGAATCAATTAAAATAGCAATGGTTTGGTTGTTGATCATACCTTCCACTTCAATCATATGTGACTGATACTCTGCTTGTTTGTTGTCCAGGGCTACATAGATCCTTGGCACATTTCTACCCATGTCCTCCACTGTTTCATCTTGTTTTACATTGTGAACAGTTCTCACTTTTTCACCTCTATGAGGACAATCTCTGAACATGTGATCTCCTTTACAACCCCAACATTGAATACGTGGTTTCCTTGGCCTTTGACCCCTTGTTTCAATCATTCTGGGCTCTCTAGGAGTTTGTTGTCCCTGTGGATTATTTCTGAATAATGGTGGCTTAGATCCATTTTTCCTCTAATCCACCTTGAATTTCTTTTTGTCTTCCAAAGATTTTTGGAAAGTTGGCCTTGATTTTTGTTGATCATATAGGCATTTATCTTGCCTTATGGTCTCCTCCAATGTCTTTGGATCATCATACTGTATTTTCTCACTAATGAATGATGGCAATCTACTCAAATACCTTTGAATTTTAACTGTCTCATCCTTGATGAAAGAGACATACTTCAACAGTTCTAGAAACCTTCTCTCATATTCATCAATGGTCATACTCTCAAGCTTGAGTTCAAATAACTCTTTCAATTTCTTGTCATAGTATCTCTTAGTCAAGTATTTCTTCTCAACATACTTCTTGAATTACCTCCAAGTAACACTTTTCTCTTTAATGTGCTACACTTGCACAAGTTGATCCCACCACATGGATGTCTTTCCCTTGAGTTGATAGATGGCAATTCTACATTCTGCATGAGAAGAATAATTATGCAATTGGAAATACTTTCTCATTCCGAGCAGCCATGTCTCTGCATCTTCATCCTTCTTGTGCTCACCATCAAAAGTAGGAGGTTTGATTTTGTTCATTTCTCCTCGTAGCTCATCCACCCCAGACCCCTTATGCTTCTTGACAGGGGATGGACTTGAGTTGTTGTGTTCCCTCTTATTAGAATTCCTCTGGGAGTGATGGTGATGTATGCTAACACTTCTTGCTCTTCTTTTCTCATCATGAGATCTGTGACTTCCAGATTTTCTTGAGCCACTCTCCTTATCCAATTTATTTTCTATCTTGTTCAAGCTCTGTATTAAATTCATGTTGAAGTCATCTTGTTTCTCCTTGGCCTTTATAATCCTTTAATTATCAGATTTATGGATTTGGACATCCTTCTGTAAATTTTTAATAGTCTCTACCATATTCATGTTGTCATCTCTTCCTTCTCCATGTCCATTGGAGTTAGTTCCTCCAATGCCCAAATGGACATCCATCCCTCTGATTTCATCTTCTTGGATGTAATTGCCCTGTTCCTATTCCATTACTCTGAAATCTATGTTGATCCTGATCTGATCTAGTTGTTGTTAACTTTGCAAAAAGTGCAGCCAACAAAACTCTGTCTGGCTAACTGTTTCAGCAATTTCATGAAAAATATGAACCATTTTGGTTCAATAACATATCTGAAATATTTCTTCTGATTTCCTGAAACATTGAATTCTCAGATCAATTTTTTGGGTGGATAATTATATTCCACTGTTCGAGACCTTTCCAACACCTTCTCCCATTCTCAATTCCGAGTTTTGAGCAGGACGTTATGGCTATTTGAAATTTTCCCAATAATTTTTCTGCTCATTTTTCAACTTGGCGCAAATCTGTGCTGTAATTAAGAATTTTTGCACCTACTCCATTGGATTTTTCGTAGGATCTCAATTGAGTTTCCTCATATACATATTATGGACATTATGTCCAAATTTCACCTCATTCTGGGTTCTAGGATGCTAGTTACAGCCTATTGAAGTTCTAGGCCAATTTGTGTTTTTCATATGGAATGTTACAGGTACATTCTTTGCCATATTAAACACTTTTAGCATGCCCAAAAATTTATTTCAGATCTGGGACTGTATTCTATGTTTCAATAGACTTCCATTGACTTCTCTTGTGCCTCATTCAGATTTCGGAGCAGAAATTTATGGATCTTTGAAGCTAGTTGGGTCTTATAATTTACCCTTCACTGTTTGTGTTGTAACTTTCTCATAAAAGCTCTCTTTGAAGAACAGTTTACACCATTAGAATCCCCGGCCATCCATGCTGGGCCATGCTACACTAGAGAACTCTTATTGTTCTCTCTATGGAACATATTGTAACATACCCAACATCCAACTGAGATATGCCACATAAATTTTTCGAACTGCATGCAATTAAGATACATATGCACATGGAACTCTTGCAGAAGCATATATATAAAAATGTAGACAGACAAATATGTTATGTAAATTCATGGTTTCATACTAAAATGATAGTAAACATATACATGCAATGTACAAGAAGTACCCATAAATTTACAGACACTTATAAACACACATAAGATAAACCCATAAATATAAGCACGTAAATAACAATGCAACATGTAAATTTATCACCCAATTGGCACTTATCTTGGCAAGAATGTCACCAACTATGTGTAGACCTTCCACGAACCTCCCAGCCTTATACCACACTGTTCATCATTCTCAACAATGAGTCACCCCCGAGCTGGGACTAAACTCCACCCGGGTAAAGGGATTCCTAACCAAGCTAAAGGCTTATGGACAACATGAAAGACTTCATCTTAGGTGTCAAATCAACTAACAACCTACAGTCCCTCATTCCCCACATGTTTGTCCCACCCAGAAAGTTTTCCCCTTCTCTGTTCAAAAGTCCTTCGACTGCCCCACTTCCTTTCTGGGCTTCAACAACAGGTCGGACAAGAAGTCTTAGAGCACGGTAGCTGTAGTTCAACACCTTCAGGAAATCAATCCACAACAATTCTCTCACCTAGAAAATTTCTCACGGGCCTGAAAACCCGCCTCTTCAGTCCAGGTCCCACGCTAACCAGCTACATGAGCACCAAGATGGTTATGGATACGGGTTCAGGTATAGTTATGAAAATATGAAGGATATCTCAATGGGTGTGTGCATGCTCATGAATGATTGACTGGATGACTGAATGATGGAAACAATCATGGGAAGAATGATGGAAAAGATGATGGAAATGAACTAAGTCCCAACAATATGTATGCATGTCCCCAACTTGACACTTGTCATGTTGGGAACTACTTTGGCCCACTTGTCCCCAATTTTAGAACTTAGGACAAAATAATTATCCATACTTTATATTTAAGAAATATTAATATAATATTCCATTTTGGCTTAAGCTCCCTAGCTTATCCCTTTTTCCTTAACTTTTAGGTCCCTCCCTTTCCCTAACCAATGGAGTTTAGTCCCCCATCTCTTTTATCGTGGTTGGTCTGTGTGCAGTGATGTATTTTATATTAATCATGAGACATATACAAAAATAGACTCACTGGCCTTTAACATCTAGGCTCTTCGGTCTAATCAAAACATAAGCATCCTAGCTTATAATAACTGGCTCACCAGCCTATAAAACATTTCATATACAGAAAGGCTCCCTAGCCTCAACATCACGCGCACTTAAGATGTTTCACGCGGTATCCTGGAATGTGCACACTTCCTCATTTTACTGCGTAGTACATGCATGCACTATGCCATGAAATGTGCATACAAAATTATATCAAATAACTCACTAGCTTACATACATTTGTATTTATATTTACAACTGGGTTCAACCTAGGGATATTACACTTGGGATACGTCCACAAAGATCTGGCTCTCAAGCTCTTTATTATGGTTCAGTAATATGTCACGTCGCGTGTGTTTACAATCTTGGATCTTACACTCTGAACTAGCTCCTCGATCCCTGCGAGGCTAACTAGATCGCACCAAGCTCCTCAACCTGCGATCTAACCCTTGGGATCGATTTGCTCGTTGCTTCTCTATCTCTCCAGCTTATGGAAGAGTACAGTTCTTACAATTCTCTGCCATCCATACTCTCTTCGTCTCTTTGCCACCCCTTGTTCCTTCCCTTGGTCCTCTCTTTTATATCCTCTAGGTACTACTTATTTATATCTTTGGCTCATCATCCATTAAAATACATTTCAAAAACTCTAACCCTAGCGTCGTTATGTCTTCCTTGCATGTGCACCTTGCATGCTTCCCTCTCACATGTTGCTTTTCCTTTCAGCTGTCGTTTCTTCCTTTCATGTTTCTCTTCCCAAAAGTAGTCTTTTCCCTTGACAGTGTATGCGTCCAATAGGCCCCCAACACTGACATGTGGCTCGTCCTAAGCCACCTAAGCTTTGTGTGCTTCTTCAACAACTCCTGTGAGAGTATGGAACTTTTATGTGAGTTCCCTTGCTTTTGTTTGAGCCTGCACAGTCTTTTCTCTGAGCGCATCCAATACTTGTACTGTAATATTCTCGTTGATCATCTCTACGCACTATGCCTGAGTTTGCGCCATGTTCTTATTTTCCTCCTCTTCTTGTGCAATGACTTCCACTACTATCTCTTGGAGAGGTTCCATTTGAGCTTGTCGATCCTTCTTCTATGTCTACGCGGATATAAGCTCTGCTTGCATCTTCTTAATATATTGTACTCCTTTGAGATGCTCAATGATCTTCATCATTTTATGCCTCTGCTTGAGGTCCTGGATAGATGTGCTTATCTTTTCCTCTTCCTAGTCCCACTACTGGACCTGTTGATCCTCCTCCATATTTGTCCATAGTTTTGTTGCCCTATCGAACAAGTCGACAGTTGCACTGACTTGTCGTTCCATTTCCTCCATTTTCCCTACTGCTTCATGCTTCCTTTGTTCCTTCACCTCCGAGGGAGTGGTAGGGATGAGTTGTTCCCGGAGGTTCTTGATCTCCTACCTGTATTGATCAATTATTTGCGCAATCTAATCAATTTTTTGTGTCGTCGTGGGATCTTCTATTTGCGTTCTCTTTGGAATTTTTTCATAGGCTACAACCTATCCCTACTCAAGCCTATCCGCGAAATTTTTCTCGTCTTTGGTCTCCAGCTTGAATTTCTCGAGCACCAACTCCAACTCGTATCTGTTGTACTTCGTGTACTACAACTCTGTTGCGTCTGTGTGTGCACGTGAGTGTACCTCCTACGCGACACTGACTTGTAGTTTATATCGTGCCTTGGTTGGTATCCACCCCATTACCAACTGTATTTGTGCCAGATATTTCAAGGGTGTCTGGCCTACAATCTCATCCATGCGCAACATGCTGGGTGTAACGTGAAAAGTCGATCTTTCCTATGCTATCGTCTGGATCATATCCTACTCATTGGGCACAGCCTTGGCTCCTTCTTTTGATGCTGCAGAGACTGACTCTATTCCTTTTCCCGCCCTCTACATTTCTATGATCTGCTTGAGGAGTTGCCTCATGTCGGCCAACTCATCCTAGATCCAATCCCTTTGGTGTTGGGCATCTTCAATGTCCTCAACTACCCGATCATGGACTCTTTCAACCATGAGGTATGCATCGTCCTCGGTGATTGTATATTCCGGTGGTGTTTTTTGTTCCTTAGCCTTCTTGCGCACACCCCCAGTGTGTATGATCAGCCTCTTGGTCTGGCCTTGTTCATGTTGGGTAGCACTCGATGTGGTCCCCTATGTTGTCTCAACCTCTTTTTCTTGTTCCTGTGGTGCCTGGGTGGTGTCCTTTTTTCCCGCCTGGGTACCTTTCTTTAGCGCACCCCCTTTCTTTTGTTGTGTCATATTTTGACCTAGATTTGGCTTCTTGGGCGTCGTTTTGTCTCCGACATGTGTCTTTTCTTTCCCTACATCAACCTCCTTATCCGTGGACATCTCTTGAGTTAGAACTGGAACTCTCCATTCATCTTGCCAATCCTTAATGGCCATCTATACGTCCTCTTCTTTGACGCAGTATCGCAGTTGTTTCCATTCCTTCTCAGGATCCTTTCGTGCTTGGATCCATACTGTATGCATGGTCTCTTTGAAGTTGGCGATGTCCCGATATTGCGTGACCACTTCTGGCATAATCCGCCAAGTGTTGGCAATGATTTCCTGCAGGTCATTGTAATACCCTGCAAACATGCCTGCATTTGCAATTCTCGTTTTGGAGTCTGGAGTGCTCCCCAACGATATGTATCGCGATGTGCAAGAATGAGTGGTTTGCTTGCAAAATTATGTATATTTAGGCTCCCTCCATCTGACCAAGCCGATTAGGATGAGTATCCAAGAGTAGTGGAACTTTGTCCCCAGGTCCTGCGCATATTTGCAGTCCTCAAGGAACAAATTTAACAAGTACGGGGCCCAGCTAAGCATAGTGCCCTCCGCGCACTATGTTGCAGCTGCAATGACCCCGACAGGGACTTCCTCCCTGTGACACTTCCTGAGAAACTTGCATGCCATGATTTTGGTGTCCAGCCTTGTTTTTGCCTCACTGATGTGCTTGATGATGATTTCGCGCGACCATCTTTCTGTGCCATATGTCTTCTTCATCTCCTCCACTAGTGACTTATCCTTTGTCTTGTCATCAAGAAACTGTGTGGGACTCTCCCCTCGATATGGAAGACCTGTGATAAATGAAATGAGATATATGTCTATCAAGATAGGCTCTTCTACCCATAGGTACCCTCTATGGGTAACTTCCATCAGCTGCTTGACACAGTTATTTACGTCACAACCCCTTCCAAAATGTTGGATATCCAACAGGTTTAGAATCCTGGTGTTGGCCAATATAGCTGCCCACTGTTTCGGTTGGAAAATTGGATCGCCAAAGGGTCCTATACCCATTCTATCCAGGTAAACTTGCTTTGCAAACTCAGGAAACTTGTCCATGTTGGTCACATTGTGGTCCGAGTACCATAATGTTTTCACGCATCCTAACAGGTTAGTCATGATACACACCCCTTCCGAAATGCGCGGTAAGACTATGGTTGTTGCAACCTTCCTGGGCTGTGATCTTTCTACTAGTTTCTTTCCCTTCCATTGTGGTCGCTGACTCAAAGTTCCATCCTCCCTTGTTCTCCTCTGTATATGCCTTTGGTTGTTCGGTGGCATATTCTACTATTCCCTCCTATTGTTGCTCTGACGCTACTATGTGTGACCTTTCTGGCATGACCACTTCTGTCTGGTTTGGGACCGTCCCATTAAACCTCAAGGCTTCTTCAAGGTTTTTAGGGTGTGAAGGATTACCTAGATCCTTGGCCTGCTGGTTCTGTCCCACTTCCGGCATATCAATGTCCATGCCCACTGCTGTTGTTTGTTGGGTTTCCTCCACCATAGGTGTGGGGCTCCCTGGTTCCATATTGGGCGAAGGGATTTCGTCAAAGTTGAAAAATTCGGTAATCCATGTTGGTTCCTGTTCGATTCCCTGTGATTATTGTGGTGCTCTAAGGTTACTTCAAGGTCATCTGTAGGCTTGGCTCGACGCACCTAGCTTGGGTGGTGCCATGGTGGTTAAGATGGTCTCCACTGAGCTAGTTCGTTCTGTAAATCCTACAAACTCGCTCTCTAATTTGTATACTTATTTTTCTCTGTGCTTTCTCAATGTCACAATAACCCTTCTATTACTCGTGTTCTTTCCTTATATAGAAATTGTGTGAAACTTCTCGGAGAAGTTACCCGATCTGTGGTTTAAATGAATTGGCGCTTCCCGCGTACTTGTCATTGAATTCCCTTGACGTCGTTAGTTGGAGCGATTAATGCGATGTCCCATCGATCATTCTTGTCATTCAATTTTGATAGACACCGCCATTTGGCGCCTATTTGTCATAACCACCATTTTTCCAATTTCCTCCTTTTTCTGACTGTTGGTCCTTTTTTCGGTGTGATAATTGTTCCAAGTGCACGCTATGGTGCTTCGTCGGTGCACATAGACCTTTTATTTTTTTTGTGCTACCTCTCCTTTAGTTGTGTGTTGTCCTGTGTTTTCTGGCATGGTAACCCCTCTATTGTTGCGTGCAGTCCTTTATTGTCTGGTGCATTTTTTTTTTTAAGTGTTAGGAGGTCGAATGTCCATATACATCTTCAGTCGACTCCCATTAATCATTCATCTGAGTTATGTTCCTCCCAAATACTTCAGCTATAAATCTCCCCCATCTGTGGCAGTATTTACTTCATATGGTCCCAACAAATCCATTCTGAGCTTTCCTGGGTGTTGAAGATTTTTACTATCGTATACCAAAACTAGGTCTCCCTCCTTGAAACTTTTTCTCTTAATATGTCTATCGTGCCAAGTTGTGTCCCTTTCTTTATGTACCTCTTGGTGAAACCCTTCTAGAATCCTATCTTCTTCCATTATCATCAGTTGTCTTAGCCTTTATTGTACTGCGCCTCGCTCTGTCATGTTTGTAATTGATGCTACACGCAAACTAGGTACCAAAAATTCTAATGGCACCACTGCTTATTTTCCATACACTAGTCTTAATGGTGTCTACCCTATCAATTATTTACATGTGTTCATGTATGCCCATAGTACTACTTGTATCTTCAACTCCCATTTGTCCCTGTTGACATTGCAGATCTTTGTCAGTGCATTCTCTAGGATCTTATTAAAGCCTTCCACTGTTCCATTTGCTTGAGGATGATATGGTGTACTCTTTTGATGATAAACTTATAATTCTTCAGTCATATCCTTAATAATGTTGTTAATGAAGTGAGTGCCTTGGTCACTCATCAAATTCCTTGGGAATCCAAATCTAGTGATCACTTGCTCAAACAAGAAGTGTGTTGATGTCTCTGAGCTACAATCTTTTACTGGTGTTGCTTCTGCCCATCTTGTTAAGTACTCTGTCACAGTAATAATATACCTTGCTCTTGACATTTTTGTTGGTGGGTTAATTGGTCCCACAAATTCTATTGCCCATTTTTTGAATACCTGCAAGGTTACCTATGGCCTTAGGGGCATCTCATCCCGTCTATTAGGTTTACCAACCCTTTGACATACATCACATCTTTGGCAGTAGTCCTTTGAGTCTTTGTGAACCATCGACCACCACAGTCCTGCATGCAACACCTTCTGTGTGGTAGCTTTGCCTGCAAAATGTCCTCATGCTATTCCCTCATGGGCGTGTGCTAAAATCCTAGGAATTTATTTTTCTAGTACACATCTTCTCAAGATGTTGTCTGCACCCATGTTGTATAAGTGTCCTGCAATCAATTGATAGTCTGCAACTCTGACTACCATATTTTTCTTCTACGCAGTGTTGAATTGTTGTGGCATAGTCCCTGTACTCAAGTATTGAATGATGTTTGCAAAATATTCATCAGCTACATGGACGGAAAATAGTTGTGCATCGGGAAAGTTGTCCTTTAGATTCATAGGTTCCTCTCCATCGGTGATCCTTGAGAGGTGATCAGGTCCTACATTCAACTTCCCTGGTTTGACTATCACTTCGAAGTCAAATTCCTGGAACAAAAATAACCATCTACAAATTATCCCCCCCAACATTGGCTTGTTGACTAGGTATTTGAGAGTTGAATAATCTGTAAACATCTTGAAATTTTTACCCAATAAGTAATTTCTGAACTTCTGAAGCGCATAGACCATAGCTAAGCCTTATCTCTATGTGGTATTGTAATTCTACTCCGACTCTGACAGTTTTTTGTTAGCAAATATTATAGGATGGTCCAACTCCCCTGCTCTTGGTTGCGCCATAATAGCTCCAAGTGTTATGGATGATGCATCTACATGCACATGGAATGTATTTTCCCAATCCGGGAATACTAGTATTGGTGTGGTTACCATCTTTTCTTTTAGAGTGTCCAATCCTTGTCGACAATCCTCATTCCACTGAAACTTGTTGTATTTTCTCAACAATTTCTCCATTGGTGCAGTGATCTGCGCATACCCTTTTATGAATTTCTGGTAGTATCATGTGTGTCCAAATGTTTCTCTTAACTGACATACTTATTTTGGTGGTGGTAGATTATCAATTACTACAATCTTGGCAAGATCCACTAGCAAGCCTTGTTTTCATACTATATGGCCCAATAGTATCCCAAAGGGTGTTCTGAAGATGCACTTATTGATGTTTAACGATATCTGAAATTGCTTGCATCTTTCTAACATCAGCCTCAACACCTCTACATGATTTTTCATCATATTGTAGATTGTCCAGTCATCCAGATATACCTCTAGAAACTGGTGGATGAATTCTTTGAATGCAGCTATGACTACTCTCGAAAATATTGCTGGTGCATTCTTTAGTCCAAACGGAATGACTGTGTACTCGTAGGACCCCCTTTCTATGGAAAAATGGTCTTCTATCTGTCTTTTGGGGCTATCTTGATCTTATGGTAGCCTGAGAATCCATTAGTAAATGAGTAAGCTTCATGAGCTCCTACGTTCTCCAACACCTCATATGTGAAATGAGTAGGGAAAGGGTCATGTAGGCAAACATCATTCAACTTCCTCAGGTTGACACATATCCTTATCCCTCTCAGCTTCTTCTCCTGAACTACCATAAGGCTTACCCATTCGAATTCCTCTATTGGTTCTATGATTCCATCCTCTAACATCCTATCAATTTATGCTTTCACTTTTTGCTTATATATTGGGTTTAGTCTATATGGTCTCTATTTGATTGGTCTAGCCTCAGATCTAAGAGGTATATTCATTTTCCCTAGATCTCCTTCTATGCCTTTCATTTATGTGAATGTTGTTGGGAACAAGTCGTTGTACTCATGTAGTAACTCTATTATGCTTTCCATTGTTTTCTCATCCCGGTAGCCTCCAATGCTGGCCATTTTGGGATTCTCAATTGTCCCAATGTTGACTTTATTCACCTTGATCGTCTCAGCAGATATTTCTTATTCCAGAGGTGGACCTTCCGCCTCTCTTTCACCTTCAATTTCCTCTATCTGAATGTTTTGCAAGTCATCTTCATCTAGTGCTTCTTCCTACACATGGTAGCATGACAATAGTTATTTTACTAACTGTATGTTCTGTTGTTGCTCTTTTTTCATGAGTTCAACTTCTGGTTCTTTAATGAATATCACCCCTCTGATTCGTTTAAGTGTTGAGTCTATGTTGGGGTTCTCATGTTCAAATGAGAAAGTGACTGTAAAATTCTGTTGTAATTATGTCCAGTTTGTAGTTGCTCTATGCAATTCCTAGTTTGTATACCAGTTTGTTAGAATCCCTTCTAATGTGTGAAAAAAATTATGAGGCCATTCCTTTGGTGGTGTCATCCTCCATGGCATTCTGCACGTCTGCAAGTGTTCTATTGGTTCCCCTTTTCCTTCATATTTATGCAGTTGGTTGGTTCCTTGTTCTGCACCAAATCTGATGCGCAGTAACCTTTTGCATTGGTACCAGTCCTTAACTGTCTCTTTGTGCACACCCCACCATCTTGTAGGTGTTGCCTTGAGTGCTATATCTAGGGCTAAGAGCCTCTAATTTTCTAACACTTCCTCTTTGTATTGTGTTAAGAATTCTTCTAATTTATTCACCTCATGGAAACTTGGAGGTTCCCTTATCTCTGTACCTACCCATCTTACTGTGTGGTCTTGTCTTGCGCATCTTCTTGTGGAGACTTCATGTAACCTCGGCTGCCAATTCTCTAAGTTTGTATCTAAGTATGACGTGCATGACATGATACTTCTCAAACTGAGTACCCCATCTACAATTGGGTTCACATAATCTTCTTCTCAGGTGGTTGTTCTGTACAACTGGTTAATTTCCTCTAGGTCTAAACAAGTGGGTTCTACAAACGTTTCCCCTTCTGATGGATCCAATTTCTCAATGACTCTGTATTATTCTGACTCGAATGTCATATTCCTTGTATTTAAGTTGATTATGGTCTAATTGTCAATCACTCAATCCAATCCAAGAAATGTTATATAAATTTTTGTGTCATATGCTATATCTATCACTTCGAAATCGGATTTAGTGCACACTCCATCTAGATCTATTGTCACCCCCTTTAGTCTTCCAATTGGTAGAAATTTGTGTTGATTTGCTAGTTTCAGTTGAACAAGTGAATATCCTAATATGGGTTATCTCATACATTGCCATGTCTTCTTGGATAACAAATTTACTTTGGATCCTAGATCCAGTATAATATCTCCCATGCTGAAATCTCCAATGTTGGCGTTCAGTCTGAATTCTCTTCTTGTTCTCCTCCTTGTATGCAGATGATTAACTATTTTCTGTTCTAGCTTTCCTTCTACCTCTGTGCTACATCTTTATAGAATATTTTGTAACACTTTAACAGATGATGGATCATTTAGTAGTTTACCATAGGATTGAAAAAAATCTTTAATCGTACTTACTTGTCCGAGGGGTTGTGCTTCTTTTGTGTGATCCAACGATGGAGGTATCTCGTATGTCGGTACTTCCTTAGTATGTTGCGCAGTTCATGTCGATGCCATGTCTGACTTCAAGAATTATTGTTTGGCCTACTCGAATATCTCTTTTTCATTCTGCACATCAAACTTCTTATGCAGTTCGACACTCTTCTTCACACATTGGTGTTGTGATGGATCTTGTCTTATTGTGTCATTTCCTATATTAGCTCCACCACGCGTAACTATGTTGATGTTTCTTTCATCATCCCCCACTGAACAGTCTGATTGTTCTGATTTATCTTTTTCTAGATATTCCCCAATAGTGTAGGACATTCTTTTGTGTCGTGATCCGATGCACGAAAATACATACATGTTGCAAGTGGAAGTGGACATTCTCTTGCATAGTGTTCAGGTTGTTGACATTTGTGGAATACCAATGGTCCTCTGCCTCTTCCAAAGCCTCCTCTTCCTCTTCCTCCACCTATGTAGCTAGCTTGAACTCCTCGTGGAGCATTGTACTAGGGTGTCTGGTTATACTGCGCAGTATTTTAATGTGGTTGTGCGGTATTGTATTGTGGCTGCGTAGTGTTATATAGGGCTAGTACTTAGTTAAAATGTGGTGCAGCTTGCCCGGTCATCATTTCTTCCTGCACCCTATATGCATATGATGTTCTTTCCATCAACAGGTCCATGGTCCCGCAATATTAATCATCATGGCCAGCTAACTTGCAAAAGTTGCAATATGAGCTCTTACGTATTTTCTGGTATTTATGAATCATTGGACAGTAATATGGATCATGCCCTTGTTTCTTACAGATCTTGCACCATAGTCCTCTTGTTGGCAGCAGGTTTGGCATTCTTGTTTTCATGTATTGCACGAATGTTGGACATTCATTCTTATGGTGTCCTTATGTCCTACATGTGGTACACCAAACAAATTCTTTGTTGTCCTTACCTTTGTTTTGGTTTAGCTGGAATGTTAATTTGTTCAAATCCTCCTTCAACTCCTCTATGGATAGATCTATCTTTTGATATTGGTTCTCTTCCATTTATGGGGCTTCCTGTATATCCTTTGCCTGGGTTTGAAACTTATGTTGTTGCAAAGGGTATTTCAAGTGTGGTAGTAGTGAATTGACAAACAAATGCCTATGTTGCATATCTATCATGACATACTTTAGATTTCCCTTTAATCGTTTGAATATGTGGTCAATTTCCCATACAGATTCTTCTAGTTTCTTTCTAATCTCTATCATCTCATTCATATATTGATCCTATGAACTAGGCTTATGGAATTCATTTATCAATAGATTTTTGATATCTTCAATCGTTTTGGTTCTCCCTAGAGGACTATTTGTTTCTAAACTCATATACCAATCCAGTGTGCGATCTCTTAGTGTGATAGCTAACTACACAAGTTTAGTTTCCTCATCTGTGATCTATTTCACTTCCCAGATATTTTCAGAAATAAACAAGGACTTCTCAGGGCCCTCTAACGCCTCTCCTTTGAATTCTGGCAACCTGATGGTGGGATCATGTCCCGCCATCCTGAATGTTGAACTACTACCTCCGCGCGATGTAGATACTTGAATAATGCTTCCTAAACTAGCCCCCCCAGTTGTTGTTCCTTGTGTAGATGTACTTCCTGATGTCTTCCTTCTCCCAAAATTCGGTTTTTTAAATGGTGGTTTTCTTCTTAGTGTATTAGTCGCACATGGGTTTATGGGTTCCACACTGACACTGATATGGATAGGAGTGTTTCCTTCCATTCCCTCTCTTGGACCTTTCGTCTTCCTCTCATATTTCACACGTAGTATTTCCTCAATCTGCTCCATAGCCCGAAGATCCTCTACCTCTTCTTCATCACTTTCCAAGCCTTGCCTCGTGGCTACGACTCTCTTCTTGGTGTTCATCTTATATTGATATGGTACTCCACTACGTGTTCTTCCAATTGTTGCCATGATCTACTTGATCTGGTCTTCATCCATCATAATTGGGTCCAAGGCCTCTCCTTCTTACCTTTGACCATTTCTCCCTCCATTTCTCCTTCTCTTGTCAGTGCTTCACCCCTTCCCCCATGCATGCAGAGAAGTTTAGTTTTTTGGCGCCATTGTCATTACACCTTTGTTATATAGTAATATCTTAATAGAAGTATATAATGATCTGATATGCCTACCTCAAGATCCCTTCAAGAACTCGTGCTCTACTGCACTATAAGACTTCGTCGTATCTACTGCAAATCCTATGATAAATCCTGCAACAATGTTGTCTAACCAGAAATCTACTGCATGCGTAAATTTATTATCAACTTGTTGTAACTTCATGATCTCTATAGGATTCCACTCTAGCTGTTTGATCCGATTTGTAGGATGGTTTTATTTCAACCTTAATATCCACTCCTACAATACATGTGGGAAATAACAAAAAAATACTTCATGCAAGTCGTTGAATACATACTTGTCCAAATATTTGTGCGGTGTCAACTTCGGGTTTCTGTTATCTTTCTGTACAAACTCCAACTCCTTTGTTTTCAACCATATCTCTATATCTACCTTTGTCGGATTCCACGGTCTCAACATCCCTTTTATATTCCCATCCTCTCAATGTCTTGTCGTTCAATCTGGCATTTTTTTGACACGTCTTCCACAAATCACATTCACTCAATCCCCTCCTATTCCAACTAAACGGCAACGAAACCATTTGTTGGATTTTACCCTTCTACTTTAGCAGTTATCTACTCTAATCCTATCTTACTGTCATAGATTGACCCAGGTTCAAATTTAATAAGGTTCCAACAAAATCCCTCTAAAACTATCGGCCCCTCTGGTAAACCAGAAGAAACACAACACACAAAGTGTACTACGTAGTCTCACCCAAGATATCTTTATGGGTGGTTTCAATACTTAGGTGTTTTCAACTTGGGAATGAGTGGAGATCCATGGTTGTTTCTTGTAATATCTATTTATTCAGTCTAACATATGATTATAGCAGTCATTCTATTCATGCATGTGAAATATCATGTCTAACTGGTTACTTCATTCATTCATCTAACATTCAAAACTTAATAATAATAGTGACGCATACATTCAATCACATAACATAGGTGTTATCGAGGTTCACCCTCTCATGGGATACGTCCACAAAGATCTGGATCTCAAGCTCTTTATTATGGTTCAGTAATATGTCATGTCGTGCGTGTTTACAATATTAGATCTTACACTCTCAACCGGCTCCTCGATCCCTGTGAGGCTGACCAGATCGCACCACGATCCTCAACCTATGATATAACCCTCAGGATCAAGTTGCTCGTTGTTTCTCTAGCTCACCAACTTATGGAAGAGTATAGTTCTTACAATTCTTTGCCATCCGTCCTCTCTTCGTCTCTCTGCCACTCCTCGTTCCTTCCCTTGGTCCTCTTTTTTCTATCCTCTAGGTACTACTTATTTATATCCTTGGCTCATCATCCATTACAATACATTGCAAAAACCCTAACCCTAGCGTATTTATGTCTTCCTTGCATGCACACCTCGCATGCTTCCCTCACACGTGATGCTTTTCCTTCCAGTTTTCCTTTCTTCCTTTCATGCTTCTCTTCCCAAAAATAGCCTTTTCCCTTGACTGGGTCTGCGTCCAATAACTCTTATTTCACATATCCTCCTTTAAAACCCCCAATGAAGCCTGGAAAACCATGGAAGGGATTTTTGGAAAACAGGATGAGATGAGGGGACACATGCTCGAGATGGTATTTCTCACATTGGATCCAAAAACCTTCGACAATCTCCAAGATTTCTTTACCAAATATAAGGATTTGTTGTTGCAATTCAAGGCTTGTGGGGTTGATAAATATAAGGAGGAGAAACAAATGGTTCTTACCATTCTCTCCAAACTTGGTCTGGAATACTCAATGTTTGTATCTACATTTCATTCAGTTAGGCTCACCTCTGGAGCCACCTGGACGTTTCCCTCTCTTGATGACTTTATCGATTCTCTGACACAAGAGCAGAACAAGCTCATCAATAAGGGAAAAATAAAAGTCCAAAAGGTGCATTCAATTACTATGCAAGATGGTAGTGGTTGTCAATATCATAAATCTAAATACAAAGACAAAAGGAAAGCACATGCAAATCCAAATAAGGAAGGGTACTCAAAACCCTTCAACGATGCCTCTAGATCCAAAGGTGGAAAGGGATGAAAAGGGGAGAAATGAACTTACTTCCATAAAGTATTCCATTCATAATCTGGATGTATGCAAAAATAGATAGATCAAATGGCCCAAATACTTTAGCAAAACAACCTTGAAGATCACATCCCCGAGGGTGCGAAGAAGAAGAAGCAAGAAGATCATAATCTCAAGAAAGGAAATTCTAGCCATGCTTTGATTGCCATCAACTCCTCTCCTGATACTTGGATCATAGATTCAGGTGCATCACACCACATGGAAGCCACAAAGGAATTTTATTCTTCATTGGATGCATGCAAATTTCCACCTATTCTGATGGGGGACAACTCTCCAGTTGAGGTCACCGACAAAGGAAGAATTGAACTCACAAACAAAAGCTTCGAGAATGTGCTACACGTTCCCAAACTTTCTGTCAATCTTATCTCCGTGTATCAGATGAAAAACTATGGAACCAGAAAGAAAGTCACATTCACACCTGATGCAGTGGATATCTATGACATGAAAACCAATTCCAGGGTTGCTACCGGTGAGGTAAATCATCAATCCAGACTCTACACATTTTCTGAATTTATTGAATCAGATTATGCATTACTGCTTACCCATGCTGATGAAAGCAGTAGGATATGGCATGAAAGGTTTTGGAATTTAAATTTTGGATATATGCAACAGCTTAGAAAGTAGGGAATGGTTGATGGTCTACCTGAAATCCACTTCTCCAAAGGAATTTGTGAGGGATGTGTTATTGGAAAATACCCTCAAGAGAAATTTGACAAAGGAAAAACTCAGAAGTCTTCCTTTCCTTTAGATCTGATCCATAGTGACCTCATGGGACCTTTTCCACATCCATCAATTAGTAAAGAATGATACATGCTCATTTTTGTTGATGATTTCTCACACTTCACATGGATTTTCGTTCTCAGGAAAAAATCAAAGGTCTTTCAACACCTCAAAGATTTCAAAGCCCTTGTTGAGACACAAACATGAAAGAAAATCAAAGTCCTTTGAACAAATAATGGGGGAGATTATGTCAACCATGAGATAAAAAATATTTTTCACGAGGTCAGGATTCAGTTGCAACACATGATTCCCTATACTCTGCAGCAAAACGGAGTTGTTGAGCGAAAAAATAGATCTCTAAAAGAGATGGCATCTTGCATGCTACATGCAAACTCACTTCCACAGAGATTATGGGTTGAAGCACTTAATTGTGAAACCTACATCCAAAACAAATCTCCCCATAGATTTGTCAAGGATAAGACCCCCTACAAGGCTTGGAGCGGCCTCAAACCAGAAGTGACCCACTTCCGTATTTTCAATTCACGTGCATGGGCCAAGATTCCCTCTAAGAAGAGGAAGACACTTGATCCACAGAGCACATAGTGTATCTTTGTTGGATACCCCGACAATGTGAAGGGATACAGAGTCATTGATCTTTCCTTGGATCGTCTCATCATTGAGAGAAGTGTCCAATTCGAGGAAAGTGTATCGCATGTACCTTAGCAGCCACATGCAGACACTTTTGTTCTTCCACCTATCATAGATGATGAGCATGCACATTTCGACTCTTATTTAGATGAGAGTTTTGATTCAGAGGATTCATATGATCCATACATAGAGTCAGTATAGTCAGATGCAGATTCAGTGCATGCAGATGCAAATGAAGAGCTAGAGTCGAGGCCCAAGTTGGCCAAGACTAATCTTCATGATGCAAGAGATATTGTTGGGGATCCAACTGATACTAGGAGGACTCAATAGGATTTCGAGGAGCCTCATATTGCACTCACTGCCACTATATTGATGCCACCCAGGAGTCCTTTCTTGGTTCATTCTTCAGATCCAGAGTCCTATGGCGAGGCTGTTGGAAATCCCTTTTGGGAATCTGCCATGTAGGAGGACTACAACTCCCTCCTCGAGAACCAAACTTGGGATCTGGTTCTCCTTCCTTCAGGAAGGAAACTTGTCAGGTGCATATGGTTCGACAGGACCAAGAGTGCAGCAGATGGACATGTTAGTAGATACAAAGCCAGTCTAGTTCCCAAAGGCTTTGAGCAAGTGCATGGAATTAACTATGATGAGGCCTTCACTCCAGTAGAGAATATAGATTCCATACATTTGGCACTTGCCATTGCGGCAACCAAGGGATGGGAATTCCATCAGATGGACATGAAGAATAGATCTCTCTCAAGAGATCTATATGGTGTAGCCTCAGGGATTTCTGTAAGATTCATCTTTGGTCTATAGACTGAAGAAGTACCTTTATGGCCTCAAGCAATCTCTATGGGCATGGTATTCCAATATGGACTCCTCCCTGCTGTCACAGAACTTTGTACATTGTAAGTGAGACCTGAATGTTTACATGCTTAGGACAATTGATTCTCTTCTACTCCTAGTTTTTTATGTTGATGATTTTTTGATCATCGGTTTCTTGACTTCAGAGGTTCCTGCAGTCAAGAGCATTTTTCATGATAGGTTCTTGATGACAAACATGGGTCTTCTACATTTTTTCCTTGGACTCGAGATCAGTCAGGATGCATTAGGCATAAAACTGTCTTGGGCCAAATATGCACGAGATCTCCTTGAGAGATTTCACATGAAAAACTGCAAGTTTTCCCCGACTCCTTTCCTATCAAGAGTCAAACTTGAGGATGGAGGGGACAATCCACTGGTTGACAAAACATTGTATAGACAACTAGTGGGGATCTTGTTGTATCTCACACCCTCCAGACAAGACCTATCATATGCAGTTGGAGTAACCTCTAGGTTCATGTAGGAGTCGCATGAGCTACAATGGAAGGTTGTAAAGCATATCCTTCTATACATACAGAGCACCATCCCCTTTGGGATTCACTATGAAGCAAACTCTACATTGGACCTCATCGAGTTCACTGATTCTAATTGGGCTAGCGATAGCATTGATTGCAAGTCCACATCTGGTTACTCACTAAGTCTTGGTTCCGGGCCTATCTATTGGTCCAGCAAGAAGAAAGATTTTATTTCTCTATCTTCATTCGAGGCAGAGTACAAAGGGGTAGTTAACATAACCATTCAGGCTATGTGGCTACAACATTTTATCACTGAGTTGGGAATTCAGTTTCATCGGTCGATTGTCATCTAGTGTGACAACCAGAGCACTTTGAAGTTTTACAGAGATCTAGTTCAGAGGCAGTAGACAAAGCACATGGAGATCTACATGAACTAAATACGGGACTTAGTACACGAGGGGATCATCGACCTACATTTATTTCCTTCACCAAAATAGACTGCATACATCTTCACCAATACCTTCACTGAGCAGAAGTTCCATTCTTTGTGCCGTCATCTTGGAGTGAAGGATACAATTGCCTAGAAACTGTCAATTCTTATTTTTACATACATTTTACTTTGAGGGGNTTCCCTCTTTCCTCATTTATTTTAGTGTATCTTTTGTATTTGGGTACCTAACACGGCCTCATTGCCGGGACCCAATATTTATTTTCACCATAGTGATGTTCAGGGGGGGTGGTGGAGATACTTCACACACACATAAGATTTATTTTTCCTAAGGTTTTCCCTATTTTTATTAGTCATTATTCAATCTCCTATATTTTAGGGAGAATATTCTCCTCAGTTCACACTTCATTTTGATCAGTTGATTGGAGTCTAGATGCCACATTGGGATCATCACCAACTAATGCGCATTGTCCTTTGTATCATCACCAGACTAGCGCATTACTCATGATTCCCTGATCTCCTCCTCACTTCACTATGTTTCATTCAGTTAACTGAAGACTGAGAGACTAGTTAACTAGGACTAGGTGGCAGTTCACTCTCGTAATTGCCTGAGAGACTAGACTAGGTGGTAGTTTACTTGCGTAACTACTAGTGGGTGTTCAAATCACTCTAGACCAACACTATGGAACATTTGATTCTCCTCCATCCCCTCCAATGCGCATTAGTTGAGTTATACAGAGTATATCATGTGTAAATTATCATTCTTTTTTTTGGTTAATGAGAATTCTTCCATTCTTTCTCTCCTGCTTCTCTTTTCTCATATTTTATCTATAAATTGTGTATGTCATTTGCTAGCTAGATCTATTTTGTGCATGTTCAACACATTTAAAATAACCATCCACATAATTCAGTCCAATACACCCGCATAATTGGGTTACATGTACCCAAAGTGGCTCTAGTCAACTCTAAAGTACCCAATGGGTTTATGAATTCTAACAAGTTGAGCCTACTAGCAAACCACAAGGCTCTAACATTACATACAACATCCTTATAATAGAGTTCTCGAAAATTCTATCAATAATTCCCCTTGTGAAATCTATTTTGGATATTTTCCACCAACACCATTGGATATTATATATGGGAAACTTGAAGTAAAGGAAGCAACTTCAATTGATGCATTAAAGGCATAAAAATTTATAGACAAGATAAGGAAAATACACTTATAGGTTCAGGAGAAATTGAAGAAATTGAAGAATTCTCAGAAAAAACGCAAAGCAAGACATGATCAACACAAAATTGAGAAGGCATTACAAGTAAAAGATAGAGTTTGGTTACGCCTTAATAAGAAAAGGTTACAAGGACCATGGAAGAAAATTAGAGCTATGAGATATGGACCCTTCTAAATATTGGAGCAAGGAGGTAACAATATTTACAAACTTCATGTTCTACCTTATATGTGCATTTACCCTATAGTGAATGTGGATACCCTAAAACTCTACAAACTATCGATACTTGATGAGGATGAA
>ML791244.1:112934-127539 GCA_009831015.1 Picea engelmannii
AGTTGTGTGGATGATAGAAAATTAACTTCTTGATATGTATTCAGCATTAGCATGGGTGCAACCATATGGACCAACAAGAAGCAACATGCATTATCCATGTCATTGATAGAAATAGAATATTGTGATGTAGTGAAAGGAGCATGCGAGGAAGTTTGGATCAAGAGGATGCTTTTAGACATAAAAATGCCACAAAGAGAGCCGACATCCCTACTTTGTGGCTATCGAGGGATGCTCAAACTAGCCAAGAATCTAGTCTTTCATGAGCATACCAAGCATGTTGAGTTACAATTTAGTAGACAACTTGTATAGGATGGATCTATTGAGCTATAATACAATCCCACAAAGGACCAAACTGCATAATTTTCACCTAGTCTTTGGGTCCTATATATATATATATATAATTTTGGGTTAAACTTGGTGTAATTAGTAGATTGAAAATTAAGGGAGGGTATTAAAGTAAATGTCAGATTATAATGGACAATTAGATATTAGACGTAGGCATTAATAGATTCACTTCGAATTTAGGTGATTTTATGCTTTATTTCAATTTAATGTGTTTCTTGGTCTATCCCACATTCATAAAGTGGATTGACTCGACTAGCTTGTAACCCTTTAAAAGAAATCTTTTAATTTATCATTATGAATGCAATCTTGGTTTCCTTGACTAGTGTGTAACCCTTTATAAGAAATCTTTCACTTTCCCATTATGACTACAATCTTGGTCTGATTTATGTGTTCATGTTATCATTATATAAAAAAAAATTCCTTTGTGCATTCACTTCTATCAACGTTGAAATTTAAATGATATGTACTTGTAATATTAATGTTTCTAACATCAATATAGAAAATTTTAATCATTTCAAACTACACCATGTCACATAGTGTCAACAATTCACCAAGTCAACATATGACACATCAACTATGCCATGTGAACAGTGTGTCGCATTAGCAATAGCCACATCATCATAGCATTGCTAGAAATTTTCCATGCTAGCAATGCCACATCAACATATCTCATCTATATTTCCACATCAACAATGTTAATGGAACAATATCCTTAGTATTGTGACATTTATTTTACTGGGACAATATTTTAAACATCAATATATTCACATTTATAATGTCAATATAGCAACATTTCTATCCATTTGAAAAATAAAAAGAAGTGAAATATATAATAGATCAATATAAAATTCTCGAGAGAGTTCCAAAGATGAGGAAAAACTAACAAATTTTATCTCTTTAGCTTGAATCACTACCACAATAAACACCCTATCAAATTAGAAATGAGGATAAGATGCCAAGTTTGGCTTGTTATTTTGAAGCAATACCACCATATGATCCTATATTCAATAGTTATATGATATATGTTTGCAAAAAAATGATTTTGGATTCATGGAGAAGGTTAGTGAAAGGGCTTCATTCAAAGTCATAATTGGAAGGCCTTGGATAAAGCCCATGAGTGGTATTGTACTAAGGATTGAATGATGTTCTAAAAAGGTAAATGAAAGGTTGTCGTTCCCATAAATCAAACAAAAATAACATATGAAGTAGAGGCAACCTCCTTAAATTGAGATTAAGGCTCATGGTGAAACACAAACATCAAAAACTTATATATGAAAACTATATAAAACTTAGACATAAGATGATCCATAAAATAGAAAAATTGAAGACCCATAACTTTATGTGGTTCCTCTAGATAGTCCCTCATCACTTTACATGTTTGTTATAGATGGTTTCCCATCATAATTACCTCTCTACCAAAATCATATTTATCATGGTGCATGACAAGCAATTTGATATTTGAGATTGTTTCTTCATTGAATACTGGAGCCTTTTAATCAGCAGGTGATTTTCATACTTGATTAAGGTCTATGTAACTATTTGAACCATATTTTATGTTGAGGCTTCCACAATTGCAATCTTGACACCATCAGTGAGTGGTTAATTATTTTTTATCTCTTCCTAGGAAGCATCATCATTATTAAAAACATAATCCTCCACTTTTTTATCTTTATGTTCTTGGATTCAAGACTACAGACTTAATGTCGAAAGAGCACTGTCAAATATTGTGGTTATAGAAAGCAATATCTCTTTGTCACATATAGAATTTCTCATCAAATTTGTATTGTCGTGCATTTTATTGATCAAGTTTGCATCAACTTCCCTTTCCTTCTATTGTTCTTCAACAACAAATTACAGATTATAGGAGAGTGGAGTGTAATAAAATTTGTCACTATGGGATGACAAGGTTATGAGTGGTCTTGAAGATACATCAAATTTATCTACTAAGCAATACTTTCCTCATGAATCTAAGCTTGTATAAGTGCATATTCAAGACAAATACTTTCATTCTTCTACTCAATTTATACTATCTTTTATTCCTATGAATTATCTTTGTTATGAATTGTGTTATTGTATTCAAAGAAAAGAGGAAATGATATGGAATAACTTAGAAAAATTCCATTAAATGAGTATTGTTGGGCCCTTTGTTTTGAAGAACTATTTTTGGATAGGCATAAAGTTTATGTGGAACCCCATAGCACATCAAAATTAGATACAAGTGGTGGAAAGCTAACTGCTAGCCCGCCAACAAGGAAAAAGAGTGATGTGCCAGCTAGAAAAGCAACTGAAAGATCTAGAACGTTCGAGCACATTCCAGTAGGACGCAAAATCAAGAAATTGTAACAACAAAATCAAGAAGCCAATAAGCCCCGAGGAAAATTTATAAAGCATGGATTTATGTAAATGGGGTTGGGTTCAGTTTAGTTCGAGTCTAGTTCGATTATGTTTGATTTTGTTCTTGTATGTTCTAGTCTATCCTAAGTTTCTGTTCTGGGTTTTCCATTGGGTATGTATTTGTTGATCTGTCATTGTGGGGCTTTGATTTTTGTTGTTATGGAGCATTACTGAGTAAGACCTGCAACTACGCAGAATTTAAGAGTCCAGATCGAATATCTAATTATCGATCCTAATGTATAAGACCAGATATGAAGAACAACTCTGTATATGATAGTTTGGGTATGAATATATGATGGACGATTAGAATAATTAAAATTTGTTATTATGAGGATGAATATATGGAATATTTATTGCATAAATTGTTCTATGTTGTGTATTTACTAATTGCATTACTGTTTTAAAAACTTTTGTAATGCATGTGTTCACTTTAACGTTGTGCCACACAAACTGTTCGTTGTCTTTACCGATTTAAGGATTCTAATGCTATGATATCTATACATTTAAGTATGGAACTCTATTATGACTTGATATATATGATGATGTGTCCTCTCTAACTCACTTTATCACATAAAGTCTCTCCTGCGCTTCGGGTGAGACCTCCTTCCCTTGCAAAAGGTTGAATATGCCAGTGCAACTAGGATACAATAATACCTTTGCTCGTAACCTCTAAGAACCCCGGTCTCCAATTTCATGCCAAAAAATGGTACTGATGCTGGGACCTAACTTCTAAGAGAGTTTTCAGAGGATGGAGCATCACATATTTAATTCTAACATTGAAGATGGTGGGAAAAAATGTGTGACGAGTTTATATTCCAAGAAACTGAGATACGACGGAAAATTTTAAGGGTTGTGAATGGCATGGTCTTCTATTCTGAACCAGCCAGTGATCAATACAAAATATTTTGGATCTGATTACCAAAGGAGGTCTACCAGTGGCTCGACCAATTGCAAGAAGTTCCAGAATTTAAAGATCGCATCAAGAAAAGATTTAATTGGATTATTGAGCAACTTATTTCTCTTCAAAAGTTAGATCACCATATTTTTCAAGTTGTGGAATTTTGGGTCCACACTACCCTGGAAGGATACATCATTGAATGTTCCACGAAAAATCACAAGTCATTTGCAAAGGTAGAAGTATTATTTTACGAGGGAGCCTGAGGGAGATTACTGAGAGAAATTTCATTGTGGATGAAGATCTTGCTGGCAGAAGAAGGAATGTTATCGGTTACTTTGGTTGAAATGGTCAAGTAAAACCCTTTGTGCATGATGGGCGGGTGATTCAGGTGGGTATCCATGAATTATCATACGAAATTTCTTCAGGTATGGGGGTCATCGTGAGAAGAGTGTTAAAGACAAGAAGGTTACGAAAAGGGTTGTGGTGCTTGAAAAGAAGTGGTGAGAGAAAATGTGAAAGTTGATGAAAGGTCTGATCAGTTGCACAAGGAGATCATCCTCGCGAAGAGTCATATAAAAGAGTTAGAGAAGTTGAAAGATTTTCAATTATGTGGAAGGTTTTCCAGTCGATGGGTAAAGTAGATGTTCAGAGAGAAAGATGAGAGTTATGGAGAGAATATATGAGATGGAGGAAATTCGAAAGAAAGAATCATGATCAGAGTCACCACTGAGGATCAAGACTCGGTTGTAACCTCTGTTGAAGTTGTGCGATAATCAACCCCTACAGCGCTAGAAGATGTGAAGTATACTACAAGACCTGATGCAATATGGCCTCTTACTGCAACCCCTCGGTTTAAATAATCCCATCTCAAAGACACAAGAACCAGGCTTGGATCACCCAGTCCCTAAATGCAATATTCCAATCCAATAAATTCTATAGTAAAATCTCCCATATTTTTTGTCATTTCTCCTCATTTTAGTCCAACCAGTTCAAGTTGTACCTGTAGCAGTAGTGTAGAAATTTATTTAGTGTTATTGCAACGAGGATCTATAGGATTTGTTTTGATAGGATCCCCAAATCCTCCCATGGCACATCAACACATCAAATCCCTCACCTGATACATAAAATTTTGGGGTAAAGGGGATGAGGATGTGGAACAACATTGGTTCCTATGTGAGGCCATCTAGTAGTCTCATGGAACTTTGGATGCTAATAAATTAGTTGAGTTTCAGACCACGTTAATGGGGCGTGCATTAAAATGGTATATGAAATCCATCGAACCATGGAATCCCCAAGAGAAACCATTTCCTTTACCACAAGACACACAAAAAATTATTGTTAAATTTAAACTACCCCAATCCGAGCAAAAATATATTTCTGAACTGCGAGAAATCAAACAGAGAGATGGGGAATTTGCCTGGGAGTATAACCAAATATTCAAAGACACGATAGGGAAATTATCCAACCACATTCATGAATACCACCAACAAGAATGGTTCATTCCGGGACTTTTACCATTAATTCAGATACCATTAACCCAATATCTTATAACTACCTTGGGGGAAGCCCTAGAACACGCCAATAAAATTGAGGCAATGGAGAGATATCCTGGAATATTGCAAGTAACAAGAAGAACCGATGGCTATAATATTACGCAACTGCAGGGCCATATTTCTTCCCTAACTAATAAGATTCAATAAATGACCATTCCTAGATAATCTCACCCACAAGTTTGGTGTATTGGTTGCTATACTTATACAACAACCGAATGCCCCAGACTAAGGGGTTCAGGACCTCCTCTGCAACTGATGGTGCCCCCACTAGAGGGACCATTGGGGGGAGTTTCACAAGTCATAGTTGTTGCACCTTTCCATGGCCCTGTACAATACCATGCCTTCCTAGACCATTAGGGTACTTAGAATAATGACTATTGTGAAATTTTCTTAAGCTAGCCATGGGAACCCCCTCTACATTTTCCAATCCTCCAAAAATACACCCATTTCCCGAACACATTTTACCATGAGATATTTCCTCCTTAAGATCCTTAAGAGATATTTTCTCCCTAAAATCCTTGAGAGATATTTTCTCCCTAAAGATCTTGGAGATCCCAATTTAGTGGATCTAGTGAGTGATATTCTCCATGGTGGTTAAGCCTCCAAATCCTATATAATGTGGGCATTCCAAGGTGAAAGGGGGGAGATTTTAGGTGTCAAACATTTGATCTTGGGAGAAAGAATCCATTGAATTATCAACATTTTGATATCAATATTTTCATGCAAGGGTTGGGTGAGGAGAGATTAGAGAAGATTACAACGACATCAACTTTATTTGTAAGTTCCTTCTTTTGGATTTCCATTAATATTAACTTGGCCTATTCCTTTCATTATGATTGTTCATTGTAATTTCTATGCTTAAGTCAAATCGGGTCTTGGTCCAAAGGGGATTTTAACTTGTCTAAAGGGTAATATTTCTCATAACACCCCTACTCACACCACCAAACAGTGTTGTGATCTGGATGTGCTTTCGGACAGACTAGATCGATCTGCATTCAGGGTTGATGAAGCTCCTCAAGTCTTTGGAGGAGGACCTAGAGGTGGTGGATGTTTTAGAGGTGGATGAACTAGCGTAAGAGGGTCAGCTCGGTGTTATACTTGTGATGAGAAAGGACATATAGCTAGATAGTATCCTCTTCTAAGACGTCCTTGGTGTGCCCACTATAGGAACAACACCCAAGCCATGAGAATTGTCTAGAGTTGATTGAAAAGTGGGAGGATCGTACAAGATAGCAAGGTGCCAATTTGATAAATTCAGAGCCTCGACCTATCACTGAGGACAAAGTGCCCAATATTAATATTAATAATAGAGGAGGAACAATGACTAGTGTTGATATTGAAAATTCAACTCAAAGTAAGCTCTGCAAGGCAATACTAGAATTTGTTAGATATGACCCCTTTGCGCAAAAACTGTTTTTTAAGGACGTTCTTGAGATATTCCGATAGATTCCTAATCCTGCTACACCGATACCTACAGACTCAATCCATGAGCTTCCATCTAAACTTGCAGATCATTGTGTGGCACAGAAAGATCCTCCAGTGAGACCCCAACATACTATTGAATTGTGGTTCTGCTGACTTTTTGATATATTGGATGACGAAAAATCATTGAGGAGTTCTAGAACAAGCTCAAGGGGATTTTAGGGATTGAAACGAACCCAGAAGAGTTGATTGTGGCCCATCTTCCCAAAATACATATAGGTAGAATACATAGAAGGAAGTAGTGATATGGAAGGGAATTTCGAATAAATACTCACATTGATGGATATGACATTAATTATGTTATGTTAGATTTGGGGTTTGACGTCAACATATTACCAAAGAAAACTTGGGAAGCCATGGGTAAGCCCATGTTGGTCTATTCTCCCATTCAGTTTCAGATGGGAAATCAATATTGTATCTATCCTATTGGGAGACTGCAAAATGTTGAAGTGGACTTAGATGGATTCATGACAATGGTTGATTTCTAGGTTATAGAAATCATGGGGAAGAAGGTCCCATACCCAGCTTTACTGGGCATTGATTGGGATTATGAGAATTTCATTGCTATCGACCTTAAGAAAGAAATTATTTCTTTTGAAGTGGATGGTATGAAGGTAACCCAACCATTATACCTATATAAGGGTCCTTGATATATATATATGGCAGAGGGGAATATGGAAGAGGATTACATGGATCATTTGTATACTTTGACTACAGGAAAGCGGGTGAACTATATTAACCCAACTGCAGATGGCTCGGTAAGTTGGCGCAGTATTCAATCTGCAAGTGAAGATCAATAGGTCGCGTTTGACAACTGGCAATAGGGAATATATGAGAACTTCCAAGATGTTGCACGTCTGTCAGAGCATCTAGGTGGATTGGGTCAGAGTTTAGAGAACACTTTGTTTACGATGGAACTTCATATTTATGTATATTTATTGTAGAGTTAGAGTATAAAGTCATGCTAGAGAAAAGAATTATGGTACTTGATGTTGCGTTAAGATCCTTGCCAGCCAGATGGTGGGCCACCCACAGAGGTATTTTATCTTCCTAGGATGAAGAAAAATGTTCCATCTAACATCACTTTATCCCCCCTTCATAACTTACTTCATTGAATTAGGAACAATCAACTTTGGAATTATATGATGGGATTTCAGATCCAAGGGAGTATGTTGCGTACTGTATTCAGGTGTGGGAATTTTTGCAACTACCTTCTCAATTGTGGGTGCATCAGTTTATTCACTCCTTGAGAAATATTCCATATACTTGGAATATACATGAGGAATCTCGACGCCAAACGGTTTTCCGAGAAATTCTTCAACGACAATTTTGTCAAGACTTCTTATTCTCATGTAAGTCCCTGAAATCACTATATCTTTGCAACATTTTAACAAAATACATTTTATTGATGAAGTTAATCCTATACATCCTCCTATTGTCTGTCCTAAACATGAGTACCTCATTCATCATAGTATTTACCCATGACTTGCTCGACTACCTGCGGTCGACCTTACTGTCGAGAGAGACCCATAAGATCTTGATGATGTTGAGGAAATTAGGAATCTGACATTTCAGGAATCTGAGGGGTCTAGAGGGGTTGAAGATACTATCCCAAATGATGTCCTGAGTTCCTATACTAAACCATTGAAGTTGTTGAAAGTCATTATAGGAACTGATGAGCACCCTAAGTTAGAATCCATTGGAGACTATTGGGATGAACAGACCATGACCGAGATATAGGCTCCATTGTGGAAATCTAAGGATATGTTTCCTACAAATTTCTCAGAATTAAAAAGTATTAAGGGAGATTTAGTGGAGATGAGGATAGAGTTAAATCCTGAATCCATACTACTCAAGCATAGGCCATATCGGCTAAATTCCAGAGTTAAAGAGAAAGTGAAGAAGGAGATTGATAGGATGATCACAGTTGGGTTGATTTAATTTTTCGATAAGGCTGAATGGATCAGTCCTATCGTGATCCAAACCAAGAAAGGTACAGATGATATACAATTTTGTGTGGATTACAGAAGCCATAATGTTTCTTGCATGCATGACCCCTTTCCTACCCCTTTAGTGATGAGGTATTGGATCAAGTAGCGGGAAATGGGGCATATTCCTTTACATATGGGTTCCTCGGATATCACCAGGTTCGAATCGTTGAGGAAGATAAGAAGAATACTACCTTCACTACTAAGTGGGGAGGATTTGACTACAAGGTTATGCCTTTTTGGCTTAAGAATGCCCCAACAATGTTTTCACGGATATTCATTGCAACGTCTCAAGATTTCATTCATAAGTTCCTTGAGGTATACCTAGATGATTGGACTATATATAGCTTACTTAAAGAACATATTGGACTACTAAGCTTAATGTTGGACTGTTGTAGATAGTTACATATTTCCCTTAATTTGAAAATATGTATTTTTTGTGTACCATTTGGGAATTTGTTAGGGCATATTGTTTGTCGGGAAGGAGTGTTAGTCAATCCTGTGAAAATTGCAGTTATTCTTAATATGCCTCCTCCTAACTCTTTCAAGCAATTGCAAACAACCCTAGGCCATACTGGACATTAGTGTCAATTTATCAAGGATTACATGAGCATAAAAACACCTTTGGAACAACTTCTCAAGAAATCTGAAGGGTTTCGTTGGACTTAGGATTGTGATAAATAATTCAACCTACTAAAAGAGAAATTGAGCAATGCACTCATTCTGCGTTATCCTTACTAGAAAGTTGAATTTCATGTCCATATTGATGTCCCTGCAGTTGCGCTAGGAATTATTCTTGCGCAACCAGAGGAAGGAAACTTAGACCATCCTATATACTTTTATAGTCATAAACTCTCGCAAGTTGAATGCAACCGCACCACAAATGAAAGGGAAGGTTTGGCTATGATGTATTCTTTACAAAAATTTAGCCATTATTTACTTGGATGTCATTTTAAGTTTTTTACTAACCATTCTGCTTTGAAGTATTTGGTGAAAAAACCTGTGTTAGAGGGTCTCATTTGTGGGTGGTTTCTATTCTTTCAGGCATTCTCTTTTAAGGTCATTGTTAAGTCTAGAAAGTTAAATGTCGAGCCATATCACTTGTCTCTCCTAGATTCCAAAGAAAATGGTGGACCTATATATGACCAACTCCCATATGCATATATGTTCTATATTAGGTATATTCCTGATTATTTTTCAAACATTTCCCTATTCCTAACTACAGATATTATGTTGAAAGGTTATTTTGCAACATATAAGAGGCATCTAGTGGTTCGTGCAACATCTTATAAACTAATTGCGGGAAAACTCTACAAATTGGGATTGGATAATATCTTGCGGAAATGTGTGTTAGACCATGAATGACCTGATATTCTATGGGAATGTCATAGTGGAGTTGCGGGAGGACACGTTGGCGAAAATGCAATTGCTCGAAAGATCCTACAGGAAAGACTATGGTGGCCAACAATGTTTAAATATGCTAAGGAATATGCTTAGGCCTGCTATGAATGTTAGAGAGTGGGAAAACCATCCCACCGTGATGAGTTTCCTCTACACTCTGTTCATTATAAGATTTTTAAAAATGGGTTGTTGATTTCATCGGTCCGATAAAACCTTCAACTAAGCATTTCAAATCCAAATACATAATTACCAGAACTGATTACCTGGCTCACTAGGAAAAAGTGGAGGTTGTTCGATATTGTTCTACGGCCACCGCAACACGGTGTATTTTTTTAAATGTTATTACCAGGTTTGGTTGTCCTCACAACTTGACCAGTGACCAAGGATCCCACTTTCTTAGTGAAACTGTAGCGACCCTTAACAGAGAAATTTTTATTTAGCATCATAAGAGAAGTCCTTATCATCCACGAGATACCAAAATAGTGGAAGCATTTAATAAAATCTTGGAGATGGAATTGACTAAGGTTTGTTGCACATAAGAGGTTTGTTGGGGTGATTGGGATGAGAAGTTTCCAACTATGTTATGGGAATATCGGACTACCACAAAGCAATTGAATAGTTTTACCCCGTTTCAACTGGTCTATGGTCGAGAAGTAGTTGTACTAGCCGAGTTTCTCACCCCAAGTCTATTCATTGAACAAGCTTCCAAGATGACTAAGGATGAATCCATTGCTTTGTGGGTGGAGGAATTACTGGAAATTGAGGAATCTAGATTTTTATCTTATTTTCATCAAACTATGGAGAAAGCCTAATAGAATGCCTGGCACGATCGTCATATAAAACATAAATCATTTTCACAGTGTTATTTCATGCTCCTATATGAAAACAAGTATATGAAACATCCAAGCGAGATCCAAATGCACTAACTTGGTCCTTTTATAGTTGTGGAAATCTGTGAGTCTAGGGCTATCAAATTATCACAACTCGATGGAGTTCTTTGACCTGGTTGGGTGGATGGTGCACGCCTAAATCCCTATCTGTTTGTTTCATACTTACAGTTTCATTATGGTCTTGGTTCCTTGAGTATGTTAGTGAGTAGTATTTTCATTTCTATATCTTTTTTACTTTCTATCAATACATAGTGATGTGTTCGATGTTTACGTTTCTTTATGCTTCGTTGTCCTATCCAATTCATCCATTCTGACTATTCACTTTGTGGTCGAGGAGGTCACAGTCACATCCTCTCATACTTAACGCTGCTAAAATTTGAATTTTGTGCCTTTGTGTCATCACAAGGGTCATTCAAATTCGTTAGTACCTTTTTGCCCGTCATTACGTCTCTTTTGTCCCCATCACTTACAGTTTAACAATTGCCTACCTTTTTTTGGTTAATTTCTCGCCTAGTCAATACTTTTCCGAGTTACTCCAACACCCCGGTACCAACTTTCCAGTTATTCCTTTAGTTACCAAAATCACATCATGGATTTTGTTGTGTTCAAGGGATTTAGTTGGAGTTAATACCCAATCTTGTCACCCTATAGTATTCAATGCATGGTCATATCGACATCTTCCGCATAACACATATAAACACATCTTTTGTCGATGGATTCTTCTATTGTGTTACTCTTGTTCTTGCTATATACACAGTCATGGAGCCTCTTGAGCCCTCAATATTCCCGTGTATAAGTCGTTTCCCTCTTGTGTTTATTGTTTACCATCGTCGACTTGTTCCATTGGTTTATAAAGTTGGTCGAGGGGCCATCTGAACCATTTTTCCAGTAGAGTTCATTGATCCACAGGTCATTGTCCAAGGATATCTACATGGAAAGGTTGAACATGTTAGAAAAACAGGACCGTGGAGCAATAAAATAAAACAAATGTGGAAACAAAACACAGAAGATACACAATATAATAGAGACACAGATTTACGTGGTTCACCCAGTGTGGGTTACGTCCACCAGAGAAATTTCCAGGTCCTTCCTTTATTATTATCCAGCATATGAAGGGATACAACCTATAGCAAACTTGTTGTAACTTCCTCTTCTTTCTCTCACAGTCTCCTCTCTCAGAATACAATACTTGCCATATTGCATAGCCACAATACATTTCCCTCATAACAGAGGGTCGCCTTCTAGGGAAAAAAACCCTAACATAATTTCTACCATTAGATCTGTTACCTTATAATGAACGGTCCATATTTACAATGAAATTACAATATACATTTACAAGGAATTTTTCCTTCAGGGGCTTTTCCCCTGAACCCCCCAGTCGAGGGGATAGCCCCCCCGAACCCCGCAGAGGGGGTACCCCCCCTTTGCACTCCCCCACGTGTAAGAGTGTACATACTTCTGAGGTGTAAAGTCTTCATGGGGTATAAACACGGCTGAAAGCAAGGACCTCTGAATCAAGAATATAATCAGGCTCCACAACCAACAATATCCCACTTGGAGACTGATATCAACAACTCCACCTTTGTTATATATGCTAGACTTTGAACCTTCTTGGACCTGGAAAATTTCTCATCTTCATATTCATTCTTGAAGACCAACTGAAACTGAGCAGGAACATAGTTTCTCTCTGGTTTCTCCCTTTGTTAACATGTCTGCAGGATTTTGGCTAGTGTGTATCTTTTCCAACTTCAAATGTCCATCTTCCAAGGCAGATCGTATGAAGTGGTACCTCAACTGTATATTCTTAGTATTCGAATGGAATGTTGAGTTCTTTGCAAGATGAATTGCACTCTCACTGTCATAGTACAACTTGCTATTCTCTTGCTTCTTTCCCAATTCCTCCATAAACCTTTGTAACAAAATCATCTCTTTACTAGCCTCTGTAGCAGTAACATATTCTGCCTCTATTGTTGAAAGTGCAACAACCTTTTGTAGTTTCAAAATCCAACTTATTGTTGTTCCACCTATAGTAAAAACATACCTTGTGGTGCTCCTCCTGCTGTCTTTATCACCTGCCATATCTAAATCAACATATCCCTATAGAAAAGTTTATGAACCTCCAAAACGTAATGCATGAGTAGAAATACCTCTCAAATACCTAAGAATACACTTTATTGCCTCCCAATGTTCTTTACCTGGATTGTTTATATACCTGCTCACAACTTCCACTGCATGTACAATATCTATTCTTGTGAAAACCATTGCATACATCAAACTGCCAACTCCTGATGAATAAGGGACCCTGGACATGTATTCTATCTCCTCCTGTGTCTTAGGACACATTTCCTTATTTAATTTGAAATGGCTGGCCAAAGGTGTACTAACTGGTTTTGCATTTTGCATTGTAAACCTCTCCAACACCTTCTTTGTGTACTCACCCTGAGACAATGTCAATTTGCGATTTTTCCTGTCTCTTGTTATTCTCATGCCAAGGGTTTTGTTTGTAGCACCCAAATCCTTCATCGTAAATGAATTGGCTAATTTCTTCTTGAGCATATTTATATCCTGCATATTAGACCCTGCAACAAGCATGTCATCTACATACAATAGCAATATAATATAGTGTTAAGAACCAAATATCAATATAGCATAGAAAAACCTTAGAATAAGTACTCAACGCCTTGAAAAAGAGATAATTTCGGATAATAAGCCTCTTCGAGGGGGAAACCTCCTTTTACCCCACTTAAATGTTCAAGTACAAGATGATTCCAAATGAAAATGTCTCCTTGGTATATATAGGAGACTAGGAGGTATAATTAAAACTAATGGAATAAAGCCGACATAAATAAAATAACATTACTAATGTAATATGCCCCAATTAAGGGGTAATGAACCAATATTAGTGCTTAACATGCCCCTCCCCTTGAGACAAGTGTTGTTTGCAATGCTTGAGTAACTCTAAATGCTTCTGTATAGAAGACTCATCTTCCCAAGTGGAATATTCAGTCGATAGTTTCCTCCATTTAATGAGATACTCTGAAATGGATCTATTCCTCAGCTGGAAAATTCTTGTGTCAGTGATGGCTTCAGGCTCCAATATGATTTTTCCTTCCTCATCAAGTTCTGGCAATATAGTTTGAACTTGGATCTTGTCGCCTATAACCTTCTTTAAGCATGAAACATGGAAAACTAGGTGACTCGTGAAGATGCAGGCAACTCCAATTTGTATGCCATAGTACCAATCTTTTGCAACACCTTATAAGGGCCATAGTACTTTGGCAATAATTTATTATCCTTCTTGGCTTGCTTGAGGGACATCTGTTTGTATGGTTGTAGTCTTAAAAACACCCAATCCCCTACTTCAAAACTTCTTTCACTACAATAATGATCTTCTTGTTGTTTCATGTGATTTTGTGCCATGGTCAAGTTGTCCTTTAAGATTTGGAGAAGTTGTTTTTAATGCTCGATGTGATCTTCCACTGCTTGAACCTTAGATTTTTCTTTTAGAGACGAAGTGATGGAAGGAGGGTGGTATCCATAGAGTGCCATAAATGGTGTCATTTTTGTTGTAGTATGAAAGGAAGTGTTATACCACCATTCTGCCAAGGGTAACCATTTGAACCATTGTGTTTTTTTATCAGAGACAAAGCAACG
>ML791244.1:148220-196432 GCA_009831015.1 Picea engelmannii
TCAACAACAAAGAACAAAATGGCATGATAAAACCATCAAGCATAAGCAATTCCAAAAAGGTAATTGGGATTTACTGTATGATTCTCGGTTTAAAGAATTTCAAGGGAAACTACGTACAAGATGGCTAGGACCTTACGAAGTGGGTACTGTTTTCCCCAATGGAATAGTAAGGCTCCTAACAATTGATGACTCTAAAACACCGTTATTAGTGAATTGTCATCGGCTCCGTCTGTACCAGCGCCCCATTTCCAAAGAAGATTTTAAGGCCACATGTGTGGCAGATTCACATTATCTCTTTTTAGAGGAGCCTCCTGCCCCTCATTGCAATTAATTTTTTCTGAATTTAATTTCTTTAGTATTAGATTAAATTTCTTTTACTAATAATCCCTGTCAAGGAATGACATGTTACAATTGATTCTTTTGCAGATTCTCGATCCAGAAAAGGCCTGCCAAGAAAGGACAATCTTACTACAAGCAGATCCAAGCTTCATTTTGTGAAGCATTGCTCCCTCTTTCTTCAATCCATTCATCTTCACTTCCCATTCAACATCCCCATCATTCATCCTTCTTTATTTTCTTTCCTTTCCATTCCCTTTCCCCATTTCCCCCATTGTCGAAACACCACCACTCAACAACATTTTTTCTCCCATTTTTCTCATTGCTGAAACACCACTGTTCAACAACATTTCTCCCATTTTTCCCATTGCTGAAACACCACTGTTCAACAACATTTCTCCCATTTTCCTATTTCTAAAACACCACTCTTCAGCAACATTTTCCCCATTTTCCTCGTTGTTGAAACACCATTCCTTCAGTAGTATTCTCCATTTTAAAAAAATCACTCTTCAACAAACATTTTTCCATTCTTTTCCTGTTGCTGAAACACCATTTTTCCAGCATTTCCTGTCAATAAAAACATCTTTTTCATCTCTTTCACTCTCACTTCTCCTATTTTCATATAGTCTATCATTTCACTACTTTCTCCCATGATTAAACAAAACCTTGATACAATTTCTCTCATAAATCCAAAGTCTCTCCCATGGTTACTGCAGATCTATTATGAACAGGCACTATATTTTTCGAAGTACGAATCAAAGGTAAAGATGAGGTATGTAAACTTTATATGTAAATACAATTGAACTATGGCTAATGAGAAAATCCCGATTCATTATTATCATTCACCTAAAGTCACTATTTTTAGCCATAGTTGTGGGGAGAAATATCGAAATGTGATGCCATCATTTCACACGAACAGACTACCGTCACTCCGTTTTACCCATCATTTCATTTTTTTTCACCATCATTTGCATGCCCTCATCCGCAAAACTTACTCTGTTCGGGTGCGGTTACTTGACTCTCTGACTGTTCATTATACTGAGTTGAATAGCTATGGGAGGTCCTGTTATATGATACGAACCCGCCACAACAACCCTACTAGAATTGTATCCAGAAGTCTACCAAATCTTTCAGCAGGCAGGTTGGCTGGGTTATTTTCAGAGGCTCCAGAGATTTGATCAACAATAGGTTTTTCAATTTGCTCGGAATCTTCAACAAGACCATTCTATTGTTCAAGGGGTTCAGATTCTAGTCACAGAGGATGATATCGCACAAGTTTCGGGTCTTCCCATCACTGGCATTCGCTGGTTCAGCCGCAAACACATTATCCTCAATGCCCAGTAGGATTTTCTCTTTCCAGGAGAACAAGTTGAGCCTAAAGGCCGTGGTCTTCGACTTAGCTCACTACCGCCTCCTTGGCTGAAAGTGGCAGAGTTTCTCAAGCACTACCTTACCTGTGAAGGCCGATACCAGGCAATTTACCAGTCCAACTTTGTCTTGTTATCTCATTTACGACATGCTAGACTAGTCAATATTCCTTACTATCTGCTTGGATGTCTTAGAAACATGTCACATTATTGTAAACAAGATAAAAATCCCATCCTTTCCCTCACCCATCATCACCTCGTTCAATTACTCATCCAAACGGGTTTTGCCCAACAAAACCCCCTCCTAAACAATCCACCCATAAACCCTCAGGAAGCTACTGAACATCCTGAAAATCCTCATGAAGAGCAACCACAAAACCTTCCTGACCCTCCGGAAATACCCATTAATCCGCCTACAGATCCAATTGATCCAATTCCTTCCACCATACCAAGTTCGCCCCACAATTTACCAGAATCATCTACCCCTACTGTTCATATCCTTAGTGATGATTCTGAAGCAGATAAACCTGATAACCCTCCCTGCCCCATCACTGAGGAAAAACCCACATGCAAAAGAAAGAAGCAAATTCCTACTTTTCCTTCCTTTTTACCTAAAAAATGAACAAGGGCTTCAACAAGAGCAGCCACTACTGCCACTGCCTTAAATCCCCAACCCATTTTTCTAAAAACCCATACACCTCTACCCTCCCAAACCCCAGAATTTTTACCTGTTCAACCCACGGGCACTGAAACAAAAGAACCTAAAGCCCAAGATGCTACGACATCATTTTCTTTACATCAAGTAGCTGTCACACAAGAACCAACTACTCATTCAGTAGCTGAAACACAAGAACCTACTATAGCTATTACACAAGAACTAGCTACAGCTGAAACACAAGAACCAACTGCTAACTTCATTCCTGAAATACAAGAACCAAATGCCTAGGGTGCTGCAACAGTAGTTGTCACACAAGAACCAGCTACTCATTCAGTAGCTGAAACACAAGAACTAGCTATAGCTGTCACACAAGAACCAGCTACAGCTAAAACACGAGAACCAACTGCTGACTTTATTCCTGAAGTTCAAAAATCACATGCCCAGGGTGCTGAAACACTATTTTCTTTACATCAAGTAGATGAAACACAAGAATCAGCTGTTGATTTTGTAGTTGCTCCACAAGAACCAACTATTGAGGCTGTGACCGTTACACAAAAACCAGTCACCCCTCTTGATACATCGATGATAGATCAACAACCAGAACCAACAATGGCTTCTCTCTTACAAGAGAATGAGTTTCTAAGATCAGAACTGGAAGCTTACAAGAAAAAGCTGGTAATGGAAAAGGAATCCTATGACAGGGAACTTAATTTTCATACCTTGGCTCGTGTAGCGGCCATAGCAGAGAAAAACACAAAATATGATCAGTATAGAGAGTATATGTGCAGCCAATGTGGGGATATTTATGATAAAGCAGGCTACAAAGTGGTTCAAATCCCAATACCTAGAGCTTCCCCTGCAGCTACAACTTCTGCAGTTAAAAAAGAGGAATGCCCTACTGTTACACAAAAACCAGTAGGACCTTCAAAAATTTCAAAAAGAAAAGTTAATATATAGGAACCCTGGCCTACATCAACTATTAAATCAGAATCCCCTGTTTTTATTAGTAAAGTTGTACAAACTCTGCCTGTTGATGAATCTACCCCTCCTGTCAAGATTAGTACCCCTACATTTGTGGAACAAGCCACTCAGACCCTACCTCAGCCTACCACTTGCAATGATGAAACACAATCTCAACCATGGAATGAGCAGGCAATAATGGACAAATGGAAAAAGGAGGCTGCTATTACACAGGACAAAAGTCTGCAGGAGCACAGACTACTTTGGCTGAACCACATCTATTCAAACTGGGAAGCTTTGGAGAAAACACGCCAAGAATCTCATGCCCATAAGAAGTAGAATGAAGAGTTAAAAAGAAAATTGCTCCTGATGTTTGATTTGGTACAAAAAATGTTGGCTGCTAGGAAACCATCCTCAAATTACTCTCTTTTCCTTATAGAACGACTTACATTTTTTCAGATTAAATCAATCAAAGAAGGAAGACCCTATGCAGTGCTCAAACCAGAAGATTTTGTTCAAACTTTTGCAGAATCCTCTACTATTGATCAACATCTATTATGTGAAGTATATCTTCATAATGAAGCCATTCCTAAGAACAGACAGCTTAACCTTAACCCTCTTGTTGGTGATATCCAGATTCGGGCACTTGTCTCCTTCCTTACCAACCAGATTACGTGGAAGAATGATTTTCTAGCTGCCAAGCACAATGAAGATAACCGTCTCCTTTGGATACGACCAAAACCACATAACATTTCCACCTTTGTTGCAGAATATTACAAATTTTTTAAGAAACCAGGGATGACTCAATACATAAGGCAACTACAGGCAACAATACTTCAGGATTGTCAACAGTTTATTAAATCCACAGAGACTACATCCCTAAAAGAAAATAACATATTTTGGCAACAATCTTTTGAGAAAAGGCAGGAGAACAATCCCTTTAGTCCTACCAATCTTGAGACATCAATCTCCCAAGTACCGAGTTACATCAAATGTGTCCAGCAATCTACTGAAAATTGGATAGGTTATCAGTTCCATTTTCCCATTCTGTGGATGCCAACAGAGAAGTATCAAGTTCATCATAAGTTGCCCAAGAAGGTTGAAGCAACATCCTGCCAAAGGCTACAACGTGTTTAAGGATTCAGAGCTCCAACAGACAATACTTTCCACAACTACTGCTTAAGTAATTTACACGCTCAGAATCGGTATCTAGATTCTGATTCAGATTGAAGTTGCCTGAGGACATGCAACCTTTTTAGTTGAGGGGGAGGGGGATGTTAGGACCCTATAATGTACCTTTTTTCTCATACTTTTTGTTATCATTACATCATTTTCCCACTCATATTTAAGCCTACATTATCACCTTAACCTATTTCTCCAAAGTTATATAACGTTTCTTCTCTTTTCTATATGTTTAATTTGTTTTACATGTAATTTTACATTACTCTCATACCTAGCCATTAATCAGAAATATATAGTTGCTGAAACAGTTTGAACTGCAGTTAATACACTGTTGTTGCTTGAAGACCACGTTGCTGACACAGTCAACAGTACGCAAATCCCGTTGCTGAAATAGTTTGTGATTTACGATGCTGAAACAACATTTCACGTACAACAGTAACAAGAAGGAGCTGTTACACTGACCGCAATAGCCGTACCTTAAGCCAACACCACAACCATCGCTACTTCTTGAGACCACGTTGCTGAAACAATCAAACAGTACGCAAATCCCATTGCTAAAACAGTCTGTGATTTGCGATGTTGAAACAGTATTTTACAAACAACAGTAACAAGAAAAGATAAATAAAGAAGCTGTTACACCGACCGCAACAGCTATACCTCAAGCCAACACCATGCCAACCACTGTAACAACATTTTTCTATGGGAGATCAGAATATCCTATTCCAGCATAGAAGATTAGATCAAACTAAGAATAGGATTTGTATGTACACATGTAATTTTATGCTTAATTGTATTAAGAGGATTCTCCTCTTTAAATAGGGGAGAAATCAACATTAGAGGGGATTGCGAAAGTCTTATCTAGAAGTGAATTACAGAGAAGGAGCGTGTTCACTTTGGATGTTGTAACTTGTCACATTTGACAGATGAATAAAAGATCATTTTGAGCATTCCTTCTTAATTCCTTTTATTTCTGGGGAATCTTGTGAGAAGGAAAGGGCCCACCTTCTTCACAAGATTCACCCATTAGTTTCTATAGTGTGTTAGTATTGTTTTTATCTATACCTTGTTAAAACTCTGTTTTGTTGAAACTCTGTCTCCACTGATTGTTACATCGTTTTCATACAATTCATTCCTAGGTAATTGTTAATCATTTTGATTAGTAATTCTGTTTGCAGAATAAGTTTATGAAAGTGTGATAGTCAGAGACAGGTGTTGAAGATTCCTACTTTGGGGAATAGGGTCCTGTTCTATGTTACAAGTCTTCGGTATTTGTTAATAATTTTTATTGGTAATTCTGTTTGCAAAATGAGTTTATGAAAGTGTGATAGTCAGAGACAGATGCTGAAGATTCCTACTTTGGGGAATAAGGTCCTGTTCTTTGTTACAGAATAGATAGTCGTCTTTGCAGTGTGCTGAAAGGTTCCTTTTTCCTAGGTTGCTATTTCTTAATGTAATCCAGGATTCTTCTGATAATTATTTCCTTTTGAATCTTAAAACTCTGCAATAGATAGATTTCTTTCACTGTAATTCAAGGTAGAACTTCAGTCTGTTCAAGGCAAGCTGTGATTAGTGTAACTTTTACTACAGCTTTGGATTGCTTTTTAGATTGAGCATATACAGTGTGTGATTACATTTGAAATAAACAGACTTCCCTGGGTTGACAATTTATGTGACACTTGATTGTTTTAATTAATAAGCAATTATAGTGACCAACATTCTGTTTTCCATAAACACAATGCTCACAGAAGTCCAAATCAATTTGTTTAGGATCTGGCAGAAAATTTCTTTTCTGAAGCATCTACATACCCTTCTCACTCATGTGTCTTAGCCTATGATGCCACAATGTTGTATCCACTCATGTAGAAGCTAAAGACATAGAAGAGTTGGTATTACCAGTACATAAATACAATGTACCTACCTTCTCTCGTTTTTCTATCACCAATGAACCTTTGATGACCTTCCACGTCTTATCTGTAAATATGGATACACAACCTTCACTTTCCAACTGCCCTATTGAAATTAGATTTTTCCTTAAATATGGAACATGTCTTACCTCATTCAACAACCATTGGTTTCCATTGCATTGCTTTATTTTTACCTTTCTCATTCCAACAATTTTGCATGGTGCATCATCACCCAAATGAACTTGTCCAAAATCACCTTGAACATAATCTAGAAAATGTTTCCTATGGGGTGTGGCATGAAATGAAGCCCCTAAATCTACTACCCAATAATCAGAAATATTATCTATAGAAAGAATCAAAGCATATTGTAACATATCACCTGTTACATTTGCTTCCCGATTTCTCTTCTGTTGTCCATCTCTTTGTTTCTTTGGAGATCTGCAGCCTTTCTTCAAATGTCCTTTCTTCCCACAATTCCAACGCTATATATTTCCAAGTCTGGATTTGGATCTGCCCTTCCTAGAATTCTCGTGGTTCCTTGATCCCTTTCCTCTATCCTTTTTTCTTCCCTTGTTCTCCATGTTCAACGCATTACCTGATGTCTCACCTGTGCTTTTTCGTCACATTTCCTCACTAAGGATAACACCAACAACATCATCAAATTTTAAAGTATTTGAACCAGAGACAAAGTTACTTACATCCATGACCAAGCTGTTCCATCTTTCTGGCAATGAGCACAAGATTAGAAGAGCCCTAACCTCATCATCAAAGTCCACTTTTACAGAACTTAGTTGATTAGTAACCGTATTAAATTCATTTAAATGATCTGCAACAGACCCACCTTCTGACATCTTCATATTAAATAATATCTTCATTAGAAATACCTTATTGGATGCCAAGGGTTTTTCGTACAGTTTATCCAATGCGTCCATTAGATCCTTCATTGTCTTTTCTTTCGAAATATTGAAAGCCATCGATGCTGCCAAGCTCAGTCGTATCGTTCTTAAAGCCTTTTTGTCAAGAATCTCCCATTCTTCATCCTTCATGGCTGTCAGCTTCTTTGCTACTTCTCCCAATGGTAGAAATAGATCCAACTAATATAAATAATCTTCCATTTGCATCTTCCATAACTGGTAGTTTTGGCCGTTAAATTTCTCGATCCTAAACTTTCCATCTTCCGACATTGCTCCCACTCGAAACAGGAACCCTCTTTTCCTGCGAGTTACCTTTCACTCAAATACCAGTTGTTAGAAAAATAGGATCGTGGAGCAATAAAATAAAACAAATGCAGAAACAAAACACAGAAGATACACAATACAATAGAGACACAGATTTACGTGGTTCACCCAGTGTGGGATACATCCACCAAAGAAATTGCCAGGTCCTTCCTTTATTATTATTCAGCATATGAAGGGATACAACCTACAACAAACCCGCTATAACTTCCTCTTCTTTCTCTCACAATCTCCTCTCTCAGAATACAATACTCGCCATATTTCATAGCCACAATACTTTTCCCTCATAACAGAGGGTTTCCTTCTAGGGAAAAAAACCCTAACATAATTTCTACCATTAGATATGCGACCTTATAATGAACGGTCCAGATTTACAATGAAATTAAAATATACATTTACAAGGCAATTTTTCCTTCAAGGGCTTCTCCCTTGAACTCCCAGCCAGGGGGATAGCCCCCCCAGACCCTACAGAGGGGGTACCCCCCCTCTGCACTCCCCTGCGTGTAAGAGTGTACATACTTATAGGGTGTAAATTTTTCATGGGGTATAAACAGGGCTAAAAGCAAGTACCTCTTAATCAAGAAAATAATCAGGTTCCACAACCAACAGAACAAACTAGGTTGGTCGACCTAGATTTTACCGATACTTCTGAATTCACCCATATGGATACCAACACTTTCATGGATTGCACTACATTACATGACAGAGAGTTCTAGTGGAAATGGAAGCATGATTACATTCCCCTGCGAGATTCTACTTTGTTGTGTCTTTGTGACTTGCCAGTGTTTGGTACTACTAGAGAAGCGGTCCGCTGCACCAAATGTTTGATCAATAGACTGCACAACAGTTCCCTATGGCTAGACCAGGCCTATCCCATCCATGTAGAGGACATCCAAACACTCACCGAGTTGTTCATGCAAGGCTAGGACATCACCGAAGGTCTTCAAGGTTTGGGGAAGCACGGTAAAAAGAAGGGGGAGATGAGCCTGTACAAAAAATATAGCACACATTGTGGCAGTAGAGGAGCACACATTGCATTGATTAATGACGAGTAGGTTCATATGGATTTCTATCTGATTGTGGGGAAAGTGATGTGTAAGTACACGAAGGGCGAATGTACTTTGGATGCCATTGTAGTGGCATAATTCAATAAGAATGGTGCCCCTATGAACTAGTGCAAATACCTGCTCACCAAGTTGTTCCAAGCTTGTGCAGATGCACATGACCGACCAGGCTATTTTATCTATGGATACTTACTCATCACCTTCACCATGTGGAAGTGGAAACCGTCGCGGAGGTGCAACATTTCTCACAATGCAGATGGCCACATCCCCAAGCTCTTTGACCCATGGAATTTTTTCCTTTCATCTACCAACAAGGACGCTCATAATATTGTCTTCATGTAATGGTATGATGAGCTCGTTGTCATAACACAGTGGTCCTCAATTCTGTAGGCGCTACTCAATAGGCATACCCATAATATGTGGTTCAGGATGAGTCAGAATCATACATTTGTGCGACCTCTGGAGGTAGACCTGTCCCTTTTTCATACATAGCCATTACCATTTTACATGGATGAAGTTCCGCTTGATAAAGAAGTCACCTCGTGACCTGGGGTCACTATAAAAAAGAAGAACATCGGTGTATCTTATGTGATTCCCTCCATTTCAGAAAGGTTTTCTCCAATGGAGACATGAGATTTTGGCCCTAGCGTGAGAAAGAGAACCCATACACCTACCAGTTTAGAGGATGAGCTAGAGGAAGTCGAAGAGGAAGCATTTGCCAGTTGCAAACTTCAGATTTTGTTTTCTTCCATTCTTCAAGATGATACGATCTCAGGTAAGTAATTGAGGGACATCCTAACTTCTATTCTTCCTCAGAAGAAGTTTCGTACCAAATCCCCTTCCCAATCCGTTGGTGATATTATCATCATTGAGGCTATCCCCTTTTCTTCCATCCCACTACAAAGCCACACTTCCCCACTTTCCATGAATACCAACCCTCCTCTAGTGCATACCACACCACCCCGGATGTGCTCTAAACTTTCGACCTCATTCAATTCCACATCCACAACCCCCATCATCCATATCCTTGTTGACCCTCCTGTACAGCTCCAACCTTCCACTATTGTTGAGGAAGTCAACCTTCCACATAACGATGGGTCCACCATGGTTACACACATGCCTCCAGTATGTCCACCTCATACTTAGTTTTATAAGGTTGTGCTCAACCCTACTACTCAACTCCTCACAACTATTAGTCCACTCTCTTCCCCTTCTCCCCAGATCTCGAAACTTCCAATCCCCCAACACTCAAATCTCGAGATGGTCACTCCACTACAACTAGATATAGGGCATGAAAATCATGTTCTGATAGATTATGACTCTCCACAATACCGGTTGGATGGCTAGGATGATACTTGGCCAGTGCAGAGCACTACGTCTGTCAAGGAACATATTCGACCTTTTTTGTAGGATCTTCAACAATGACAATATATCTTGGAGCTCTACTTAGAGCAGACAAAGGTGTTGACAAAACTTCCACCAGAGGTCACCCATTGGCTTGCGTGAAGCCTCCAAGAACACTCAACTACACCAGAGGGTGTTGTTACAATGATCTTTTCATAGCACTCTATCGCAAGTGGTCAGTCTCTTGCTTCGCGACCACTTTGGGATTCTTTTTCCATCAGTGGAGATTTTTCCACACAGGCTACACCATAATTTATGCACTTTATCCAAGCCTCAATTAATCATCTAAAACAGAGGATTACAACATCCAAACAGGCCAATCAATCCCTCACTCAGGAAATATAATCCTTACGCGAGGCTGTCACTAAAGCCACTTCTACTACAAGAATTGAGCAGAACTTGCGGGTACAAGTTGAATCCACTATTGCAGTCATTGAAGACAAGTTTTCTCATGCCTGACTATGTTTCCACGAAGTCATTCCTAAACTGCCTGAAGATATCTCACCATTTGTGCCACCTAAATGAGTTGACCTTATTGTCGGTGCATGGTATCAGTTGGATGCCAAAATAGATACTCTGTAACAAGAGGTAACCACGTTTAAGTTAAAGGAAAAGGAGCAACCTGATCAGCTCCTCCAGAAGATTACATATGTAGTTGAAGAAGGTATTAATGTTAAATAATCACTGCATTCTCGGGCTGAGGAATTCCATTGACTCTTTGATATGGTCACAGACAAGGTTGGGTTGTTGGACCAACACAGTAAGCCTATCGAAGAGTTTCACACTATGCTTAAATAAATGCATGAAAAAACACATACCATTGTTGATCCTATAGATAACTTGGATAATTTTGCAGAGATCCAAGTTGAGGAGGATAATATCGATGCCATGGATGAAAATAACATAGTCGTGAAGACAACACTCCAACAGTTCTAACCTATAGTATAAGTGGAATACATTTCATTGCAGCAGTTGGATGCACTCATTGATACAGAGTGGAATGATTTATTGGCTACCAAGCCCGAGGTACCTGATGTCAATGTCACACAGGAATTTTTTGTGGGTGTGTCAATTTTACCAAGGAAATGAAAGGACAAAGTCAACCAATATGACAATTTTCGACAATAATCAATGTAGATTGTCTCACATTTGGGCCCTTCGTTTGAAGGCGACCACAACAAACCAGTAGAAAGTTGACATGGGACGAGTCAAGGATTGTGGTTGGGGCCTATTGGTCCCTTCATTTTGAAGAATAGGTTTTGTGGAGGGATAAAGGTTTTATGGAACTCCATAGCACATCAACATTATATACAAGAGGAAACAATCTAACTTCCAACGCTCCAGTAAGGAAAAGAGTGATGTGTCGGTTGGAAAAGCAATGGAAATATCTGGAACATTTGAGTGCATGCCAGAAGGACACAAAATCAAGAAAGTGTAACAATGGAATCAAGAAGAAAATAATCCCCAAGGAAAATTTATAAAGCATGGAGTTATGTAAATGGGTTGGGGTTCAGTTATATTCGAGTCTGGTTCAATTATGTTTGATTCCATTTTATTTTGTTCTCGTCTGTCCTAAGTTTCTATTATGGGTTTTCCATTAGGTCTGTATTCGTTTCTATTTCATTGTTGGGTTTTGAGTTTTGTTTTTATGGATCATTACTGAGCAATATTTACAACTACACAGAATGTAAGAGTCCATATCGGATATCTAATTATCGATCCTAGTGTATAAGTTGGGATATGAAGAACAACTATGTATATGACAATTTGGGGTATGAATATATGTTGGATGATTTAGATACTTAAAATTTGTTATTATGAGGATGAATATATGGACTCTTTCTTGTGAAATTTGCTATGTGAAATGTATTTACTAATTGCATTATTATTTTAACAACTTTTGTAATGGATGTGTTCACTTTAACGTTGTGCCACACAGATTGTTCATTATATTTATCGATCTAATCCTTATAATGATATGGTCTTTATACATGTAAGTATGTAAATATACTATGATGTGCTAGATCTGATTATGTGTCCTTTTTAACTCACTTTATCACAAAAATTCTCAGTTGTGCTTCAGGTGAGACCTCTTTCCCTTATGGAAGGTTTAATATGTCAGTGCGACTAGACTACAACGATACCTTTGTTGGTAACCTCTGAGAACCCTGGTCTCCAATTTCATGCCAAAAAGTATCTTCGAAGTACTCTGGAAACATAGCATAAGGGTTTGCAAGATCTAGAAACATATTAATTTTCCTGTCAAAAGTATCCATGAAATGTTATCAAATCATTCCTCTGAGAGAAACATTTTGCATAGGCATAGAATCATTTTTTGCAATCCTTTCCTCTTGTTGTTCTTGATTGTCAATTTCTAGATTATATTTTACTCAAAAATCAATGGGTATTGATACCATAACAGGATATCTTTCTTTTTCATACACAAGAGTGATTAGTGGAAATGTGTCATGGCTATTTTCATTGATCAAATTCAACACTTTTTATTTTATTTTCCCAACATGATTGCGACAACTATTCATTTACCAATTTCTACTACATAAATTCCACCCATGATACTTATTTAAACCAAGCACACATTCTAGAGGAGTTTTTTTAATTTGACTGCTAATCCCATCTGTCTCCAAGTTCAAAGAGTTACCTTCAACTTGTATAGTGTTTTTGCAGTCAAGACCAACAAGAAGAGATGAAGGGTATATCTACAAATTTTGTTTCAAATAAGAATTTTTGAGTGAGTTTCTTGGTAGTATATAATTCTCTGGAGAATCCAAGATTTCATCAATGATCTTAACCATAATACCTACATAAATTGTTTGTGGTTGCCTCTTCCCTTGAATTAAAAATATTCCAATAAGCGTCAACTCGACATCTTCATCCTGGTAAGTGTTTGTGATTTGAGTTACTATTGTTAAGTTCCATTGTTTCTTTAGAAGAAAGTCTCGTCAATTCTCTTAACCATAACATCTACAGAACTCATTTATGGTTGTCTCTTCCCTTGACTTAAATAGATTCCAGTAAGCCTCAATTTGGCATCTTCATCCTAGTAAGAGTTTGTGATCTAAGTTACTATTAGTAAGTTCCATTGTTTCTTTAGAAGAAAGTTGATCATAGACCATAGCATCTTGTTTAATTTATTCCTAGAAGCTTAGATATTTTTGAGATACACATTCCATTTGTACAATATATTAGTTGCAAGAAAGTTTTTATACTGGACTAATTTTCCAATTGCTAGAATTTAGAGTATTATTCACTTCATGTAGATATACACTTTCCTCTTTTGATTATAGTAATGATAGCATCACCTATATGAGCACATTTATGATTACTTGCTCCTAGAACTCGAATACACATTATTTTTCGGGCTCCACTGTTATCCATTATATTCAAATAAGTTTGAGACTGGATCATTTTTCCTCCAAAAGATTTGTTACTTCAACAGATAACATGAAAAAAATAAAAGGAAGAGTTCTTACCAACTATTAATCTTCTTCCACGAGAAAGAGATCTTTGATTATGTATGGATAGAATTATTGAGTTAATCTCATTGGAATAGGAAGACAAGTTACTTTGGGAACAATTTTTCAATTTCCCTTCAACGTCTAAAGGTACATCTTCCTCTTAATGAAAAGTAATAGAATACAGATAATGCTTAAACAATTGTGGGTTAGAGGACCTATGTTTTTCTCAAAATTGATTAGAGAATTGTAAGAATCTCAAAGAATAATGTTCAACGAACTCCTGTCTCTTTTTTCAAAGTTTTCCTAGCTCACAATACAGATTCTTTATTGAGTAATTGTCATGCATAGCTAGGAATTGAGTAAGTGAGAGTCATTGTTGATGGTGTGTGTGTGTGTGTGTGTAATCAATGCAAATCACTTTTATACATTCTCCAAATCTTCCAACTTGTTCCTTTTGTTAGAAATTCAATGTAATAGTTTGTAATATATCTAGGGAGATAATATGGGGGGTAATATGGGAGGTACCCAGTGAGAGTGGCCCCATTATTATTGGGTACCTCCCATATTACCTAAAAAAAACAAGAATAAACACCAAAACTATTCACCATAAAAATGAACACAAGAAATGTAGAGAAAACCTTTGAGGTAGGGTAACACCATATATAGTCCTTATGGAAGGATAAAACTCCTCAAGCAATCCTTGCTTGTACATTCACAATATTCTTCACCATGTCAAATACATTGCTTACATATTATTTTATAGCCTTCTCTATCTCCTAAGAACATTCTAGAGTAGGTATCTTCTAGAAAGCCCGTTTATTATTTCTAAATACCCATTTATTCTATCCAACTACCATAGTGGACCTTAATTAATACCATGGTGGACCTAGTCCACCTTACATTGAATGGCCCCATTCTCATTGGGTACCTCCCGTATTACCCCCATATTACCTCCCTAGGTATATTACATTCCACCCCCCTTAAGCATGTTTTTTCCATGAAACATGAGAAGAGACCATACGATATGACCAGATAAGAATTGTGGACATTTGGTGCCAAGTACACCCATCCATCCATCCTAATGGAAGACAAACATGATGTCCAACTACTACCTTTCCACCTTGATCTTGTGTCGCATCATGCCTATGTTTCCATGGGATTGTTTCTCGAGCTCGATGTCTTCATGCAGTGTTGGTAGTCCTCCATGAACCACTTGATTGGTTGCCTTTATGGTTCCCCGCTAGTGCATAAGTGTGTGGATGCTCATGCCATTGTTGTGATGAATTTTGTTTCTCGATATTATGTGGATGGATATATACCATGACTGTAGCAATTGGTTCCTTTGTCTTCAAATATGCAACCCCTTCTACCTTGGATTTAATAACCTCCTTAACTTCTTTACCAATTTCTTCATGTGGTCTTGCTTCATCTCCTTTTGTAGACTTTGCCTCGGATTCAACTTCAAACTCGGCAAGAAATCTTTTGCTTGTTTTCATGAGCCCTTCTGACTTAGTGTTCCCTTCATGTGGATTTGTTGCATCTCCTGATGTAGACTCTGCCTCTGATTATGCTTCAGACTCTTGAAAAACTTCTTTTCTTTCCACCATAGGCACTTGTTTCTTACTAAGAGATACATCATACAATGTAACATTTTTTTTTTCTTGTACCAAAGTTTCAAAAACTTATTTTCCACATTAATATTAATTGTACCAATGGTGACCATCCAAGGGTATCCCAAAACAATATCCACCTCATCCATATCTATAGCATAAAAATATGAATGCAACACATATTTATCCATACTAAGATTCAAATATTTAAATATTTGAACATTTTCACCCTTAACCTCTCTGTCTTGAATATTCTTTGCAGGAATTTGCAATCTATTAACCAACTAAATATTGATAAAATTATGTATGCAACTAGGGCTAATAGAAACAATGGAATTTTCTTTATGAATACAACCATGGAACTGCAATACAGATTTGCCACCTGGAAATAAACCCTTGTTTCATTCTTTATCCTTACTCTTCTTATGAGACCACTTTTCTAAAAGTATTTTTTCAATGGCTTCATCAAAAAGTTTCATCAATTGGCTATAGCTATGTGATTTCCATCAAATGTCCACATCACCTTGTAATTTACATATCACCCAATGTTTCCAATTCTATTTCCAAGATGACTTCAAGTCTTTTATGAATGATTCAATACTAGGGCCATCATAATTTCTAGTAAAAAACATATTTCTTGGGAGAAATCTTCAACAAAAACTAGGGTTAAAAATAACTTACTGCAGAAAATCACATCTTTTTTCTGGAAAAAACCCTAAAAAACTATCGAATTTAAAATGCTCATAACTTTACTTCCCGGTCTTCGTTTTGACTGATTTTGTTTTTGAAATTGGGTATTTTTCTTAGAGGAATCCAAATATCCAATTACTTTTTGAAAATTTTGAGAAAAATGTCTCATATATGAGCCTGAAGTGCGCACCCCCTTTTTGATAAAACATTTCTTCAAAAAATAACCAAAAATTCTTCTCTTCTTTCCCAAGGAAAGAGCTATGATACCAAATGTTATATATCTATACCAGATATGCAAATATACTTTAGAAAGTAACAAGAATAAACACCAAAACCATTCACCATAACAATGAACACAAGAAATGTAGAGAAAACCCTTAAGGTAGGGTAACACCATATATTAATCCTTACGGAAGGATAAAACTCCTCAAGCAATCCTTGCTTGTACATTCACAATATTCTTCACCACGTAAAATTCATTACTTACATATTATTTTATAGCCTTCTGTATCTCCTAGGAACATTCTAGAGTAGGTATCTTCTAGAAATCCCATTTATTATTTCTAACTACCCATTTATTCCATCCAACTACCATAGTGGGTCTTATTTAATACCATGGTGGACCTAGTCCACCTTACATTAAATGGTCACATTCTCATTGGGTACTTCCCATATTACCTCCCTAGATATATTACATAGTTTGTTTTTGTTTAAAATTATTTTACCTCCAGAGTTTTGACCTCTGCAAAAATACATCATAATGGGTCTATGGTCTAAGAATTTTGACTCATTGTGAACATATTACAACTATCTCAACCAACACATTATACAATCACACCATGCCAGAGTGCCTCACTCTTCCTTTTCATTCCTTTTTATTTCAAACTGTCTCCACCATACTAGTCTAAATTCGTGGAACATTTGTAAGTGAGTGCAAAATAGATTTATGCTCAATCCAAATTTGATCACTTTCTAGCAGTGCTTCCCAATCATTTCTTCCCGCAAGTTGTTTTCTATATTAACCATAAAGGAATTTATGGATATGACCCTTGGAGCATTTCTGGATATGACCCTCACATCATATCAAATATAATATAAGACATCGGAGCATATTTAAATATCATCCATGAGAACAAATTCAAATAAAATCCATTGTATCAAAACCCATCGAAGTAAAGACCAAATATAAGCCATCGAGTATTTTCGAATAATAACCATCGAAGAATTTTGAATATAGTCATTAGAGAATAATAAAAAATGTCATTAGAACATATTTAAAAACGTTTTTTGGTGGAACCATTGAAGAATATTTTAAAATATGTTCGAAAACTTAATTTTATGTTCTCTAAATAGGTTTTTTTAGTGGATTTACATTTTTATTTTTTTAAGCAAGGCAAGGTAAGTCGAGGATTTATCACTCAGTGAAATATTATAGCCACAAGATAAAAAGTATAAAATAATATAGAACCAATGAGGCATCATCAAATCAAAACATAACTTTTTTGGAGTGTGGTAAATTAATTAACCTAAGCATTAGGAGATTATATTCAATTTCTGACTTAAAAAACCTCTAACGTGTGTTCATAACTTCTTATCAAAGAGATACCTTTGGTAGAGCATAGAGGACAAGTGAGGTTTTCCAATTAATAGTCACATAGTCCTTTGAACCATTTATGTAGCTTTCATAAGCAACGAAGTTCAATAGATTTGACGGGAAATTAGAAGTCCATGTTTTCAAACTTTTGGATCTTGGATTTGACTTTCATCAGTTGCATTGAGTTTACATTACCCAAAAAACTATAAAAAAATTTTTCTGAGACTCGAAATGCCTAATCATTCGGTACCCAAAATTATGCACAAAGCCATTTTTTAATAAAAGTCCAGACCCCATTTAACATGTTGTTTTACTCAAATTATGTTTTATTAGATCATCCAATATTTTTGTTATATAGAATTTTGAGATGCTGACTAACATTGACATTATTTATAAGCATTTTGAAATTAATTCATGAAATAGGTTAGTTGGCCCCCATTGCAACTCATACCCATTCATTGGCAAAATTGTCATTTTTACCTGAAACTCAATCCTAATCTAGCCTGTGCTGGAAAAAAATTATGTGATCCTAGACAAAGTTGTACAATACTTTCAATGGGTTAGATTCAATCAAATCCAAGTGGAGCATTGGTGAAATTCATAACATTTTTACCTAAAACTCAATCCTAATCTAGCCCGTGCTGGAAAAAACTTATGTGATCCTAGACAAAGTTGTACAATACTTTCAATGGGTTAGATTCAATCAAATCCAAGTGGAGCATTGGTGAAATTTATAATACACGCAATATGATGAATGTAGAAACATCAAATTTGCAAGGCAAATTAACTTGATGTTGCAACAATCATAAACGAAATGAAATGCTTTACAAAGCAAGATGGTCGATAATGAATTAGATAAAAGTTCAATAAAAAATAAGCGATCATCAATTAAAACTTCTAAGAAACAAAGATCAAAGGAAAAAATCATATTTGAAGAGGCTTGATTTAAAATTTAAAAGTGGGGCCCCAAGTCAACTGACGTGGGGGGTTGTTGAGGCCTCAACACAATAGTGCTCATCTAAATATTTGATTTCACCAACTAAGGAGGATAGATTGTACCCTTATCCATTCTACTAAATTACTTGGTAGACAAGAGTGATCTCCCCAAGTATTGTTCTTGGTGTAATATAGAAACAAGGTGTCAAAGAGGCTTATGTAAGGCTAGTTTCAAGTGCACCTAGGGGAATTTCAATGTACCCAATGGTACATAGATAATCAAATCCATAGAAAAACTATGTTTAATGCATCACTACTCAAAGGATTACCGATAGAGGTGTACAAGAGTGTCCAACCAGGTGACTCCACTTGTATTCCCTATGTGTATGCTTCCCCAACCATAATTTTACCTCCTGAAAGACATATCCTTGTGTTTAAAGATGTTGGAACATGTCTCTAGCCTTAAAAAAATCTAAAATTTGGGCATGTTATAGCATAGGAAAGATCTCCCATACCACTTGTAATGTACTTAACTAGTAGAAACAATGATTATTTAGAAATCATTGAAGAAATATAAATTGCATAGAAGTATAAGAGAAACAATTATATAGAAAATGTAGAATATAAACCTTCTATTGATAATCCAAAAGAGAGAGAGAGAAACATTCATGGACCTCTTAGAGGGTGGCAACCTCCCTTGAGTAGATCCCCAATACAAGAACAACACAAGACAAGACATTACATAGCTTGCTATCTTTATAAATAGTTTCTCTTTAGAAAAATGCTAACTACTTTTGGTCACATCATTAATGAGTACCAACCACCTAGTGGGCCTTATTTGATAGAGATGATCCCTTTTCATTGAGTAACTACCCAATAACTATATAATGGGTCTTATTCAAAGAATACGACCTCATATATTAATTAGTAACTACTAAGTACCCCAAAGTAGGGAGGTTAGGGTAGGGATCTAACACTTGACCAACCTCTCTACTCATACTCTGGATCAATGACATATTGGTGTACTTGAAACACCCCATTCCACTCCCCCTTATGCAGTGTAAGATGAATTTTCACTATATAACTTGATGAATCTCTACACATGAGCCTCTTCTAATAAACCTTCACAACCCACCCTCTGCCAAAGCATGCACAACCATCTTCCACTCCCAGTTCTTCCATTGTAGTAGTAATAGTTGATGCACCAACAACCATGACTCTTTGTTGAGGTTTGAATCTGTCAATACTGAAACGGAAACCTCACGAGGATATGAATCCCCCTATGTTTTTATAGAGGTGGTACTCCTCTTTGGCTAAAGATCTTCTTTAAAGATTTTATATCAAAAATAATATTGGATTGTATCGAATGACAAAATCTAAATATTTATAGCTCAAGAAAATTCAAATTGTTGAAAAATAAATATATATGAAGAATTCCTGAGAAGTGGATTAGGAACCTCAAATATCACACATTGCAGGAATTATAAAAAATAAAGATATCCTCACATCCATCACGGTATATTAGAGTTTCTAATCACATTCAAAATAAACAAAATGGTCCAATTGCACAAGAGAACTTTGAAGGAGTATTACTTATTAAGATCTAAAGAAGATTTTGATAAATAGATTTCAAATATATTATACTCAAAAATCAGAGTTTAAAATACAATCAAAATCAATTCTGAAATAGTTCTCTAAAATTTTTCAAAAATGATAATGTTTGTTACAATATTGGAATTTCAAAGGCATTCATCCATAAATGGATTGGGATTGGGGCTCACATGGACCATAAAAATATTTATAAGAAATATAATGAAGAGGGGAAAATGAGGAATGGAATGCAAGCAACAGGATTGTGATGGAGTCTCTCTCTCTCATTTAGGTGTCATTGTTGTCCTTTTATCCTCCTTGTTGACATTTTTTGGGCCGGTACCAACTGTTGTTTCTTGATTTTATTCGGTAATCTTGATTAAGACATTTCTAAACCATTATTCTATATATTATTTCATTGGGGCCACATTTAGCTCATGTTTAATTTTAACATCAAATCATTCACCTACCAAACTTCTTAAATCATGTGAAATATTATGAATTGATTCTTCCATATCTTGATTTTTTTTTGCATACTCCATTAGCCAATTCTCAATTTCACTTTCATTATATTCAATTATGCTATTAAACTTTTCAGTTGAAAGGCCTTTTAATATATCCATGTGTTCTTCAAATTGTTGTCTTGTCATGTGTTAGCACTCTGTAAATTTTGTCCAGCTAAATAGACAAACGACAGAGGTAACTATTTCAACCAACTTTAGAGCCGAGGCACTAGCCTGCTCAGCTCAGAGAGGGCTCTCTCATGTAACTTGGTATTCTTTGGAAATTGGTGGCTAGATTTGTTGAGTGTTATAGATTTGTTGAAAGAATAGAGGTGGTATTTGGGCTATGGAGTCAAACCTAAACAATGCATTTACAAATCGTGGGAACTATCAAGAGGGAAAGGCTAAATGATGCAATGAGTTTGAGTTTAAACTGAAAAATTGCATGGAAACAGAGGAAAGGGAAAAACATATAATTGTATCAAAGCATATTTGAATGAATTCTGACCTAGTTAAGAAGAAAACCACATGAATTTAAATTGCTAAGTCTAGAGCATCATCAGACGAATTCCAGACTTCTAACTCTCCAATTTAAAAGAGGAAATTGTAAGTGGGATTTCAGAGACATAAGGAATACATACTATGAAAGGAAACAAAACTCATATCACTGCCATTTAGAATATTTTCATAAATAGTTCAAAGACCTCTTTTGCATTATATATTCAGTTTAGCTCCATGATTTTACAAAAACCTTCCTGCTATTAGGGTAGGGCCCTCTTTCCCCTCTTCTTCTATATCCTCAGGATGATATATATAGAGAGGATTCATAGTGAGATTCAAAACGATTAAACTTCCCCATAGTTCTAAAAATAGAGGCTAGTTACAAAAGGAGTAGTGTATATCGACAATTCTCCTACTTTAAAGGGATTGTTATGAACATGTCTGACATATCTGAATCTTTTTCTTTGAACGCCACATGTCCAATTTTTCTTGGAACGTACTAAATTTTACTTGAGAGTTTTATTCCATCTTGGTGATTTCCTCCATAGGAGTGTCCAACCAGACTGGTTGATATTCCCCAATGCTTTCAACCACTTCAGCTCTGGTTTTTGTCTTCTATCGTTTGCTCCATTTCTTTTTCACAACTCGCCTGTAGGGTTCTTCCACGTGCATGTTGATGATTAGATCCCTCATGCCAGGATTTAGTCTGACCTCTAATTCTAGTTCTATCACAGGTTCAGTATGGAATTTGGTTGCTAATATCTATGCAATTGACCTTTCTTTCTTACTCTTTGATAAACTTGCCATGTTATTCGAAAACCCTATTACACTAGATATTTTTTTATTGGCTCTGTTCATGTATTTCAATTTTGTAGATACCAAGGTGTTCCTCAACTCTACAAAAATAAAAAAGTGTAGTATACCTAGGGATGTAATATGGGGTACCTGGGGAGGTACCCAATGGGAATGTAGTTATGTGTTATTAGTGGAAGCCATTTAATATATGGGAATGTGGCCATTCAATGTAAGGTGGACTAGGTCCACTATATTAATAAAGGCCCACTATGGTAGTTGGATGTAATAAATGTGAGAAGGCTCTCTAGAAGGTTCCTAGGAGATAGGGAGAGATATATAAAGAAGTGTAGGCAATGTAATAAAACATAGTGAAGAATATTGTGATTGTACAAGAAAGGATTGCTTGAGGAGTTTTATCCTTCCATAAGGATTAATATATGGTGTTACCCTACCGCAAGGGTTTTCTCCATTTCTTGTGTTCATGTTATGGTGAATGGTTTATGGTTTATTCTTGGTATTATTGAATTGTATTTTCATATATGGTATAGGTACTTAACAAAAAGTCGATCCGGTTGGAGATTACTTCACTTATGAATGAGAAGATTATTTCCTGGAGAAGAATAATGCCACCCATACTTGAAGATCGGTAGTCATTGAATTATAATCATGAATCACTGACAAGATTACTTGTAGGTACGTTGGCTTATCATGCTTGGCCAATCCATTTCCAATGATTAGCCTTTGAGTTTGTTATCCAGTAGCGTTCACTTGACATCGCACGGATGTGAAGTACCCGAACGAGTGGCATGCAATGATTTGACCAGTTGTCGCCCTCTCCTACACAAATTGTTGATTTGATGTATTAGAACACGTGACATCAGGGCTTTTGGAAAAACAGTTTTAGGCATACTGCCTTTCATTCTGATGTACCTTTGAGGGCACCATGTGTCCAAGAATGACACCACGGTGGTTTTCCCTGGCCCACCCTCAATTAGTTAAGTCTCGCGTTGTTTCACCACCCGATATGGGTCTCGATCGTTGATTTGGGCCACCCCAATATATACAATCCATTGGGTCCTACCACTTTCGTGTCCCCACCAATTTAACCCTGTCTGCTAGATGTGCTCTGGCCTGTTGGTCTAACTACTCTCTAAATTTGTCTATCACTCTGCTAGGTCTCCAAACTTGGATTTTGAGAAATTGTTATGGTGATAACATAGGCTCCAACTGGCGAGGTAGAAAAGAATGTGTAGACCAGGTGCCTTCTTCATTGTGATGCTTTCAAAACATGTGCATGTATCATGTTACGTCTTGGAGACTGAACGTCAAATTTTAAAACCAGAATGACAAACTGCTCTCAATTGGATGTTTGGACCAAATACTGCTAGAATCTAACTATACATAGTATTGAAATTCAAACTAAAAAATTCTTGATCAACAAGATTATTTCATGCTCCTACCTACTCCCAAAACTGTTGAAATGAATACTTAATCAAGTGATGCTAAAGTGCCAGTGCCACCAATCAAGCAATTGGCTTCCTGATTTTTCTTCGATCACATCGTTTTTGAGAAGGTAGACAAATGTAAAAGATGGCAGCTGAAAACACAAGTTGAATCTGAAACCTGAACTTATGAATGAAGAAAACTCCTCCTTCACTGAAGACTACAATAGGATGGCCACAGGATCTCAAAATCCATGAAAAATCATTTCTTCTTGATGAGCAAAAACAAAAAGACAAGCCTCTTTCGTAAGTGTTTATTGCTCTTGCTTTATTTCTTCAATTCTGAGAACATTTTCAAATGAAATAGAAGCAATAGGTTTGTCTACTCTTCCATGCATATCAATAAAAATATTCATACATCCTTGAAAATCTTCAAATGTGACAGACATATTATATTTGTCTTCTTGTTCATCAAACAATTTTGATTTGGTTTTATTAAACTTCTGGAAATTTGCTTGAGGACTGTCATTTTGAATTTCAAATGAATGAATGGAAATAAATTCTTGTTCATAATATTCTTGTAACTGCGAAAAGCTAATATCATGAACTATTTCACAGCCTAGAGTTCCCATAGATTTATTTTCAAAACCCTCATTTGTGTCTAGGCTATTTAGAAATTGGACCACCACGTCATTCTCAGGGGAAGACAGACAACTTTGAAATGCTTTGTCTTGCTAGAAACTTTGTTGAATATCTAGATTAGTTTTAGGCAAAAGGAAATGACCTTGAACAACAATTTCTTGAGCATCTTCTTCTTCCTTTTCAGGATTATAGTTGCGCATGGGCTGCAAATCTGAACTGAGATAACCTGATTCAAGGCCTTCTCCATCCTCTTCACTGTGGGCACATTTCTGAACATGCTCATTTTCAGTTTTATCTTTAACTAATGGTTGCATTTCTGAACTGATAGAATATTCTATATAACCAGTAATAGGGTCATCAAACACACGAGAAGAGTGTTGTGATATATTGTCAATCTACTCCATTGGTTTATTGTGATTTTTCTTTAGCACAAATTGATTTGCCTCAATAATGATCTTAGAATTTTCTTTCAACAATTTAAATGTAGCAAAGCACAAAGGTAGATAATTCTCTTCAGCTGATCCAATACTTTTCTCTTTGTAACTGTGATATGTGGGTTGATTTATCTCAGTATACTTATGAAAAAGAACGTCTTCAACATCATAATCATCCTCATATTTTTCATATACAGGCAAATCACTAACATATTCAATGTCATCTAACAAGAACAAACTTGGAATATCAAACTGTTCTTTAACAAAATGATTTGTAAACTCATCTTCTTGACTGTCTATAAATGAATACATAAAATAATTAGCCCCTTGCTCATCATGGGATGGATCAAAAACTAAATCAACACCTCCTCTTTCAACAAGTGGGATATAATTCTTTGTAAAATCATTGGCATTGGGAAATTCAAGAGGACCTATGATATTGTCAATCCTATGCTTAAGGTTCTAATCAATTATTTTTTGTTCATATTCACTCTCATTTTCTTTAGCATATAGCTCCTCATATCGAGTTTGTTCACATTCTTGGATATTGTGTTGAATGTATTTAGCATCATTAAACATTTTTTGTAAGGACTTAGGTCTTATTTCCATCAGGAAGAAAGACAGATCTGGATGAAGAGTAGTTGCATAATGGAGCATGGTAGCAACTTCAGTGGGTCGAATTTATTTGGACAAATTATAATAGATACTGGAAAACCTCCTATTGAATATAGAAATAGTTTCATTTCTCTACCTTTCCAAGGCATAGAACTCAGTAAGTTTTAGATCCAAAGATTTCTTCTTGCCCCAAAAATTTAAAAAGACATTCTTCAACTCCTCCCATGAGCTAATTGTCTTTGGATGCAAATGTTTAAACCAGTCTTTGGTGTCCCCTTTCAAGGATTGAGAGAATGATCTCATACAAATATATCATGGTCAATCTCAAATAAATCTATAAAATTCTCAAACCCTTGAATGTGCTTTTCAGTCGAGGTGACATTAGGTTCCCCATCAAACACAGGTAAATACTCATAGTGATTTGGAGGGAAATCATGGAGGACTTGGGGTAGCTTTAAGGTTATGTATCTATGTTGGGCCTTGGAGGACGTTGGACCAAGAATAGGGGGAGAAACATCAGCCTTGGCTTCATGGGGCTCATCAAATTGGTCATGGTCATCACATGGCCCAGATGGAATTTTTTTATCAAAATCAGTGATATAGTGAGGGTATGGATGTGCAACTTTAAGAGGAGGATATATAATTGCATTTTTTTCCATGATCATTATTAAAATGAAACAGGTGAAGAAAACTTTGTTTGGCATGTTCAAGGAAGGAACATAGGTAACTTATAACAAATAGTAAAATGGTTTGGTTTGAAGAGATCCCATTTTAAGTACCTGTTTTCCTCCATGATGCATTTTCACACCTCTGTCAAGGGATCTCATCTTCTAGTGGAGTCTTCGGATTATATTTAGAGTCTATGTGGAGTCACCAATAATGTTTTGGAGGGTGGATACTGCATTGAGAGTGGATTCGCCTTTGAAAATTATGGATTCTTTTACTAGTGGAATCACCTTCAAACATATTTTTGATAAGTGGAGTCGCCAGAGCAGGAATATAGCCAATATATGCCTAAGTGTCTGCTGCTATTAGACCTTATAACTCAACGATGTCGTTCTTTCCCAGGGAACATTTTTCAATTTCGTCCTCGGCAACAGCGCCAAAATGTTAGCAATCTGTAAATTTTGTCCGGTTGAATAGACAAATGACAAAGGTAGTTGTTTCAACCAACTTTAGAGTTGAGGCACTAGCCTTCTTAGCTCAGAGAGGGCTCTCTTGTGTCACTTGGTATTCTTTGGAAATTGGTGGCTATATTTGTTGAGTGTTATAGATTTGTTGAAAGAATAGAGGTGATATTTGGGCTATGGAGTCGAACCTGAACAATGCATTTACAAATCGTGGGAACTATCGAGAGGGAAAGGCTAAATGAGGCAATGACTTTGCTTTTAAACTGAAAATTTGCATGGCAACAGAGGAAAGAGAAAAACATATAACTGTATCAGAGCATATTTGAATGAATTCTGACCTAGTTAAGAAGAAAACCATGTGAATTTAAATTGCTAAGTCTAGAGCATCATCAAACGAATTCCATACTTCTAACTCTCCAATTTAAAAGAGGAAATTGTAAGTGGGATTTCAGGGACACAAGGAATACATACTATGAAAGGAAACAAAACTCATATCATTGTCAATTAGAATCTTTTCATAAATAGTTCAAAAACCACTTCTGCATTATATATTCAGTTTAGCTCCATGATTTTACAAAAACCTTCCTACTACTAGGGCGGGGTCCTCTTTCCCCTCTTCTTCTATATCCTCAGGATGATATATATAGAGGATTTATAGCGAGATTCAAAACGATTAAAATTCCCCATAGTTCTAAAAATAGAGGTCAATTACAAAAGGAGTAGCGTATATTGACAGTTCTCCTACTTTAAAGAGATCATTACGAACAGATCTAATATATCTGAAGATTTTTCTTTGAACGCCACATGTCCAAAACTTGCTAGAACGTAATCAATTTTACCTGAGAGTTTTATTCCAGCTTAGCGATTTCCTCCTTTAGAGTGTCCAAACAGACTGGTTGATTTTCCCCAACGCTTTCAACCGCTTCAGCTCTGGTTTTTGTTTCTGTCATTCGCTCCGTTTCTTTTTCACAGCTCGCTTGTAGGGTTCTTCCACATGCTTGTTGATGATTAGATCCCTCATGACAGGATTTAGTTTGACCTCTAATTTCGGTTCTGTCGCAGGTTCAGTATGGAATTTGGTTTCTAATATCTGTGCAATTGACCTTTCTTTCTTACTCATTCATAAACTTTCCATGTTATTCGAAAACCCTGTTACACCAGATATTGTTTGATTGGCTCCATTCATGTCTTTCAATTTTGTAGATACCAAGGTGTTCCTCAACTCTACAGAAATCAAAAATTCGATCTGGTTGGAGATTACTTCACTTATGAATGAGAAGATGATTTCCTAGAGCAGAATACCGCCACCCATACTTGAAGATCGGTAGTCGTCGAGTTCTAATCATGAATCACTGACAAGATTATTTTCAAGTACGTTGGTTTATCATGCTTGGCCAATCCATTTCGAATGATTATCCTTTGAGTTCGTTATCCAACGACATTCACCTGACATCGCACAGACGTGAAGTACCCGAACGAGTGGTGTGTGGTGATTTGACCAGTTGTCTCCCTCTCCTACACGAATTGTTGATTTGATGTATTAGAACACGTGACATCAAAGCTTTTTGGAAAGCGGTTTTAAGCAGACCGCCTTTCGTTTTGATGTACCTTTGAGGGTGCCACGCATCCACAAATGACACCATGGTGGTTTTCCCGAGCCCACCCTTGATCAGTTAAGTCCTGCGTTGTTTCATCGCCCGATATGGGTCTCGACCATTGATTTGGTACACCCCAATATCTACTGTCCATTGGGTCCTACCACTTCTGTGTCCCCACCAATTTAACCCTGTCTGCCAGATGTACTCTGGCCTGTTGGTCTAACTACTCTCTAAATTTGTCTAGCACTCTGTCAGGTCTCAAAAATCGGATTCTGAGAAATTTTTATGGTGATAACATCATGAATATGGAATTCACAATTAACCTTATATCTTGAACTTATCTGATACTTCCTGCCAAATCTAGCTTCTTAAGTTTTCTGGATAAATATATTTTTATGTTTACAATTTCATTGAAATTTTCCATAATGTCCTTCAAATTACTAATATTTTGACCCATCATGCTATTAATTGTTTCATTTTGGATGGAGAAAGAAAATCCTCTTCTCTCATTTTAAGCTTGGTCATATTAGAAACTTTAATTGCAAATTGTATAAAAGCATCTTTATAAAACTCTTCCTCATGTTTGTAATCTTCTTGGAGAAATTCATTGTATGCATTTATTCAAGATCCAAAAGAAACAATATTACTTGATACATCCCATGCTTCCATAATAAGTGGCATTCTTGTTTTTATGTTTTCTTCCACAAATTTTTTGACAACCATTAACAAACTTGATGATCCCTTTAATTTCAAATCAGGTGTTCCTGGCTTCGCAATGGTCAATGGACTTGCAAGATTTTGGGGTGGCGTTAAAGTGGATTCTAGTTCTCTGACATTTTCCTTTAATATGGCATTCTTTGCTTCCAAATCATCAATTGAAATTTTCAAGGCATCACCAATTACCTTGTGTATTTTGAAGATTTGATATGCAGGCATTTTACTAAGGTCATATTTGGAACAAAATTTTCCTTTGTTATTTTTCTTACTTGTTCCTTCAAATACTAATTTTATGGAATTTCTATCAAATATTGCATTATTTATAGTACATGATTCATCTTTTGTAAAATATTCTTCATGTGTGGCAACTTCCAATACAATTTGTTGGGTTTCTTGTAACATATTCTCTTCTTCATGGAACAATATATTTTCAATGTCAACTTCATGGTCCATATCTTCAAGAGATAAATTATTAATGTCATTTTATGAAACTTTTTCTTCTTCTTCTTCTTGTAGAGGAATTTTTCTCTTCTTTCTTATTGGAATTTTGTGAGTATTTTTCATTTTCCCTTGAGGAAGATTTTTGTCACCTCCTCCACATGAACTACCGCTCAAAAAAAAATTCTATAATTGAGATGTTGTTTGAATATTATTCTTGGGTAAAATATTCTTCTATGACATTATTGGAGATTGAGTACATTTTTCATTTGGGCCCTATCCTCTCTTCCTATATTGATCCACAGTGCTTAGCAAAGCTTCAATATCATCAACAACCTGTATAGGAGTATCTTGATTGTCACCCTCTTCTTCCTCACATAATTTTTTTTGGGGAAATGCACTACCAAATCCCATTGATTGCATGTGATCCACTTAAATATTACTTGCATCAAACCCTTTGATCTTCTTTGCATACTTCAAATTTAAATGATTTAAATGGGTCAAAAACTCATCTATTTTGTTCATATTTCTCAACACAATTTCTCGAACTTTCCATGGCAACAGGATAAATTTCCTTTTTTCTCTTTTCATGAAAAAAGTGGAGCCAAAATCCATACTGTCTAGCAACTTCAATGATAAATAATTTATTTGAAACATAATACAGTAGAAAATCAAGGATTTCTCTGGAAGAAAAGATTATGATAACATTATGGTTCTCCATCTTCTCCAAGGTACCCCTTTTATTTAGAAAATTTGTCGCTTTTGAGGACAACCTAGATGTCTTATCTCCAAAGAGAAGCTTCTTGAAAACTGTAACAAATTCATTATACACTTCATAGAATAAGACAGAAGACTTATGTCTCCAAAGGGATTGGTACCAAACAGTGACAGGGTCAACTTTACAGTTTACCCTTTTGCTAATTGTTAACTCTTTGAAAGTGTGGCAATATGTAACTGCAAATAATAAATATGAGGCCATGAAAAAATTGTTTTCCTTCTTAAAATTTGACAGTTGGGAAGCAATTTCAATGGAGATAAGATTTCCCCAATCAAAGATGGTTTTTTCATGAACTGTAAAATACAGAATGTATAGAGCTAGCCGAGAAATGGTTGCCATATTCTCTTGACCATTAACTCTAGTTAATAACCATGCAATTTCTCGATATGGATTTTTTAAAGAACCAACCCGAATTCTTTTTATGTCGACAAGTATTGTCGAGGGGTCTTCAAGATATTCTTGCAGAAGGTCAAGTCCATTATTTCATTTCTTGAGGAAATATCTTTCTTCTTCTCCCTTGAAAGTAAGATTTCGGTCATGTAATTTTATCATTTTCCTGAAAACCACTGGTGATAATGAGACAGGAGACTGGCCTTGGAGTTCAATAGCTCTCTGGTTTGGGATATATTTGTCAGCACACCAAGAGACATTTTATTTACAATCAAACACTTCTGGTACACATCCAACAAGAGAAATTCCAGATGTCCACACTATATTTTCATTTCTTTGAAGCAAAGGTAAAGTAAAGTAATACCAATATGATCTCGACCACTGGAAATTCTGATTTTCTCGCCCAAATATGTTCATTGTGTCTCCACGAAACTATTTCCTTACTACAGCCATGAAGTTGACAAATTGTTTGCATAGTTACTTTGAAAATACTTGTAAATGAATATTTTGTCCAAATAATAACAATTTAATATTTTCCCAAAAGAAATTAATGCGAATTGAATGAAATTTTCTCAAGATTTATTCCATTAATAATGGCCTTTTCGTAATATGAAAAGTAGTTGTCATATGTATATTATCATTTAATGTATCTTGAGAAAATCATAAAGAATAACATCAAGTCACAACAAGGACGCATGAAATAAAAGTTAAGGTGAACCCGCGAGTCTACCAACCTACGAACCCGCAGTAAGAAAGGAAAAAAACAAGAAAAAGACTAAGTATTGTGATCATTCATAATTAAAAAGTGAACACGAAGGAAAGATTTGGGGACCCGCCAATCCGTGGTGAGAACAAGCGTGAAAAATTCTAACTGCCAACCCGTGGTGAGAACAAGCGTGAAATATTCTAAGTGTCGTGAAATATGTTGATCGTGGAAGTTAAAATGCATTTTGATGATAGTAGAGGTGTAGAGAAGAAAATTCCAACCCACGAACCCATGGTGGAAAAGTTGACTAAGTATGGTAGAGTGAAAGAAAATAAAGGTATGGGGTTCAACACTCTCCCATGGTTTCACAACAGCATATGATGCTCCAAAAGTTCCTTTCTTCCTCCCCTTAGACATTTGTTGTAATCTAATGGATTGCAGTGCACTTAGTTATCAATTGTACAACATAAGAAAATAATCATAATATATAGTTTCTCTATCTACAAAGAAATAAGTAATTATAGATCCAACAATAATTAGTCTTTATTAAATCCTTGAAAAATCTATGATTGCGATGAAAAAATAATGCATATATATACTATTGGACAAAGGGGAGGTAGTTATAATTGTTGTAACTTCTTTTGTCATTTGGTCAACTAGACTAATCATTCAACCAACCTAACTACTTAGATGGTTCTTTCCATATATATAATTTTAGTTGACTAGTGAGCTAAGGCTCCTACAACATATCTCACAGCCTCAAGATCTTCTTTGTCCTGAAAAAGGGAGGAGATGGATGTAAAATTACAACAACACATTCTTTCTCAAAATTGCAAGATATAAAATATTTCTTCATCAATCATTTGTCTATCTAGATGCTACTAGTCTCTATAGGTTATACTATGGCCAATGGTTGATCCATCGAAGGAATTGGATGGAAGAATGAATATTTGGTACTATAGGTTTGGGATTTTTCTTATTTGGCTCTATTGTCTTTGCTTCCTAGGAGCTTTCAAGAATATTTCTTAAATGCGGGGTGCAATGGAATTTAACCTATCTTCAATGTTTGTCCAATCTTCCAAATCTTGCTCTGATATTATGTTGGTGTTCTTCATGGCAAAAATATGATACATCTTGGTGTTCAAGGATGCATTCTATATCTATTCCAGTATAGGGTTTAGAATCTCCTTCGTCTACAACATTTTTCTAAAATATCATAATGTTTGAAGAATATTTCTCTTCCTTCTTAGTCTTCTTATTATTTAACTGCTATGAAAGTCTTGATTTTAGATTACTTGTGATTTTTCCCTTTCTTCCTATGTTGATTATTGTGCACATTATATGTTTGTTTATCCATGTTTTTCTTTGTATGTTATTTATCCACTGCTTCATTTTGTGGACTTGATGATTTTTTTTATGTTTCTTTCAACTAATTTTGCTTGCCATATATATTCATCTATTCAACCTATTTTGTTAGTATTTATCCTCCTAAATCCCCCCAGCCTCTATTTACTCAGTCTATGTAGTTTCTTATTGAATGGAAGTGGATTGGATTAGATCCCCCTCCATTTGTTCTTTTGTTAAGTCAATGATTTATGAGTTCAACAAGTCCTTTGTCCACCCCTTTTTTTGAGAAAATGCATATGGCCACATAATCTTAGAAAAATAGAAAACTAACAAATTAACATGGGATATATGTGGTAAAATCCTCAAGGGGGGGAATCCACAGAGAAAATGGGTAGCACTCAATTATTTATCTTGAAAATCTTCTGTTTACAATGAGGACCAAGATCCTTTATTTATATAGCAGATGTTTTCATGAAAACTACATGCACAATGTTGTTTTATTTCTAATTCACTAAGACAATAACTCAAATATTCTCCAAGTTCATATTGCTTAAACTTGGGATTTATCCATGCAATGGATAATTACAATTCAGTTATTATGCATAATTAATTTATTTACATGTGCATAATTAATTAATATTGTGCACATAATTATGCATGAATATCCCTCTATAAGATTGACTCAGAGTTAAGGATATGGATGGAGGATGTACATGTTATCCCTAGATTAATACAAATACTTCACTCCTAGTAATGATCGAAGATGAAGGAACTTGGCTTCAATGAGTGTCTTCAAGAAAATATATGTGATATGATCTTCTGAATGGAAAAATTGCAAGTCGAGAAATTGATCATGAAGGAGTTGTTGTATGTAGTGCATATGGACCTCAATATGTTTGGTATGATGGTGCTCAACTATATTGTGAGAAATGTGGATGGCACTCTAACTATCGTACCAAAAAGTTATAGGTTGATCCTGAGCTAAACCAAAATCTATGAGCAATTATCGAATCCAAAAACCTCTTAACCAACATTGGCAATGCCTCAATACTCTTTCTTTGTAGAATAAAGAGAAATTGCATGCTTCATTTTGTTCGAGCAAGTGATAGGGATCGATCTGAGGATGAAAATGTAACCAAAAGTATACTTTCAATCATCAACATCACCTTCCCAATTTGAATATATAAATCCCATTAAAGAACAAGAGCCTCCTAAAGTATACTCAATGTCAAACTGAATAAGTACCCTTAATGTAGTGAAGGATCCACATTGTTTCCTTCCAATGACTATGATGAGGATGTTGCATGAAGTGAGAGACTAAACCAATATCAAAGGAAAGGTCTAGTTGGGTATGGTCAAGCATAAAATACTTACTACAAATTATTTATATAAAGTGGGAGAAACCTTAGGAGTTAAACATTTCGTAGAAAGTTTGATACCTGACTAATAAGGAGTAGGGGCATATTTACATTCTTCCATGTGAAATCAATGAAGAAGGTTAATTCCATACTTAGGTTGAGATACAAATATGTCCTTGTTAGATTGTTGGATTTCAATACCAAGTAAATAATGAAGGAGGCCTAATTCAAACATCTCAAATTGGCTCTTAAGACTAGACTTCACATGGTTGAGATGATGGTGATTGCTCCTAGTGATAAATAGGTGATCAACATAAATAACAAGAATGAGGAGTTCACCATTTACATGTTGAGTCTAGACATTAAGATTGGATTGATACCTAGAGAAACCAAAATAAAAAAGGAAACTATCCATATTTTCATACCAATCTCGGGGAGCTTTCTTTAGACCATAAAGTGACTTCTTGAGGTGGAAACCAAAGGAGGAATCATATTCATAAAACCTAGAGGTTTTTCCATGTAGATTTCTTCATCCAAGTCCCCATGAATAAAGAAACTTTTGATGTCCATCTAATGCACTTCCCAACCTTAAGAAGAAACAAGTGAAAGGACAAAACTGGACTGGATCCATATTTGCAATAGGGGAAAAAACATTGAGTAATCAATTCCTCCAACCTATGAGAAACCTTTTGCAACAAGGTGGTATTTAAACTTATCCATGATTCCATTTGTTGAAAACTTGGTTATATAGACCTATTTGCAATGAATAATATTGTGACCTTTAGGAAGAGAAACAAGATCCCAAGTATCATTTTTCATTAAGGAGTTCATTTCTTTTTGCATAGTTTCTTCCCATTCGGGTTAACCACTTGCTTCTTTATAAGCATGAGGATATTTTTTCTCAATGTGTTCCAACATAAGAGATTAACCATCGATATAACACTAAGAGTGTGTCCTTCATTGATCATAGAAATCACCAACTAAAGAACCAACAACTTCCCTTGTTTTCTGGACCCATTTCAGAAGTGGAGCGGTTAGAGGTGTAGGAGTACAGAATAAACTATATGGGGAAAAGATGAAAGTGAAGGATTGAAAAATTGAACTATATATTGAACTGTGGGAGGGTCAATTGAATATGTTAATCCACGTTCATCATCTGAAGAAGAAGAATCATCATTTGAAAAGATACAAGTCTTGGAGAAGTAGAAGAATAAGAGAGAAGTGGTAAAGAAGATGTATGCATGCAGGCACAAGATATTTCATCAAATTGAACATATCTCCTAAGATAATGTCTAAAGAGTGAGGTACAAAAAGTCAATAGGATTTTACATCTTTAGCATAACCAAAAAATATATATTACTCACTTTTTGGTTGCATTGCTTTATGATTTTCATTAGGAATATGTGCCCATGCTTCACAACCAAACACTTCAAATTGACCGACATCAGGATTGATATGATGCCGATATTATTATAGAGTTACATTCATTAAAAAATTTGTAGGAGTGTGATCCAGATGTAGTTAGCACAATTTATAGATTCTACCCAAAACGATGGTGCTAAATTATTTGATTGAACCATACAATTAGCCATTTCTTTAAGTGTTTGATTCTTGCGTTCAGCTACTCCATTTTGTTATGGAGTCTAAGGCACTGTATGTTGCATTTGAATTCCACTTTTAGAGTAAAAATCAAATAAGTGTTTATTAACATATTCTCCACCATTATCAGTGTCAATTATGTTGATTAGATGACCTGATTACTTTTCAACCAATGCTTTGAAAGAAACAAAGAGATTGAAAACTTCACTTTTGGGTTTTAAAAGTAAACCCAAGTGCACCGAGTATGATCATCAATAAAGGTGAGAAGATATTTTTCTCTTGAAAAATTGGAGTGGGGATGGCCCCCTAATGTCAATGTGAACTAATACAAGTGGTGTTGGTGCTCACTAGGAATGAATAGAAGGATAAGAATCTTTGTGATGCTTACCCATAACATAAACATGAAAAACACCATCATTACATGAGACAGAGGGTAGGTAATGCACCATTTGGTGCTTTGATATCTGTTGTAAGGAGTGGTAGTTCAAATTCCCAAACCACTCGTGCCCGTGTTTTATTGTCATTAGAGTGAACAATAAGGACAGTGGTAAGTGATGAAGGTTGAAAGTTGTCAAATTTGTATAGCCTTGAAGAGTCATCAACACATCTTGAAGCTATTACAATAGAAGGATCCTTTATATCTCTAATTACAACATCATGAGGTAAAAAATCAAGAGTTTTTCCATCACCGGATTGAGTAATTTGAAAATTTTAAAGAAAAATTGCAAAAATATTAGGAACATAGAATACATTTTTAAATTTCCAACCAAGAAGATCTATTGTTCTTCCTCCTACAACATCTAAAGGAGAGATATCACTGACAAAATTTGTCGGGTTGTACAATCATCACGACAAGAGAAAATATCTCTATGATTAGCCATATGATGAGAGGCCCTTGAGTTTTAAATCCATTCATGAGATGGCTAACATGCCACTATAGAAAGAGCATAAGACTTGGAAGAAGAGGAGGAAGAACCTAACCAAATATTATGATTTTTCATGATGGCTTCTAATGCTTTCATATTGTTCCAGCAATGTGTGTCAAAATTTTTGTCTTTTCCACAAAGGAACAAGACCTAAGTGACTTCTTCTCCTTTGACCCGGTGTCATGCTAAGAGTTTGGATTAGGAGGAGTAATTGTGGGTGGTTTGGCGGCCGGTCGTGGGTTGTTTGGATACTCTGAATGGATTCTTGAAGGGTTTGGATCCCTTGTGATTCCGAGAAAATATTTTTTTCTACTTAGTACCTATCTCAATTGCGCCCATATGAAAGAGCTTGTCTTTCTCACGTGTCAACTAATCACAAAATAGGTGAAAAGGAGACATTTTATAATTGGCTCCTAATGCATCTCTAGTTGAATTAAAAGTAGAGACAAAATATCAAAAGGAGATTTATTTTATAAAGTATATCCATTATTGATTTATCATCATCCTCAATGATCCCCAATTTAAAAAATAATTTGTAGTCATGAGAGCTTAACTTTTGTGATGTAGTCTTCAATTTGAGGAAATTCTCCTAGATCAAGAGATATGAGCTTATTTTCCAACTAATGAGATCGTATATAATTGATTTTCCATGAGATTTTTTCAAACTTCAATCATGATTCCTGAGTTGTGTTAATGGACTGAATGTGGAATTTGAGATCTTCATAAATTTTCATGCCAATTAGACCTCTTGTTTCATCATTACGATTAAACCATTTTCTAGGTTTCTTGGCATCAATTGGTCCACGATCTATCCCAAGACTCATCCAATATAACCCTTTACCCCTAAGTAGATCCTCCATGTAGGATTTCTAAAGTAATATTTTGTACTAGTTAATTGAACTTCATGAGTAGTCATTTTTCCAAAATAGAAAAAATAATAAACAATGAGCTAAAATAACATATACCATAGCATAGATCTCAAAAAAATATCCAAATTAAAAATATATATATGGGATTAAAAAAGGAGTCAATAAGATGAAACTATGGCCACTAAAAGATGAAAAAACGAGGATGATCCCTACTCATCTATCAAAAAACCATTTGTTATTATATCATATTAAAAAATATATTGAAATCACCTATACCACTATAAATATCACTAAAAAATATGCAACCTTAAAAAAAATGGCACTCAAATACAAGTCCATAAGCTTGAGATATCTCAATTTAAAATTTGCCTCCAAAATCTAGAAGTGAATTCCCAAGGGGGTTAAAGTGTGACGTGGCACAATATTATTGGCCCATTGAGTGAGTATATTACTACAAATAAGTGGTTATTGACTGTACCTATTGACTATACATCTGAATCGGGGTGGTAGTCATTGGTGGTGACACATGCCACTATGATGACATGTCAAGGGCCCATTTGGATGACGTCTCAACCATGTGTTAGACCCACATAGTGATGTGGAAATCCATGTAAACTTCTGGAAATAATCTCATTGTTGGATGGAAAGGGGAGCACTAGCGGTTAGGGAGGTAGAAAAGGGCCATCGAAGGTATAAAAAATTGGTGGGTGGGTTTGAAAAAACTGGATAATGGTGGATGAGTGAAAACTAGAGACAACTGGAAAATGCAATGAACATCAGAATTTTTTTTAATTTTAATAGAATTTCAAAAACATATAAAAGAAAAAAAATAAAAATTTCAAAGAAAATTAGACTGACAAAGCACCCCCAAGAGAAAATTTCCAAATCTCGAGCATACAAAGACCAACTTCAGTGAAACAAAAGGAATTCTTGGTTAATTTGGTCACTTCATATGCAACAATGCTATCAAATTCTCCAAAAAAGATCCAAAATATGCAAATTTGAGAAGTTCCCACGTGGTCGGTTTGGGAAAGGACCAATAATCATGCTTGATCAAGAATCCTTTTTTTTCCCTAGATCGTCCAGATACCATGTGATAAAATGCACATGGTCACAATATCTTAGCAAAACAACAAACTCACAAATGGACATATGATATATGTGGTAAAAACCTCAAGGGAAAACATTCATAGGTAAAATCAGCAATGCTCAATTATTTCTTTCAAAATTCTTTTTTTTACAATGAGGACTCATGTCCTTTATTTATAGAGTAGATGTTTGCATGCAAACTACATGCACATTGCTCTTTTATTTCTAGTTCACTAAGGCAATAAGTAAAAAATTATCCAACTTATGATTACTTAAACTTGGGATTTATAAATGTGATGGATAATCACAATTCATTTATTGTGCATGATTAATTTATTTACATGTACACGATTAATTAAATCTTAATTAATATTGTGCACATAATTATTCACTGACATTTTCCCCTTTAATCGATTGGTCCTTATCTATTCTTATAAAGGTCTTCATATCCTCCTATTCCATCTCTGTAGTTTATTTCTCTTGACCTTTTTCTTCTTGATGCCCCTGATTTTTGCCAGTTCCAACTATGGTCCACTTTTCCTTTATGTTTCTCCCTGAGTTGGATTATACTATGTAGTTCCTTTTATGGTTGACTTTTGTTTTGGTACTTTCACTTGTGTTTTTATATTCTTCTTTTTACTAGAATTGGTAGTTTCTCCATTTAACTCGGTCATTTAATATTTTTACTTCATTACTATCTCACTTAACTATCTTTCTAAGGTTATCTTGTTCTTTACATCTTTAATGAGAAATTGCTTCAACTTCTCTATGGCTTCTTCAAAATATTTTGTGATGCTCAACTCATGTATATTTTTTATTTTCCTTGGTATTTCCCTTGTCATTTTTCCAACTCCTCTCTATGGATTCTTTAATGAATGATGAATATCATTTTTCTAATGAAGGATTTTCTTCTACAAACTAGGGTTCTCAAAGTTTACCTCTTCTAACTCAGCTATGATTATCTCCAAATATTCCTTTGTTGACTCATTATCTACATGTGTAGTTGATGCTTTGTTTTTATTTCTTGTACTTATATGGGCTTCTTCTCAATTGAATAGGGTGTGGGTACCTTTTTTGTGGATAATGGTATAGTATATAGGGTAGATTCATTCTCTTCCATTATTTCCTCATCTTTCAATGGTGTGATGATCTCCTGGTTAATGAATTTTACTAATATAGGTACTAAGAATAGGATCTTTGACTTCCTTGACAGGTGTTGAAACGTTTGGTCAACTTTCAAGTAATAATCTAAATCTTTAGGTTGTCCCCCTACTCTTTGTTTATACCAAATCTTTGTAGAATATATTCACAATTTTATGTGTGTTAAGGGCCAAAGATATTTCCACTCACTGTTGGAATATCCATCTATTGTATTCTTTATTAATAATCTTGAGTTTCTCATTGAACATGTGATGAGAAGAGTATTTAACCATGTTTCATTTTCATACTAATTCATAAAATTGTGGGTTCCACATGATCAATGTCTTTTTCATGGTAAATTCAGCTTCTCCTATAGGGAAATTTTCTACATTGAAATGTAGATGAGAAAGGCAGAGTATCTGATACCCTTATTGTTTTCATGGCATTCCTCACAAGCCTTTATTAAATTATTGCCTAAGTGTTAAACCCAATTGTACATAATTCCATATTCATCTATACATTTAATTGTTGCCAACATTCTCAACACTATGTTGGATGACCTACCTAATATAGTCATGTAGAGGGAAACAATTGTACATTCCCACATGACTAGCCCTTTTGGAAGTATTATCCATGTTACTCCTTTGAATGTATATATTCATTTCTTACTATTTGTTGATTTTAGAATGCCATGGCCCTTGTTTGGTAGGCCTATAATCCTCTTTATGGGTTTTACATTTATTTCTACAGGCTCATCCAACCAAATATTACATGCATGGTATGGACCGGTGATAAAATTTGTTACTTCCTCCTTTAAAACCAAAAATCCCGAAACTTGGGTTGCTTCCAAATAACTTATAATATTTTCTTTATCTAGTTGGGTTGTTTCCTTCTTCCACCAACCAATCTCATGTTCCCATTCTCGATAGTTTATCCAATGTGTATTCTAGTCCAATTCCTCCATTTTTTATCTATCATCCTTTGTAATATGTTCTACAATATTTTCGACTTCTTTTATCAAATTTATTATTCATTATTGGTTCTACATGCCTTGACTTATTAGACTCTAGTGGGATAGATATTAAACCTCTCACCATATTTTCCATCTCTTTTGAATTCTCAACTTCTTCACTTGCTTTCCTCATGCACTTTGCACCCTAAACTTTCTCCTTTGTCTTTTATTCAACTAGATCTCCAAATTTTTCTCCAAGTTTCAATATATTCACCCTCCATTGCTTTATAGTAAACCTCATGCATCATTAAATGAATCCTTGGTGTATGTCAAACCTTCACTTCATCAATGAGGGTGGCCATTAATGACCATCAACTCACCTTTTTCCTTTTGATTTTATTTTCACATGCTTTTGGTTGTAGCATCCTTTCCAACCAAGATGATATATATCATCATTCTTTCTTATGTCATATTAAATCATGGTTTTTCAAACATATTTTGCATTTTCATCGATCTATCATGTCATTTCCCTAAGTCTTTAGCATCATCTTTATCGAGTGTGATTCTATTTAAAAATTCTTTCTCTTATTGTGGTATTATTATATGTCAAATTTCATTATCTCCCTCAATTCTTCTCATACTAGAGGATGGTTGAGTACTCTATTCACTCACTCTATTATTTGTCTACCTAGTGAACTTCTCAATTTCTCCATTTCTACATTGAATTCATCCTTTCTATTTTAAATTACATATGTGAAATTCTTCTCTTTGATGCTTTTCATAATCGATTATCATTGTTTTTTATTTATTCTTTCTCTTTGTTTTGTTGTTCTATTTTATTCTTATAGTGGCTAGGGTTTGGGATTAAGTAATTTCTCTCTCACAAAATAGTTACCAACCCTTTTTCCCTAACCAACTAGATTTGTTTTTGGTATTTTGTTTTTTTTAATCTTGGTGGATCAAAGGTGGTACCGTTTGAGTCAAGCACCATTGACTAATTTTTTGTGTAACTTTATTTGGAGTGTTTTTGGCCAAACAATTCCATTGACTCTAATGTATTCTATGATGTAAGGGCCAAGCCAAGTTGTTTCAATTTTTATGTAATATACCATATATAAAAAGTATGCAAAACAGAAATAAAATGCTAGAAATGGCAGAATAACAGTAATATAACCAGCATAATCTCCACAATAACACATAAATGATATAAGAACAACAACAGAAATAGCACTTTGATTCAGAAAGCAATGTTCACGGGCCTCTTCGAGGGGGAAACCTCCAGTCGAGTAGCGCTCTATTACAATAATCTCCAAGATAGGGTTTTCATACCCTCAATCCTTATTTATACTAAATATGTCTATCAAGAGAAGCATATAGAGGAAGATCCTTCTAGAAGCGGAAGCTTCTATTAGGTCTTCTTACATCCACCTTATTCTATTTTATTGAAAGGCCTTATTAATATTGACCTTTATTACATCCGAATATATTTCTCTACCTATGTGCGGGTTAGGACCCTAACATGTTTGCCCCCTTAAAAACAACCTTGTCCTCAAGGCTTGAGATGTGGAAACTGTTGCAGAATGGTAGCTAGTTCCCAAGTGGCATCTGTTGGAGTTGTATCTTTCCATTGGACTAGCACTTCCTTGATGGTTCTCTGACATAGGCGATGCTCACGCTGGTCCAAAACTGCTTCTGGATGTAGCCAAATGGATCCTTCTTTAGCTAACTTGGGAAGGTTGGTTTGAATTTGGCACCTAGTTCCAATCACCTTCTTTAAGCATGAAACATGAAAAATGGGATGTAGCTTCGAATGACTGGGAAGAGCTAACTGATAGGCGACTTGTCCCACACACTTGAGAACTGTATAAGGACCATAAAATTTGGGCGCTAGCTTCTGACAATGCTCAGCCTTGAGAGAAGTTTGCTTGTATGGTTGCAGTCACAAAAACACCTGATCCCCTTCTACAAATTGATGTCCAGAGCGACCTTGATCTGCTTGTTGCTTCATGCGATTTTGTGCCATGACCAAGTTCTCTTTGAGAGTACGGAGAATATCCTCTCGAATGGTAAGTGTTTGGTCAACTTCCTAGACCTTCGAGGTACCTGGTAAGTATGAGAGAACTGAAGGTGGCTTCTGTCCATATGTCGCTTCAAAAGGAGTCATGCGTGTAGTTGTATGGTAGGAAGTGTTGTACCACCATTCAGCTAGGGGTAACCATTGAGCCCACTGATTTTTCTTTTCAGAGGCAAAACACCTCAGATATGTTTCCAAACATTTGTTGACAAATTTTGTTTGACCATCAGTCTGGGGATGATAAGTTGTGCTGAGATGCAATTGGGTGCCCTGTAGCTTGAACAGTTCTTGCCAAAAATTGCTTGTGAAAGTTGGGTCACGATCAGAAACAATAGAGTGTGGCATGACATGAAGCTTGAAGACCTGGTCCATGAAAATTTGAGCCACCATGGATGCAGTAAATGGGTGTTGAAGAGCGCAGAAATGAGCATACTTGGAAAGACAATCCACAACCACCATTATGACTGATTTATTTCTCGATTTGGGTAAGCCGATAATAAAGTCCATATAGACATCCTTCCAAATAGCAGGTGGAATTGGAAGCAGTTGCAATGTGCCCATAGATTTGACTGTTTCTCCCTTGTTGCATTGACACACATCACATTCAACAAAAAAATTATGGATGTCCTATTTCATACCATCCCAGAAAAAAGAACAGTTGACCCTGGCATAGGTTTTGGTGAACCTGGAGTGCCCTGCTATGGGTGTAGCATGAAGCTTAGAAAGTACCGTGGATTTAAGCTTTGATTGTTTACTTAAATACAAACTACCTTTGTATCGAAGCTCATCCTGGAGCCAAGAGTACCCTTGGGGAGATGGAGAATTGGTCTGCAATTGCTGGATCAGATGTGAACTTTTGTGATCTCTTAGCCATTCCTGGCGAATAGCTTGGAGCCAATCTGGTACAATGAAGGAAAGAGAAAAAAGGGATCCTTCTTCTTCATATTTTTGGGACAGTGCATCCGCCACCACATTGTCTTTTACTTTCTTGTAAATGATCTAATAATCATATCCAAAGAGCTTAGTTACCCATTTTTGTTGCTCCGGGGAGGAAATGCGTTGTTCCAGAAAGTACTTGAGGCTTTGATGGTCTGTCTTAATTTGGAAATGTTTCCCCAAGAGATAAAGGTTCCATAGATTAACGACATGCAAAATAGACAACATTTCCTTTTCATAGATGGGTTTTCCTAGATTCCTTTCAGATAGTTTCTTTTTGGTGAAGGCCAAAGGTCTACCCTCTTACATAAGGACAACATTGATTCCTTTCCCTGAGGCATCACATTCCAACATAAAGGTCTTTGTGAAATCAGGAAGGTCCAGAACCGGAGTGGTGCACATGGCCATCTTGAAGGTTTAAAAAGATTGAGCAGCAGCTGGAGTCCAAGTGCAATAGTTCTTTTTTAGGAGAGAAGTGAGAGGTGTTGCAATATTTCCATAATTCTTAACAAACTTGTGATAATACCCTATTAATCCCAGAAATCTACGCAAGCTTTTGAGAGTCTTTGGGTGTGGTCAGTCTTGCATAGCTTCAATATTTTTTGAATCCACCCTGACGCCATCCTTGCCAACCAGATGACCCAAGTATTCTACTTCTGAGGCACCAAAAGCACATTTAGACTATTTTAGGAAAAGTCAGTGCTGAGAAAGGAGATGGAGAACTCGATCCACATGAGTAAGATGGTATGTCCAGGTTTTTCTATAGATGAGTATATCATCAAAGAAAACTAAGACAAAATGACAGAGAAAGGGACGGAAGACATGATTCATGAGGCTTTGGAAGGTGAAGGGGGCATTACACAAGCCAAAGGGAATGACCAAAAACTCATAGTGGCCCTCATGAGTTTGAAAGGTCATCTTGGGAATGTCTGCCTCTTTCATATGTATCTGGTGATATCCCGAGTGAAGATCAAGTTTAGTAAAGAATTGGGCACCACTCAATTCGTCCAGGAGGTCATCAATGATAGGAATGGGAAATTTGTCTTTAATGGTCAGTTTGTTGACGGAACAGTAGTCATGACACATTCTCCAAGAACCTTCTTTCTTCAGGACCATGACTACAAGAGAAGAGTAAGGGCTCATACTAGGGCAGATAATGCCTGCATTAAGGAGTTCCTGGACCATTTTCTCAATTTCATTTTTTTGTGAAAAGGGGTGGCGATACAGATGGATATTGGGAGGAAGGCTTCCGGGTACAAGGGGAATGGAATGATCATGAACATCGCGAGAAGGAGGGAGTCCTTGGGGAGTGGAAAATACCATTTGATGTGTAGAAAGGAGGGCTTGGAGGTCTTGTAGCACCGCGGGTGTCTCTGTTGCTTGTATGGCATGGAGTTGGGAAATGACACCAGAATGACCTTTTTGGAGTAGCTTTTCCATGCGATGGGAACTAATGAACTTAGGTGAAACAACAATGATGCCTTGTAATTTATATTGATGGCCTTCCTGGTCGAATTGCATGGTTAATTCCTTAAAATCCATGAGAATGGGACCCAAAGTCCTTAGCCAGTCTGCACCCAACACAATGTCACAACCACCCATGTCGATAGAAAACATATGGGATTTTAGGTGGTAGTCACCGATTTGGAGACGAACATTTTCACAGTGCCCTCCACATTTCATTGAACCACCATTGGCAATCATGATTTGGAAATTGTTAACGGCATGGATGTAGCAATGAGTTTCTTCGGCAATGCGGCGATGAATAAAATTATGGGTGCTTCCACTATCAACCAGAATGATGACCTTCTTATGCTTGATGTAACTGATTAACTTGAGGGTTTGGGGAGTGGAGAAGCCAGTGAGAGCATTGAGGGAAATGACTAGTTCCACTTTGGGAGGGTTTGAGGGAGGGGTTATGTCAGTGATTTTAGGTGACTCAGACACAAGGGGAGTTTCAACATCCTCTTCTGAAATATCCTCAGAGATGGCCATAAAAATATTTTGTTCCTTACACTTGTGGCCGAGGAAATATTTGTCATCACAATTATAACAAAGGCCTTTGAGTTGGCGTTCATCCATTTAAGCCCTGGTCAATTTTTGGATCTTTAATGGGGTGGAGGGAGTAGTGGGATTTACGGGTTTAGGGCGAGGGATAAAGGAGGATTTTCGGTTTTGATAGGATACAACCTGTTGTGCTTCTTTATCTCTTTTAGTAGCCTCCACCCAACTCGAGGGTCGAGCCATGAGGACATGGACCTGAATCTCCTCCTTGAGGCCACTGATAAAACACTCTCGAAAGAAAGCATCAGTCATGCCCTCTGTTCGAAAATCTAGGCACTCAAAGGAAACTATGAAGTCTTCTACTGTTCCTGATTGTTTCAACTTTGTCAAATGGCCCAAATGGTTGGTGTCAATGTCAAAGCGTTCATAAAGCTCAGTCACAAATTGGGTCCAAGCAATATACCCTTGACGGGAAGTTTTTCTCCATTGCCACCATTGCCAACATTCTTGATCTAGATGGAGAACACCATACCAGAGTTTGGCCAAGTCATTGGTAATGTCGTATAAAGAGAAATAATGTTCTATTTGGGTTACCCAACCAGTGGGGTCCGAGCCATCAAATTTGGTCACATCCACCCGCGGAAGGTGTAGGTCACATTGAAAGTGATGGTGCTGAAAGGTATGGGAATGGGAGGAATGTTCACCTTCATTCTTTGGAGGTGCGTCAGAGAAAGGGTCATCTATAGCGATCTTCAGTTTGGTGCAGAGTGATGCAAAGACAGATTCAAGTTGGGTGGTCAGTTCTTGTTTGACTTCCTCCATTGAGGATTGCATGGTTGTATTTATGGTTGTATTGATGGTTGTATCAATGGAGGCAACATTGGAACTGATTTGTTTTACTTCTTTTTGGGTCTCGAGGAGACCAGATTGCAAGGTGTTGAAGCGAGCTTCCAGGTCTTGGCTACGGGTATGTGCCATGAGGATGGGTGAACTAAAAAGGGGCGGGCGAGGTCAAAAATTTTGCCGAAAAATGATATGGATGAATGTGATAAGGGCGAAGAGATGAATCCAATGGAAAAATTTCCAAACTCGTTTTTTTTATTTTTACACCTGTGGAGTTATACTTCGGTCTGAAGAATACTGCAGCGATGAAATCCCAAATGCTTAACCAGTAAGAAAAGTGTAGTGATTTGACAACCTAAACACAGTTGCACGACAATAGATCTTGTATGTTTTAATTTATTTATGTTTATGTCCCCCCAAGGGTTAGGTATTCAAGGGTTCTATAGACAAGGGTTTGCCCTATGCTATAGCTCTCTGATATATGTGTGGGGTCCAACAATAGTACTCGACCCAATATCTCAGGGCACTAACTAAGGAGGATAGACCGTACCCTTAGCCATACTACCCGACTACCCAGGTACTAGAGAGTATCTTCCTGGGTTTACACGCATAACGACATATCTCTGTGGCTTAAAGATGCTGGAATACGTCTCTACCTTGGAAAAAAAATCCCACAATTTCTGCCAAGGAAAGTGCTCTGATACCACTTGTAATATACCAGCTATAAAAAGTATTCAGAACAGAAATAAAATGCTAGAAATGGAAGAATAACAGTAATATAACCAGCATAATCTCCACAATAACACAGAAATGATATAAGAACAACAACAGAAATAGCACTTTGATTCAAAAAGCAATGTTCACGGGCCTCTTTGAGGGGGCAACCTCTAGTCGAGTAGCGCTATGTTACAATAATCTCCAAGCTAGGGTTTTCATACCCTCGACCCTTATTTATACTAAATATTTCTATCAAGAGAAGCATCTAGAGGAAGATCCTTCTAGAAGCAGAAGCTTCTATTAGGTCTTCTTACATCCGCCTTATTCTATTTTATTGAAAGGCCTTATTAATATTAAACTTTATTACATCCGAATATATTGCTCTACCTATGTGTGGGTTAAGACCCTAACATTTTTTGGGCTTTCCCTTAACTTTGTTGTGTTATAGGAGCACAAGGTTTCCATTATTGAATTTTTTTCTTCTAAGGTGTCTCTCACGCTAGGATTTGTGTTGCTACTTCTCTACTTGTTGATTATGTAAGGATGTAATTCCATCTTATTCTAGATTATTTGTCTAGCATAGTCTATCTTCTTTTCTCTAGCTAGGTGAATTTTACTACCTTTTCCACTCTTTATATATCTGCTACAAAATTTAGGGGTATTGTTTCCTCTTGTTCATATACTATCTTGATTTGGGTCTACTCAATCAATATTTTATATGAAATTTTATATGCCCAAAAAACAACATGAACTTTATCATCCAAGTCTTATATTTTCACATTACACATCTTTGGTTAGTCATTTAGTTTAACTTTATTAAAGGCTTCAACTGCCCCATTGGCTTAGGGGTGATAGGGTGAAATTTTTCTATGGTCTATCAAAATTATTTCATCAAAACATATATAGTACTATTTATAAAATGTGTCCCTAATCACTTATAAGAGTAAGTGGGCATCCAAATCTAGTGATGGTGTTCTCACAGATAAACTTAGTTTCTACTTATTTGGTATAGTTGTCGACTAGATCTGTTTCTACCCATTTAGTAAGGTATTCAACTTCTATGATGATGTACCTGGATTCATTTCTCTTTTACTACTACATTTGGGGTAAAAAACAACATTTATTATGATGTCAATTTTGACAAAAATTGTTTGTCTTATTTTTGGCCTTGGAATCGACTATAAATCCCACAAAAATCCATGTACGTCAATATATCAATTCTTATGAACCTCATATAATCATGATGGGATTGATTATATGTCTTTTTCACTACATATATGGTATTTATCTGTGTATTTTACATTCTCATTAATCTTTTATTGCTTTTAATTTTTAAAATCTTGTATCAGTTTCATGTTTTTTTTACTTCATTGTTTGTATAGATGTTACCTTAGATGGATTTTGTTTGTGTTGTATAGCTATATTTAATATAATTTCAGTATTGTTTTTATTTTGTCACTTGTATACTAATTTCTAATTCATAACACCAATATAATTTTCACTTAATGTAGAATTTATTGCTAGCATAAGGCTCATATTAAAATATATTTCACATATATTAAAGAGACTTAGTACCCATAAGGTGGAAGAACTCTACTAACTTGCCTTAAAACTGAATCTCCTTATAAGTAGTTAGTTTTAGGGATTAAAGCAATCATGGATT
>ML791244.1:197074-223798 GCA_009831015.1 Picea engelmannii
TCAACACCTTCACTTCAACACTAGTTAGTGAAAAACTTCATATAACAATCATGAATAATCCATATTACCAATTGCATGTCCAATCATAACATAATCAACTTTTATGTGTTAATTAAGTTAAGAAATAAATCCTACAAGAACAACATAACCCGATATACCATTAAAACTATTGAAATGTTTCTCCCAATTATTGAATAAGTGCTCCAAGATTTAGTCTCCTTTCCTTTGTTAACTTAGTGAGTAACAACCATTTCCCACCCTACCATAACCAAGGAGAAATTCTCTCATGGGACCGTCGATATGTGTTGGATCATAACTAGGAGTAGAAACCCCATTTCATCAATTGAATATGCACCAACAGTGGGTATGCCACCAACAAATATGGTATTTTTTTTTACTATTGGACATGTCAGGCCAATCGTTGCAACAGTTCTTACATAGGAATTAATATCCATCCTTTCCTTCTAGATCTATCTAATCACTTCATTTTCATTTATTCTCATTTTGGAAAGATTTTGGTGTAATTTTCTATTCTCCAAGTCAAAACACCCCCAAAATGCATGGAGGCCTCAACTGAGCCTGCAGACTGCAGATCAAGTCCTCACTCTGAAGTTGATCTCCCTCCAATGGAAATAGAGGATTTACAAGCCTAAGAGCTATGGAGAGATGGTCCGTCCTGAGAGCTATGGAGATATGACTGCCCTATTAGTTGTGGGGGGGTAATAGAGCTACCAATTGAGTAGGAACTACTGAGGTATGCTTTTACAGATAGATGAATAGGAATTATCCATAGCACATTGTATATAAAGAGAAATAGCTACAAGGAGAAAGTTCTCAAGTGAATTCATCATCAATCCACTTTCAAAACATCCCCTGCTACCTATACCTGAAAAGCATAAACAACCCACCTTTTACCTCATCTTTTATTCAGAGTTGATACCCAACTCACCATAGCCCTGCCTGGAATGGGCTTGGACCATGTCTCCCGAACAATCTCAATACATATGGGCGTAGGGCATCTATTTATAGGCTCTGTGAGGCTAGCCACCTCACCCATGTAGAATTCTTAATTAATTTTAAAAAATGAATGTATTATTCATCTCCCTTCTATGTCACTTGGAGATAATTCTCCAATATTTATTTTATTATATTCATTTATTCCCATTTTCCCATTATTATATCATTATTTCAATTTTCCACTTAAAAGTGGGTAATTTCTAGTTGAATCAATGTTATCATGGGGTTCACTTGTATTTATGATAGTTTGACTCAAAATTTGGAAGGATTGAATATTGTGGAGTAAGGGTTCCCCATTCCCCTTACTAGATGTCCCTAGATCATAATCATGGATTAAGTATGCATTCCTTTGTTCCCATAGCAGAACTACTCAAAGTAGGTATGCTATCTCTATTCCTAGATACTAAGTATGCCACAAGTTGAAAGTGGTGGGTTTGCCAAATTATATAACTTCCTTATCCATGCATATTATTCAAATATCCATACCTATGTCTTGGGACTAAGTAGGAAACTAGAAGCACTATGAATCATCCTCGGAACCAAGTGGACATGGAAAAAACACCTCTACTGGTCCTTGGGACTGAGTGGATAAACACCACTACTTTGTCAACCGGGACCAAGTGGGTGAATAGAAGAACCACAATTCATTCTTGAGGACTAAGTAGGTACATAGAGGTGCCTCAACTCATCTAAATACAGTAAAAACCAAAGCTTCTTGTTCATGTCCCACACACATATGTTGGCAAGCTAGAAAGTGTTGGAGATATTACACACTCACCCAGTAATTATTTTTCCTAAGTTTTCTAGTCTAATGTTGAGGGGGCTATCCATAGATGAGAATACTCCATCCTAAGAATATTCCCTACTAAATAGGTTTCCTCCTATAAAATAGGGTGCCTTCCCTCTTCAGTTTTGACTCAGTTACACTTCAGTTAGACTAGTAGAGGCAACTCATGCATGGCATCCTCGAATTTATCACCAGCAGTTGCATGTTCACCTCATTTTTCTCATCGGGAGGGCACATATCACATGCATGTTTCCAGGAGGGTGCATATCTTATGCATGGACGTGTTTCTCTCACCTCCACACATGTGACTTAGTTAACTAATGATTGCATGGACAATTAACTAGGACTTAGTAGGTGGAAAATAACTCTGGTTTATGTCAGTGAGTGTCCAGATCTCTCTAGATCACTACTATGTCACATTTACTTATCCATGTAGAGTATATCATGTGTATTATTTATTCTACTATTTAGTTAATATAATTCATTGATTCTTTCTGTCATTCTTGTTTCTATCTATCTCTATGTTTCTTTTGCAAGATTTGTGTGAATTTCTCTAGCTAGGTTCTTTGTGCAGGTTTCATCGAAAATTCACATGGTATTGGATATTTTGATATTATTCTTTAATAATATTCACATAGTATCAAAACCCATAGGTTTGTAGGAGCAAGGGACACAAGCACTCATTTGCATGTAAGGAAGATTGCAACAGTTAGAAAGAATGGAATTTTCGTCGTTAACACTTCTTACACCGCAAAATTATTTCGAGTGGAAGCCATATATATATATATGCTTATATTTAGTAACCATGGCAACAGAAGTAGAGGTTGATTCGACTAATGAGAAAAATTATTTTCAACAAAGAAAATATGGCTTTTAGACTTATCTTCATGTTTGTTTCTCCTGAAATTGAGTATCATGTGATATCACTCTCAACTCGAGACAAAGTATGGACCAAATTTGAGGTCCTATTTGGATAAATAAATATTATGAAGAATTTATACAAGTGATCAAGACAAAGCCACCAAAATATCCACCAGAAGAACAAGCTTCTCGATTTGAAGAGACTTTTGCATGCACCATGCATGCATCTCAAGAGCCACATGTAGAGAATCCTATTCATGCATCTCAGGATCCACATGCATAGACTTTTTCACACCCCATGCATGCATCTCAGGAGAAACATGCAGATACTTCTGCACACCCCATGCATGCATCTCAGGAGCCACATGCAAAGACTTCTACACACCCATGCACACATCTTAGGAGCTAAATGCAGATACTTCTGCACATCCTCTTATTCCATACATTTGAGATGATGTCTCCTCAAAATTAGATATAGTTTTTGAATCATATTCAAATGATATCGAGCATGCATATGATGAGCTAGATCAAAGACCCAAGTGGGCACAGTCCATCCTACCGACAATCCATATTTTGAATGATCCTGTAGATCCTAAAAGGATGAGATCTCAATTTGAGGGAGATCCACATGCACTCACATCCATAGAAATAGTAATTCCCATGCATTGCTACATTTTTCTTGCATCTGACCCTCCATCCTATGCAGAGACTGAAGGGAATCTGTATTGGAAAACCACCATGAATGAAGGGCATTTGGATCTTCTGCTTTCCAATAAGAGAAAGTGGATATATGTGGACATTTCACTGGTGCATATACTTCATCATATCCATGCAAAAATATGCATCTTCAAAAAAATATTCACCAAGCATAAACTTTCACAGTTGCACGGTCTTTATGGAGTGAAGGACCTAGTTTCCTAGAAACTTTCATTTTTGTACTTTGGGAGGGGGGAGGTTCCCATGAGGTTTTCCCTCTTTTCTATTTTTTTGGTTTTCATTCAGTAGATTCATTGTAAAATGGGTACCTAACATGGCCTTGTTGCTGAGACCCATTCTTTATTTACAACCTAGTAGTGTTTGGGGGGGTGTTGGAGATATTACACACTCACCTAGTAATTAATTTTCCTAAGATCACTAGTCTAATGTTAAGGGTGCTATCCATAGATGAGAATATTCCCTCCTGAAAATATTCCCTACAAAATAGGGTGCCTTACCTCTTTATTTTTGACTCAGTTACACTTTAGTTAGACTAGTGGAGAAAATTCATGTATGGAAACCTCAATTTTATCACCAGCATTTGCATGTTCACCTCGCTTTTCTCATCGAGAGGGTGCATATCACATGCATGTAGCCAGGAGGGCACATATCTTGTGCATGTAGGTGTTTCTCCCACCTCCAAACATGTGACTTGTTGATGCAAAAAATAGCAAAATCCTTACTCGAACATTTTCAAATCAAATGAAATATATCAAAATAAGACACCCATCCAAAATATACAAAATCAGAAAACATGTGTATCTCCCAAAATACCAAAATTAGATGATATTTAAAGTTTTAAAAAATAATATCATATGCATGTTCTTTATCCCAAATAAGGTATCAAGTGTCTAAATATAAATTTCATTATACAAATTAAAATAGGTGGGGGTATTTCTTTTTGAAAAACTCTTCGCTTTCCTTTCTACATTCTGACACATCTGACCTAATATTGAGAAAGTATTCATAATAAGACTTTTTCTCATCCAACTTAACTGTTTCAGGGTGCATGTCACTGAAGGTAATCTCTCTTTTTCCAATGTCTTCTTTTGTTGATTATTGTTTGGAATGTATAGAAGAGGATTGGGATGCTTCGGATCTAGGAGAGGTAACATGATTATTTCCTTTGTCTATATGGAGGTCATGGGGAGGAAATTTGTAATATTTAGGAAGAGAATGAGCCATGGAGGTAGATGATGAAACATGTGATTGCATATGAAGAAGAGGAGGATTATCAATCCATTGAGCAACACCAAAGTGAGGGTTTTAAGGGTTATTATCCCAATTGTCATTGACTAGCTGGACAAGGGGCTCAAGAAAGTCTACAATGTTGGGATGTGGCTACAAAGGAGCACTAGGATAAGCTGATGGTTGAGGCAATGTAGGATATCCACCAAGGTTCAGGTAGTCAGTTTGTACTTGTTGATTAAATTCTTCTGAATCAACATCAAAGTGAATGGAAAATCTCATTCTCTTGTGCCTCACTTGCTTCCGAAATGAATTTGTCATTCTTCCTCTTCTCCATCTACTTCCTCCTATATTACTCCCTCTACTGAAAAATCTCATCTAATTGTCATCATCATTTCAATTAGTGCAAAATTCTTAGAGTAAAATACAAGACACAACATAATAAACATCCATTACAACTTTGTTAAATATGATTTAGTTATCACTCTGAGAATAGCACAATAATTCAAGCATAAAAGGGAGAAATGGAACATGAATAATGTAAGACATGTAATAAATCCATAACTCAACAAACAACCATCTTTTGTTTCAGTTTTCAAAATCTGAATTATATATTTCTTAAAAATAATTATGTTATGAACAGTGTACATCTCTTTTGAACAACGGAATGCATGTAAATGAAAATATATATGACAGGGACAAATGGTAAAGGAGTGTATTTTGCAAAAAGTGACATAAAATGAAAGGAATGAATGAAAATTCATGTTCAATATTTACATGCAGTCAACATTCATATACATATATGTTATGCCTGTACACTTTTTCTATTACAGAACCAATAATCAACATGGAATTCTTTTGAGAAAATTTCCAAACAATTTCTCAAGTCAAACACTATGTTCTCAAGCTATTATATTCACCATATATCATATGCTAAAACTTTGTAAGAACAATGTTTACAACAACCAAATTACAATGCTCACTCAAAAATATCAAGTTGTTCATACATTATCAAGAGACCTGGGAGTAATATGAAAGCCATAAATATGGGTTTTTAACAATCCCAACAAATCTCTAATAAATCCCCTTAAAATGTTTCTTCTATACTTCTTTGTTGTATAAGGAATTCAACATATATTTTTAATTAAATAAACAGGGGACAAAGAACATGGAACTGCAATGAAATATGACTAGGATAATAGGGGATAAATTTATGAAAAATGATATAAACAATGAGGGGAAAATGTAAATTTTATGTAATAAAACCATTATTTTAACTCAGTTGACATATCATTAAAGCTATGTCCATTTCCAAACCAATTATTCATTAACTAGGGTCGACTCAAACTTCACATCATACCAAAACATTGCATAAATGGTAAACCAACAACTACCATACAAACTCAACTTATACCAATTACTTTGGTACACCCATTTCATAAAATCATAACAATTTGAGACTGTGGGATTATAGCAAAGTGAAGGTTGGGTATGCAAGCCAATGTGTAATTTAAAAAAATCAATGAGTTTATTATTATATCCAAAGAGAAAATAAATGGTGCATGACCAAAGTCTTTTGACATAGAGGAAGGTCAATGTTAAGCACATAATGTGATGTTTCCTTCAATAAACCCCCCCAAAAAACAATACTCATTTCTCTGATATATAGACCATGGATATAAATGGAGTTAGGACTGAATATAAGAGTTTAAAAAAAAATGGACATGGGTTGTATCAAGAGTAATCCTAATCGAGACGACCAAGGAAGGAAGTAAACAACATGAGGCAGATAAACTTATTTTCACAAGATAGAACCCTTTTAACAGAGAGTAATCCAAGTGTTGGGTGTCTAACATATCCTTTCCAACAACGAACATGGGATTAGAATCACTTTACAAGTTCAAGTTTGAACCCATATTAGGCCGGTGTATGTGCTTACAATAGCAATGATGGGTTCAACCCATTTTCTTGTCACCCCCTTTTTTCTAATAAAATGTTTTCCAAGAATACACATGCAATAGAAAATGATAATATGAACCAAAGAGAAGTAGTTGTTACACATGATTTTGGTCATCTTGATGGTGTATTAACAATGATGTAATCAAGCTCCCAACAAGAACTTTCTCCTGAGAAAAGTGGCATTTATCTCCTTCCAGAAAACATATTTTTAAAGTGAGTTCGCAGGCTGCTTATAGCCTAGGGTGCGAGAATGACCCATTCTCGCAGGCCACCTTCAGCTAGGGTGAGAACTTCTCACACTGTGCTCTATACCTAGGGTGCGAACTTGTTCTCAAGCTTGGAAAAAAGATGAAGTCTCGATGGTTCTAGAAGGGAATCTTCTAGAAAATGGGTTGGCATTCGAATGGTTATCATTTTACTGGCTTCCCTGATTTGGTGGGATCATTCTCATCCATGTAACCATCTCATCCTGTCCTATATATTGAAAGGATTCTCATGGAAAAGGTTAAGCAAGATTAATTGAAGAATTGGTGAAGGAATTGTGTGAAGAACCCAGCTTGAGCAGAAGCTTGGAGACTCTAGTAGGTCTATCAAGAGGAATTGGATCTTCTTTATGCAAGGACAAAGCTAGTGTGTGTGTTGGAACCAAGAGTGACCGAAAGGAAGCTTGCGACATCAAGGCGATCAGGTTGTATCTTCTACTTTCAATTAATATGATACAACGACATGTCCTTTTCCCATAAAGTCATTCTCACTTTATTGTGTAATTCCTTGATCATATACATAAGTTGACGATTGAATACATTTTTGTATCTTCACTTTGGTTGGATTGTGTTGTCTTGGTCCTGACCTCACGAGAGCACCAGAGCGAAGTGGGAGCAACAAAGACCCAAGGAAGTGATACAAAGGTATGTTACTTGTTCCTCCTTACTAGCTAATTCAATGGTCATAACTTAGGGAAAGAGTCATGACCTGTCCTGTTTTGTTCTAGATCCAGGTAGATCTAGGGAGATCTATTAGTGTCCGCACCTACCGATTAGTCTGATAACAAAATTGGCGACTCCATTGGGGATGCAACCCATTTTTTGTGGTTTTTGGTGTTTTTCCTTGGCCATTTTCTCTTTCCCTACCTTTCTTCATTTCTATCAATCTCTGAGTCTTCAGGACACCCTGATAGACCCTTTGGGTCCAGAAGTCCCTTCTAAATTTTTGTCTTTTTCCAAAATGTTTCCTAGTTTCAGGCCTTCTCACACTGAACCCCACAGTGGCCTACGAGAACACCTTGAGTTCGCACTCTACTTTTAAGTCCAGTGCGAGGTTCTCTCACTCTGCTCAAAGGTAGCCCGTGAGAATGCTCCATTCTCGCACTGTGTATTATTGATAGCCTGCGAACCCTCTTTTAAAATTTTTGGATTTAAGATTTTTTCATGCTTAGATGCCCAAATCAGTATAGCTGTCTGAAAAGAACTTCTTGGACCATTGGTTGATGTTTTATTGTCTTCAAATTTTGTGCACAATCAGTCTTCAGAAATCAAAGGCTCTTCTTGTCCATCTTTTTCTCAACTCTCATCTCTTGACTTTTCTTAGCAAGGATATACTCTTCGATCCTGGAATATGAGTACTTTTTTGGTTAAGAGCCGGTGATTGGTTTGAAAGTTGGGATTCTTTGTCTTTCTCATTTGCTCATTATTTGGAAGATCATTGTTCTCATGCAATTGAAAAGACTAGTTTTGTCTGCTTGTCGTTTTTGTCTCCATTGAAAGATTGGTTTGGGTTTTGTTTATTGCTTTTTCATTAGTTATTGGTTTTCCTTAATTTCACCACCCTGGTGTAGATCCTTTTTGAAAAGTAAAAAAACATTTTTCTTTTAAAAGCATTTTCATTTTGAAAATATTGAAAATCAATTGTTGAAATTGTTGAAAAAGAACAAACAAAGAATTGTCATTATTGCGTGATTCGTTGAGATTCCATTTTAAAGGAGATTGCATATCGTAGTTCAAGATTGTTCCGGAAAACTTCTCTTTCCCTCTTGTACATAGGATTCATCGAATGAAAATTGATATATTTCATTCCTATCTATACATTGTTGGGTCAGAGTCTCACACAACATCAGTTTCACCTCTGTTTCCTTTGAGTAACCACAACCCTTAAATAATATTGCGTAATTTTAAAATTTAACTAGTAACTCTTTTCTAGGACTCTATTACACCAACAATTAGCTAGGATAGCGCTTTGGAATAGGCAGAGAGATACACTCTCCAAAGTAGAAAACACACAATAACATCTTGTGTTAGGGAGTGTCAAATTCCATTTACAACATTTTGTCCTGGGAAGCCCTTCTCACACAAGGGTCAAACCCGAGGTTGCATTGATATTGACAGAGTTACTCACCCTGCTTTGTTGATATCAGTGTAGAGATTGCATGTATTACGGGGGTCACTTAGAGGTATACCCACAATGATGAGTGGAAGCCTTTCAAGTTGATTTTGGGCTAGATACCCTTCCCTTGCGTGTGGATCGGACTGTCGATTGTCCCCCCATGATCTATTGTTGTCAGTGGTAACCTTAGTGGCCTATCTTCTTAGGGTCTTACACAAGGTGACTGTGAAGGGGCAAGTCTTCACGGTACCTGGAATCAACGTTGGCCAAACTCACTCGGGCTCCTTGGAGGGTATACCCACGATTATGTGTGGGATCTTGCACCAGGGTGAAGTCCATTAAGCAGGTCGTCAATGTAACTTTTCCACCATAGCCCAGCCCCTTCTCGTCTCGTGGTTGTGACGTTGGATTTCATCACCAACTAGTGACTTCGAAATTAGAAGGTATTGTTTGCTTGGTGTTATTTCTTAGATTTTTTTACTAGCGCATGTTGTTTGTTTACCCAAGTTGACCATAGGAATTTCTTCGTAAGTTTGTAACTCATTCACAATAGACCCTCCACGTCGTTCACGTAGAATGCAGGGCTTACCTCCAGAAAACCTGGAAGGTTCTCAACCCCTGCCTACAAGCTCACCTGAGGGCTCTCCTTAACAGAGTGAAGTTCAAGATGTCACCACTCCACAAGTGGAAAGAACTGACTCTCTAGAATGTTTCTAAATTACCAATTCTCGAGAGGACTTTCAACTTCACCCCGATTCTGAGAGACGTATTATGCGAGTGAATTCTTCCGGAGACTTAGTTGTTTTGTCTTCTGGATCACCGACTAGACCCTTTCTTGGACCTGAGGGCCAAGATCCTTTTTGGTCTACTGGTATTTTTAGACAAGACCTTTTTGGTGCAGGATCAGGTGTTGAAATCACTATCTCACTTGCGTTCCCCGAAACCTCTTACCCAGACACAGTACCTTTTACTACTGCTTATTATTTTCCTGGTACAGAAGCTCCGCGGGATGACCACATCTTGACCATCCCTATAGAAATGGCCCATTACACAAACACTACGAGTATTCACACCGGGATTACAGTGGCTAGTCAAGACCTATTGGCACACCGCTCTCGCCCAATGTCACCCTGACGCTTCCACCCGGATACCGTGCGTTGAATGCTTATATTCCCACTACTACACAGACCCCATCCATAACTCCTGGTGGTCCCTCTTCTTCTGGGTTCTCTCCTCCCAACTTCATTCCGACACTTCCTCAACCCCCTTTCGAAGGACCTTTTTCGTCCTCTATCGGCAACACTAATCCTAGTGGCACTATTCTATCATTCACACCAAATTACCAGATTCCTGTCGGTGGACAATTTCACCAAGGAGGTTTGACTCAACCCCCCCTTGTAGGGAAAATTCCTATTGGAACACAAATCCTAATTGGAACGCAACCCCCAATTGGAACTCAACCCCCGATTGGAGGAAAACCCTCGCCGACCCCACCCTATGGACAAAACATACCTCCATCCTTGGCCCAGTATTGGAACCATCTGATACAACATAATCCTCAATCGACTAGGGGGCAACAACTTCCAGCTACATTCGTTATACCCCCTAGTATAGTCCAACCATATCCAGGTATGTCCAATCCTATTTGGGGCTCGAATGCTCAAACTCACATCCCTGTTCAAGGATACAATCCCATGAGCTACTTTCCTCCACAACCACCACCGAATCTGCTCGAGTCTTCGCATTATATGCAGACTGCTTATGGTCCCACTAGTTTTCCGACAGGACTCCCTCCCCAAAGCCACCAGTACCTGCATGTCAATAGACAGTTACCCTTCTTGGCCACTTTGCACCTCCTGGATCTATCGAGAATTTTAAACAATCCAATTTGTCACTCTCCCCAATGGCCCGCTATACCAGCCAAGCTACCATCTGACATCCCTAAATTCGATGGCAAAGAGAGAGAGGACCCGAACAATCACATCATGAATTTTCACCTCTGGTGCTCATCCAACTCCTTGATGGATGACTCTATCCGATTACGTCTTTTTCAAAGAACTCTCACAGGTTCTGCTGCGAAGTGGTATATAGAATTACCATGAGGTTTCTTCGCCGACTTCAACACCCTAGCTATGGATTTCCTCACCCACTACCAGTTACCAATCCGTTATGAAGCGGGGACCGAGATTTTGAGCTCTTTCAAGAAAAACAAAGCCACTCATATATCCGATCACATTCATGAGTGGCGACAGAGACGCCATCTCATCAAACTCAAACTTCCCAATCAGCTGCTGGCAGAGTGGTTCACAAAATCATTTGTGAACAAAATCGATCGTGACATCACCATGGGTGGAGTTTTCATGGAAGAATAGGCCATAAGTCATGCTCAATACCTTGACCTCGTTTACTCACAAATGGGTACTCTTTATGACTTACTCCCTAATGCACCTCGTCCTTCCACTTCCACCACTTCAACTACTCCGGCTGCTTCTCATGCAGTCGATAGTGTGATTGGCACCTTCCATGCCCAACCACATTCCACCTTGAGCAACAAACCCAAACCCGCTTCTTCTAATGTTCAAAATGCTTTGTCTCCTACCCCTCCCACCAGCAAGACTTCTAAGGTAAATTTTTTTCAATCTACCTCAACCGATAAAAACAAATCCAAAAAAGGAAAGGGTAAGAATAAGGAGGAAAAAAATACTTCTCAATCAGAGAGAACCAAAAAGCCACCTGTTAACGATAGGGATAAGTGAAAACCCCGATACCCTTGTCTTATCTGTGGTGATGATCACTACACGAAGGATTGTCCACGACACGCCGAGGTTACTAAGTTCCTTCAAGGGGCTCTGAAACCACCCACTCCGTTCGTTTTGTCCCAACCCTTCCCCTCTCAACCACAGGCCCAATTGGTCATTCATGACCAACCTTCCCCTTCCACTACATCCTATGTATTGATGTGTACTGGCGATTCAAAGAAGAATGACATTGCACTCACCACTCGAGCCAAAGATTGTTCTCCCTCTAAAGAGAAGGTTGATGATCTACCTCCTTCACTCGTACAACCCTCTCCCGTGACTCCACCTACCAACGGTCCTCTTCATCTCGAATGACCAAGCCTTGACACAGTTCTTCGACCCCCTCTAAAGGGCGTCGTTCAAAAATCGGATTTCAATACTCATGCTCATGCTGCCCAAAACTACAGCATTGTTGAAGATCTGGCCCAAGCACCTTCTGCGATGTCAGCCCTCGAAGTCCTTCAAAGTAGTCCCACACAACGGAAGGCACTGTTGAAATATTTCGGTGGAATCGACCTGACGGACACAAATTTAATAATTTTTGACTTGGAAGATCACATTCCAAGGTTACCCCATCAACTCGCGTTCCAAATCCAAGTGATTGTCTTCGAAAAAAAAATTTGTAGAACTGTCATTGACAAGGGTGCCTCGACATGTGTCATGTTTGTTACTTGTTGAAAATCCATCGGTTCTCCCTCTTTGACTGAATCCCATAACACCCTCAAAGCCTTCAATGGCTCTGGTTTTAAGCCCTACAGTGTCCTTCCTTCGTTTCCCATCACGCTAGAAGGAGAAACGGTCCAAGTCAAAGTGGAAGTCTTTGATGCTCCTCTCAATTACAATCTTTTGCTTGGTCGTAGTTGGATCGATTCCATGCGCGTAGTTGTGTCGAATATTTTTCATGTGGTATGTTTCCCACATCAAGGAAATTTCATTACCGTCGATCAATTAGCCTTCTTCAACTCAGATACGTGTACTGGCAACATACCGTTTATCACTAAAACCCCACCAGGTTACGAGAATGTCAGTGTAGGTCTTCTCAAAGACTCCTCGTTAATGGGCACTTTCCCTATTCCACCGCCCGATGTTCCACACTCGTATGTCGCTTCAATTAACATGATCTCCACCTCGATTCATGAAACCCCTACGTCTCACGACCCATGGCTGGTGCCTGACCCTAGGGATCATCTTCGTTATGGTGATGAAATGCCTTTGAGTCCGATCGAATCTGCCTATCAGGCCATTCAATCGGAAACCCTTTCTACCCCCTCTCTTGGTGAGTTATCTCCAGATCCTTTTTGTGTCATTTTTCCCATATACAAGATGATCATGTCTGTCATGGAAGACACACCTTGGGACAATGGACATCACCGTTCCATCCTCTTCCTAGAGAAACATACCATCGAGAACTATTAACGGATCTCGACCCCGTTGACCATTGTCGTCATTTCAACCGTTCCCGAGTCAACACACAATGTGTTTTCCGAAGGGAACTTAAGCAATATCTTACCCACTATTCCCCTCGACATATCTATCAAACCTAGAATTGTCGAAAATGTGCATATCGGAGCTTCGTGTTCCCCTAATGAAATCATCACCTACAAGTCACTTTTCAAAGAGTTTTGTGATGTCTTTGCCTGGAGCTACAAAGAAATGTCGGCTATCAACCCCAACATTGTGATACATGAGATCAAGACATACCTAGACGCTAAACCCATCCGGCAACGCCTTCATCTAGTTCACCCACGTAAAGCGGCAACTATCAAGCTTGAAGTCGAGAAAATTCTCAAAGTCGGATTTATTTACCCGGTGGCCCTCACTAACTGGGTTTCCAATCTTGTCCCGATCGACAAGAAACAAGGCACAATCCACGTATGCGTTGATTATAGGAATATCAACAAAGATTGTCCTAAGGACAACTTTCCTACCCCCTTCATCGATTAGATTGTCAACAATTGCATCGAAAGTGAAATCTTCTCTCTGATGGATGGTTTCTCCAAATATAATCAAATCAATATTGTTCCCAAGGATCAGCACAAAACCACTTTCATTTGTCCTTGGGGCACTTTCACCTATCAGAAACTCCCTTTCGGTCTAAAGAATGCTAGCACAACTTTTCAACGCACTATGTATTATGCCTTCCATGATATCAACCACATCGTGCAACCATATCTTGACGACTTACCTGCTCACTCCATGCGTCGAGTCGATCATCCCATCCACCTCCGAGCCATTTTCATCCACTGTCGATTTTACCATATACGCTTGAATCCTCACAAGTGTGTTTTCTGCATGGAATCCGGCCGACTCCTAGGGTTTATTGTTTCGCATCAAGGGATTAGGTTAGATCCTTTAAAGGTCGAGGCGATTCTTAATCTCCCTCCTCCTTCTACACTTCACCAGTTACAAAGTTTGCAAGGGAAAGCAAACTTTCTTCATCATTTCATCCCAAACTACGCCGAGATAACTCATGGATTTACGTGACTCCTCAAAAAGGGGTCTGAGTTTGTATGGGATACCATCACAAACAAAGCCTTCGAAGCTTTGAAACTGTCCCTGACACGTGCTCCGCTTCTCTTCCCCCCCGATTACAGTCGCAATTATTTCCTCTACCTCACAGCCTCGGATTACACCATTGCTATGGTTCTCATCCAAGAGGATGATTCTCATGATGAACATGTTATCTATTACTTGAGTTGAATTCTAACACCTACCGAAACCAAGTATCTACATGTTGAAAAACTAGCCTTGGCAACCATCCAAGCAGTTCAACGTTTCTGGAACTATATCCTCTCTCGCAAGACTACAATGATTTCTAATTGCAACCCTATGAAACACATTCTCACACATCAATTACTAGGGGGAAAATACTCCAAATGGGTCGTGATACTCCAGGAGTTTGACTTGGAATTCAAACGAGCCAAGTCCCAGAAGTCCTTAGTGTTTGCCGAGTTGATATGCGACTTTCCCTACTCTGAAACGGAAAATATAGCAGTGGATTCATTACCTGATGAATCCCTTTTCCTAATTAGTTCCGATGATCTTTGGTATGGCGATATCATCATATATCTCCAAACTTATACTTTCCGGCCTAATTTGTCCAATACTGACTGACGTCGAATATGCTACCAATCTTGTCAATATATTATCCTCGTGGATACTCTTTATCGTCATGGGATTGACTCAGTTTTTCGACGCTGCCTCACGTTCGACGAAGCCAAGAAAGCCTTAAATGATTGTCACTCTGGAGCCTGTGGTGGTCATATGTATGGGTATGCTACTGCCCAGAAGATCTTACACACAGGGTATTTTTGGCCTTCTTTATTTAACGATTGCATAATCGTCGTCCAAAAATGCCACGCTTGCCAGACCTATAATCATAAGATATGGTCACACCCCACTCCTCTTCACCCTGTGGTCTCCGTTGGTCCCTTTGTGAAATGGGGCATCGATTTCATGACATGTCACCCCCACTTGGTCGGGGGGCATGGATACATTATTGTAGCCGTAGATTATTTTAAGAAATGGGCTGAGGCGATGCCGACATTTGACAATACTGGAAAGACCATAGCATTATTCATTTTCAATCACATCATAACTCATTTTGGTGTTCCTCAGGCTATCGTCACTGATCACAGTAGCCACTTTAGAAACTTCATGATGTCCGAACTCATTGAAAAGTTGGGTCTTTGCCATGAAAACTCGATGCCCTATTACCCACAAGCCAACGACCAAGTCAAAGCAATTAACAAAGTTCTCATAACTATGCTTCGACGAATGATAGGGATTCACAAAACAAGTTGGCACACAATGTTGTTTTCAGCATTGTGGGCTTACAGGACATCCATCAAGTCTGCTACTGGGTTTACACCTTTCTGGTTAGTCTATGGTTTGGAATCCATTCTCCCGATCGAATGAGAGATACCCTCATTAAAACTAGTTGTTTAACTCCTACCAAACACTTTTGCAGAAGAAGAACGTCTGTTGTACCTTATGCGATTAGAAAAAACTCGACGTGACGCTACCTTAGTCATAGAAGCCCAGAATAAACGTGTCAAGGCCCAATACGACAAACATGTCAAGCCTCACATTTTCTTCGAAGGAGATCTAGTTCTCCTCTATGAACAAGATCGATATATGCTAGGAGATGGAAAATTTGAGGCCATGTGGCAAGGTCCTTATATCATTAGACGAGTTTTGGAAAAAGGAGCTTATGAGTTAGTAGATTACGATGGTATCCCTTTGAGTGAACCCAAAAATGGGTTGTGCTTGAAGAAGTACTATTCATAAGATCACCTGTGCACAAGTACTTGTATTTTTATTGTATCATACTTCTTGTGTGTTACTGTAGTTTTCTTTTGTCGTTATCTGGTCTCTGCCCTTATGTGACATTGTGTTTGATTTCCAGATGTCAGAGTCTTCGCTACCCCACATTGGCTTCGTTGATGGTGCTAGTCGTAGTACTCAGAACCTTGCTTCTACTGCGTGGGAAATTTATGCCCCCACAAACGAACTTGTCACTTTACGAGGTGTATGCCTCGGTCGTGCGACCAACAATATTGCAGAGTATAGTGTCGTTATCGAATTGTTGATTAATGTTATCTCGCTCGGTATCCGTCACTTGGTTGTGTGACTCGATTCGCAGCTTGTAGTACTACAGTTAAGTAATGTCTATGCTATTCGAAGTCCTACTTTGTTACGGGTGTATTTGTGAATTCGCCTCTTGGAACGTTATTTTGATTATATTGAGTATCAACATATTCCTAGATGTCTAAATACATTAACTGATGCATTAGCTAATTATGTATTAGACCATCATTTGTGTCATTTATAAATCAATCACATCAAATTTCACACAACACAAGATAAACCGGTAGAAGTCGTATGTATATATAACGATCAAAAAGTTTTTTACAAAAAATTTCTGTCTAAGGACCAAAATTTCAAAATCTGAAGCTCATAGCTTCTACAAAGTGACATCATGGATGACGTTCATGGTAACACACGACTGCCTGGGCAACCCTACGAAGCAGTCGGCCAACAGACTCTGACACCCCTACTGTATGACGTTGATAACGTCGTGAAACCTCTCCAAGAGGCATGTCTGGAATGTCTGCTATCAAACCCTCCAGGTTTTGTTCCACCGCTTCCTAATCTTCAGCATCCCATCCTGGCACTAGAGCCACCTCTCCTCGTCATTGAATAGGATAAGTACTAGGTGGTCGATAAGGCCCCACATCTGTGTCATTAAAAAATAAGTTTTGTAATTAGACCTTGGATGAACATAAAAACATTTGCATATGATAAAATTCACAAAAACATTGAAAAAGTAAAAATGTGTACTTCTTACCAAGATCCCCCCACTGAGCGCCCTTGAGCAGGGCCAAATCCAGATCTCCTCAAAATTCCAACCCAGCATAGGCATAATCATCGACCATCAGCATCTGTGGTCGCAACCAGTCAAAGAAGGCATCATTGTATTTGATGATTATTCCAGCTACGTGTCGGGCCATGAGGTTACACCACCTCAGCATTATCGGATCCTCTGGAGCCGATAAACCCCACTCAACTTGCAACCTCAGCAAGGGGACCCTCTCAAGAAAGAAGGACACCAATAATGAACCATACCCGAATTGCTTCAGGTTGCCTCGCCTGCATTTAGTCAACTGCCTCTTCACGCTACAAAGGACTGTGTCTGCCCAGTTAAAGACCTGAGGCTTAGTACACTCTATGGCATATTGAAAGTAGCTCTGGAGAGCCATGTGTGGAGCAACGCTCCCATCCATACAAGCAATGGTGAACAAAATAGTGTGAAGGGTCAAATCCCACACCCCCCAAATGGCCACCTTTCCTTTGCTCCTTTTTGCCTCTAGAACACAGTGAAAATGGCAGTATTCACTCATAGGCAGCCCACCACCTCTGCTACCAGTCAAGCTCATGTGGTACCCACGCCATGGCAGTCCTTTCAAGAAGTAAACATCCTCGATATCCAAGGACAATGTGTGGACCCCTACGTGGAAAACTTGTTGGTCCACATCCCACATATGCACAAGATACTCCAATAGCCTGACTTGGGCCCTCATACCTGGGATATGAAAGAATTTCAGGAGACCACGGGCTTGCAAAGCGGCAATGGTGCCCGGGTTATTCCCGGCAATAGAATCATCTTCTTTATGCTCTCTTTCATGCCATTCTAGAACCATGGTGATATCCAAATACCTGCATAAGAAATATAAGAAGAAGGTCAACAACTCTCTGCAAGACTTGGTATCTTTTTCATTGAGCAAACTTTAAAGCAATTTTTCACTTTGTAGTTCTTGCAGGTGCCCTTTAGGTACAGTGCGAGGTTCTCGCAGGTGACTTTGGGGCCACCTGCGAGAATGATGCATTCTTGCAGGTCCCGTGTGGATGGCTTGCGAGAATGGATGAGTGCTAATTTAACCCCTAAAACAAGCTCAAAAACATGAAGTTTACCAATGAAAATGAAAAATTAAACCATAAAAATATGGAGGACAAGGAGCTTACCTCACTGCCAAAGACGGTTCATTGAATGGATGCTCGTACCTCCCGAAATCGAGCACTAAAATTCAAGGGCAAAAGAGGGGTTTTGGGCTAAAATATTGGCAAAGTTACAATGACTATGGTAGAAAGAACTTTTACCCACTTATATTTACTTTTACCATTTTTTATTGGTTTTTATAATTGTTTAATTTATTAAACCTAATGCCTAATACCCTTATGAGTGTGACTTTTGCAGACATGATGACTTCGACATTTATACATTGGGATACGTATATTTCTTCTCTTTTTCGTCGCATGACTGAGTTGTTTTTTACTGTTTTTGCACAAAACCTCGAGCTTGGTCTTTGTCCGTTCTCACGCTTGAAAATACATGAGAATGCGATCGAGCACACTTTTATCACTTTTTTGGGCTCAACAAGGTTATACGAAAAAGGAACCCCCCTAGAGTCCTCTTTAAGCTCTTTTTAGACTCTCTAAACATGAAAAGATTGTCGAGCGACCTTTCTCTTTTCACGCTCGTTAAAGTATTTGAAGAAAGCGTCTGTTAGGCAATCATTTATCTCTTTTTCGGTCTCATTAGACTATTTTACAAAAAAGGAACTGAGAGAGTTCTCTTTTAAGTGTTTTCTAGACTCTATAATCATGAAAAACCTTCGAGTTTTCTATCTTTGGACTCGCTAAACAAACATCGACATACCTGCAATGGGACCAAACCACTCCTTCCTAGGGTTCGCTAAACATACTCCAAAGGACTCATCCGAAGGATGAGCTTACATCAACAAGCATATGTTATCCTCCTCAAGCTTGCGTAAAAATAAAGAGGTACTCGCCAAAAATGGTGGGGGGAAATTTGGGAAAGGGATGTGTTTTCATATTCATATTATTGGCAGTAAGTGTCGCTTTTGAACATGACACCCCCCCTATTCATTATTTGGAGCCGGTTTGGGAAATCCATTTGTCTCTGATTCTATTTTCTACAAGGTCATACCCTACGTCATCTCTGAGTCAATGCTGCCAAATCATTGGTCGTGCCATTCATATGTTCAAGAGAAGTTCATTTGAAACCCCTATTGAGTCGGCCATCCACAGTTGTCCATTCTCTCTGTGTCGGCCTTCCTTGTGTCTAGTCCAATTTACATCATACTCTGTTTCACCTTCAAAATCTGTTACTCATTTCATGTCATTGATGGGGGATACATCAAGGCCCTCCTGTGACGAGTTTTGTTCCATCGAATCCAACTCATTATCCGGAAACAAGACTTAGAAATTCTTTGGTACCTTGGAACTTGCATGCCTCAATGGCAGGTTTCCTCGCTTTCAACAATGGGTTTTCATCATTGACCCCTGATCGGGAGATTCCGTTGGATGTTTGACCTCAAATCATTTATTCACATTCGGTGGATTGTACTGGTGTACCTTGGGATTCATTGACATTAATGGTGATTTCCCTCACACTTGTTAACGGTTTCATCAATGAAAGGTAATCAAGTGGTTTCTACCATGTTCAACTTCAACACATGTAATCACATGGTTAGATTCATACTGTTGGGTGACAAGATTGAAGACCCTGGATCTCATCTCTTTGATCTAGGTTACGATGGGATAGGTATAATTTGCTGACGCATAGATCCACTTTGTATGTCTTGTGGCTATGTCGTCTCAATTTGAATTTTCTTGCATAGATCCACAGTGTATTCCTGGTGGCTATGCGATATTTTGATGGCATGGATCCACAGTGTATGATTGGTGGCCATGACCTATGTTTATAGTGTCATCTGTTCGTGATCTGAGTATGGGAATGCCTTCCTCAGAATTAGTATGATATTCTGCAGATGCTTGGTTGTTTGCAGGTTTCCGATTAGGTGTGCTCTTGGTTTCCGACACACACACGCAGTTTGCAAAGTATTTTGGTTATCACTGATTCCAGCCTCATACTTTGGGGGGCATTCTGTTACACATGATTTTGGTCATCTTGATGGTGTATTAACAATGGTGTAATCAAGCTCACAACAAGAACTTTCTCCTAAGAAAAGTGGCATTTATCTCCTTCTAGAAAACATATTTTTAAAGTGAGTTCACGGGCTGCTTATAGCCTAGGGTACGAGAATGAACCATTCTCGCAGGCCACCTTCAGCTAGGGTGTGAACTTCTCACACCGTGCTCTATACCTAGGGTGCAAACTTGTTCTCAATCTTGGAAAAATGATGAAGTCTCGATGGTTCTAGAAGGGAATCTTCTAGAAAATTGGTTGGCATTCGAATGGTTATCATTTTACTGGCTTCCCTGATTTTGTGGGATCATTCTCATCCATGTAACCATCTCATCCTCTCCTATATATTGAAAGGATTATCATGGAAAAGGTTAAGCAAGATTAATTGAAGAATTGGTGAAGGAATTGTGTGAAGAACCCAGCTTGAGTAGAAGCTTGGAGACTCTAGTAGGTCTATCAAGAGGAATTGGATCTTCTTCATGCAAGGATAGAGCTAGTGTGTGTGTTGGAACCAAGAGTCACCGAAAGGAAGCTTGCGACATCAAGGCGATCAGGTTGTATCTTCTACTTTCGATTAATATGATACAACGACATGTTCTTTTCCCATAAAGTCATTCTCACTTTATTGTGTAATTCCTTGATCATATACATAAGTTGAAAATTGAATATATTTTGCTATCTTCACTTTGGTTGGTTTGTGTTGTCTTGGTCTTGACCTCACAAGAGAACCGGAGCGAAGCGGGAGCAACAAAGACCCAAGGAAGCGATACAAAGGTATGTTGCTTGTTCCGCCTTACTAGCTAATTCAATGGTCGTAGCTTAGGGAAAGAGTCATGTCTTGTCCTGTTTTGTTCTAGATCCAGGTGGATCTAGGGAGATCTATTAGTGTCGGCACCTACTGATTAGTCTGATAATAGTATCATATACACAAGAAGATAAAAAATGATGGTCGTTACTATAGACTAAAAACCCACAAGTTGCATTCTACAACAACCAATTTCTTCAACAATTTATCTTTCAAATGATTTCTTATGAGCAAAAGACAGGGAGAGGAAACTTTCACACTCATTATCAACCAACCAGAACCAAAACTAATTCATTTAGTAACAAATTTACTTGCAAAATATGCCCAAAATTTGGTGAGCACTTACCTTGTCATAGTAGTGTCTTTATACCAACTCTTAGGGCCAAGACGATTGTAACAATGAACTGAAGGGTTGGTTTCTCAAGCCAAAGTGCAGCTCCCTCTACATATTCGAAAACCAAAATGAAATGATGATAACCCTATCCCAAGAAAGGTGGTAAAGTGCGGGTCTAGAAGCATTAATTCCGATGTACTCTCAACTTGAATGCATGGCCAACTCATATGTTGATATTCCAACCCATATCAAATGCTATGACAAACCATATGGTATCAACCATCATATGTCATATCAAATCCATTATTGATACCAATATGTAATATGTGTTTATTAATCGCCTTTCACATATGTTTTCATACAATGTCAAACTAATAAATAAATCTTTAAAAACACAAATATACTTCATAATTTTTCCATGTATTAACGATATCAACTACTTTTTTCATAGCATCACACATATTCATAAGAATATTGTCAAATCCAACATGATAATAAACCTTAATTTGTATCCATATTATATGTAATTTCTTTATATGTATATTTGTTTAACCTAAAATCAAAACCCCATATAACTCCTCAAAAATATTTATGCCACATGAAATTTCATAGCTCATTATACCATGGTTAGCATGAGTATTAATACTTTAAGTGTTTAATACATTAGGTATATAACCACGTAGTAAAACCAAATATCATAACCTTTTTCAAATAAATAACCTCTTGATAGCATGCCCAATGCTCCCAATAAATGCTACACCATAATGTTGAGAAGAGAACTAAGTACTTTTGCAACTTATCAAATGTCATTTTCCTTAGAAGTTTGATACCTCAAACTGAAAGTGGTATCATGCCAAAATGTTGAAAGAAATGTCATGTTAGGAATTCATCATTCCAATGTCTTCTCCTAGGGGACCCCATCTATTATAGTTATTAAAAATTTTAAAATGTATATAGGCTTCACAACTCTTTGTGATCTCTTATAGTAGGTGAAAAATCATGAGTCAATGTGACTCAGTTAACTGATGATTGCATGGATAGTTCACTAGGACTAGGTGGAAGAGAAGGTGGCAGATAACTCTGGTTTCTGTCAGTGAGTGTCCATATCTCTCTAGATCACTAATATGGCACATTTACTTAGCCATGTAGAGTATAATATGTGTATCATATATTCTACCATTCAGTTAATACAATTCATTGACTCTGTGTGTGTGTGTGTGTGTGTGTGTGTGTGTGTTTTAGAAGCTTTTTGTTCTCTAGATAGGTTATTTGTGTGGGTTTCACTGAAACTTAATAGAAATGATTCTCGCTTTCCATGCACATACATGAAACACACACACCCACACACACACACCAATAAATAGATTCCAAATGAGTAAAATGATCCAATCATAGTTCATAATTTCACAAGTTATCCATAGCAGTTCTTTATGTCAAACTGCATCCCCGAAGTTCTCCTAAACAAATAAGAACACAATAAATTCTTCTCCAATGACCTTTATTCTATATAATCAAATGCAAATTGATTAGTTTAAACATGTCTCAGCCCAAGATCATGCAGGTCTAACCAAATTGTCACAACTCACACTCTCTTAATAACATTAGTAATCATTCATCATCCAATGATCTAATGACACCATCCAAGTATTGAAACCATCATTCCTCAATTCTTCATATAATAATCATATCAATATCCTCATGTCCATGTTAATCAACTCAATCAAGTAAAAATACTAAATACATCCCATTAATAAATATCACTCCACATATCACATGAATAGGTAAATAATCAATACAATCATACTATAGAACTCGTCAATTCATCCAAGATTAACCTCCTAATCCTATGCAAAATAGATTTAGGAAAGAAGCGGCATTATAAAAAATATCATTCTCAATCCCTCTCTTTTGATAGTTGACTAATTTATTTATGCTTTGTTCGAATTTTTATCGGCATAACAATTGGGGTGGTTTTTGTTATCATCTCCTAGATATGCTAAGATAATTCCCACTTCTATGATTGAGGCATTGCCATGTACATGGAACTTCCTTTTCCAACCAAAAAATATTAGTATTGGGTATTTGACTAACTTCTTCTTCAATAACTCAAATGACTCACTATAGTCTATGCTCCATTCAATTTCTACATAATTTTTCAACAATTCATCTAGAGGAAATGTTATATCAAAGTAATTTGTGATAAAATTCATGTAGTGTTAGAGAATCAAAGGATTAGGTATATCAAAGAACTAGTATTCCAAGAGAGAGGTGGTGTATAAAGACATCACTACATTGTCTTCCATTTGTAACACTTGGATGCCAAAAAATAAATGAAACATACCAAGGTCAATCATCTCAAATTTATCTACTAATTGTTTCTTCAAACCCAAAATTAAATTGAGATTTCTTCCAGTATTGACCAAGTCATCCACATACAATGCAATAATCAAAGTTTCATTTGTACATGCAATACATAAATACTATGACTTGATTCATAGAATTTGGAACCAAGATTGAGGAAAAACTGGACAATCTTCTCCAACCATGCCCTAGGGGTTTGTTTCAACCCATACAAAAATTTCTTCAGTTAGCACACAAGACTAGCATCCTTCTCAAAACTAGGGGGTTCCTCCATGAAGATTTATTCTGTTAAATCACCATGTAAAAAAACAATTTTTACATCCATATAATGTACCTCCTATCAAAAGTGAGTATAAGGTGAAAGAATCAATGAAACGAAGTTCATCTTTGGAACCACCGAAAAATTTTGAGCACAGTCAATGCCTTATTACTGACAAAATCCATTAGCTACCAAAGGAGACATATGAATTTCATTAGAACCTTCATATGTGAATTTTGTCTTGTAATCCCATTGACATTTAACCACATTCTTTCCTTGTTGTTGAGGGACTAAATCCCATGTGTCATTCTTCACTAAATAATGATGTTCATTAGCCATAGAATTCTCCCATTCAAGTCGACCATGCACATCTATATATGCATTTGTATCACATGTCTCTAGTACACACACAATTAGAGAAACACTACCATGTTGTTTTTCACTTATGGTTATCCTTGATCAGTCATTGATGTTTCCTGCATCAGCTCAAGCAACTTCTGTATTTTTGGCAGCCCATCTGGGAAGACAATACTCAATTGTTGAAGGAATTCTTGTACCAATATCATAATTTTTACACTGAATATGGGTCTCAAATTTTGTATTTGATTATGTTCTGGAAGATCAATTGCAAGTCAAATTAAATAGAGAATTAAAATATCCAATCAATGGTCTTATGAAGTAGTCAGTTGATCTGTAATTATCTGTAATTTCCATGGATCATTGCTCAACAATTCAAAATAAGAATTCAACAAATTAATACCTAAGGTCGTCTCATTCAATAGACTAATACCTAAGGTATTCTCATTAAAGACAATGTATCTTCCATACACAATCTCTTGTTTGACATATTCAAACAATGTGTAGGCCTTCAACTCTTCAAAGTATCCCATGATGATACAAGCATGACTATTGCATCAAGTTTCTTCCTTCTATCATCCAAAATATGATCCCATGCTATACATCCAAAGGTTCTTAGATGTCCAAGTGAGGGTTTCCTTCCACTCCATTTTTCAACTAGAGTCACATCCCAACAAACAACTTCTACCAAAACTTAGTTGATAGACCTTTAGCATGAAGAAAACAATGTGCCATTTCAACCAAAGTTTGCGTATTTCATTCAACAATTCCATTCTATTGAGGTGTGTAAGGCATATTTATATACAAAGAGATACCATTCTATGACAAGTACTTTTCAAATTACTTGCTCATGTATTCTCCTCAATTTTAAAATATTAATAATTTCACAACTTCACTATGTTATCCCCCATTTATAGGGATAACTAAGGAGATGATGTCTCAAGACCCCCAGTTTGCAGAAATGGAGTTTCAAGAGGAAGCCCATCACATAGAACCCTTCATTCACTACACATCACTGTCCAATCAATGGAAACATCATCCACCACACCTAGATTGGATCACAAAGGATGGCAGATCTTTCTCCATGAGGTAACAAGTCCAGTATTGTGGTAAGTGTGATTTTAATAATTCAATCATTTGAACATGTTGCAAAGAATCATTTCTTGATTTTGAAAACATTTTCTTGGAAATTATTCCTTTTCCCTATTTTACCATGGTGATTGTCATGGTTTCCTAGTAAGTGGCCACCCTTAGGGAAAGTTTTGCTACTGGGGGGGTCTCCTTGAAGGGTCATCGTACCAATCCCATTCATACTTTCCACCTTCCATCACTTTTTATTTTTTTCCTCCCAACCTTTTTAGGTTTTCGGCTTATTGACCCAGGAAGGGAGTGTACCTCATTTCATGGGAAAAGGGGCCATTAGGCTCGGAGGTTCCCTAGCAAGAACATCATGCAACAAAGGCTCACCCTGGGATCCTGAGAGAAATGAAACACTTCTCAAAAAATAAAAGTAAGGGACCCATAAAATAAATGATTAATCAATTGCTTAAACTTTCCAAGGTATAGCGTTTGTGGGCTATGAGTTTCCTTTTTAGTGCCCCTTTTTTACTTCAACCTGGAAAGGTATGCAAACCAGGGTAGAGCATATGTGGGCTATGCATTTCCTTTTTAGTTCCCCTTATTGTTTTCAACTTGGTGACACATGCAAAGTAGATGGATAATAAAGGGTTTGGAAAAATTATGCGTTAAAAACAAAAAGAGAAAAGAGATGTGGCTAGCCCTCAATAAAGGTGCCCATAAATGAGACAATATGAGCCCTTGTATGTCATGAAAACCCATACCTAAAATTCTAACCCCATGCACCTCACATCCACTACATGGCCTAGAGAGGTTTCTTCTTGGGAACTTCCCCTACTTGAGGAATTGGTTTACCCAATAGGGCACTATGGCACCCCTCCCATATCTAAATTTGGAAAATTGTATAAGGTCTTTGAGAATTTCTTTATTTTGAAAATGGAGGATTTGATGCACATACTTGGGTGGTTCTTTTATTATATATGGATTACATGGCATGATATTATGACTTGTGGTCCCTTGGAGGACATACTTGTTTGTCTTTGCAGGTCTTTGACAAGTGAAAGTTTGATCGTGAAGGCACAAGGTCACTTGGACCTTCATTTGGGGCATGAATCCCATAGGTTGGATGATGCAACTGTTGAATTTTAATGAAGATTTGTACCTTGGACAAGTGGTTCCTATGGGTTTTTAATCTTTTACCTAGGAATGTGGTCCACAACTTAAAAGTGGGTCTTTTTCATAAAGTCACTTTATAAGTGGTAAAGTGAACTTTA
>ML791245.1:2510-13340 GCA_009831015.1 Picea engelmannii
TATTAACCATTTTTCAAGTTTGATGTTTTGTGTTTAGATAATGTATATTGAGATTTAGACTTCGATATTTTTTCTTAGTTTGAATATACAAATTCTAATCAGCTTAGATTATATGTATTTTTACTGGTTGCTTTACAACTTTCAAGGGCATTCAATGGCATGTGACATGTGTTGTATTTTTGCTTTTATTACAGTGGATTTTTTTTAAAGAAAAATGGCTCAAATTATATTGAAATATAATTTTTTTACATTGACATATAATGGGATCTCGAGAGATTGTGTCTATTAAGTCGTTAGTACATTGCAAAGCCTCTATCTTCACATCTACAAATATAAGAGGTTATTGGATTAATGAGTTTTAGGCCTGAAGAGTAAAAGTTGGACCCTAAACAAAGGGGAAAATCTCATATCATAAATTAGAAACCATAATCGACTATTCCAACAATGTAAAATCCTTCCCTTTTTTTTTCAAGTTTAATGATTGAGGTGGCCCTTCAATTTCATTGTTCCAAGTGAAATATATCAAATTACCCTTCGGCGCTTCGAGAGCTCTTTTAGATAGTCTATCAGCCTCTTCATTTGATTCCTTGAAAATATGTTGAAAGTAGGTTCCTTGGAATTTTTTCTCCATGTCCCGAACTCTGCGCTTCCATCCTTCGAGTTTGGTAGCATGTAGTTTGCCTTTCCACTGCAGCCACTCGATAACCACCTTGGAGTCCCCCAACATTTGGATGTGATGAATATCTAGGATATTTTCCATAATGTAAGTTGTCCACACTTCAACTAGTTCATCCTTCATGTTGGATCCTCCTCCGCAATTGAAAATCCACCTCACATCCGGGTTATTTAATCTTTTCAAGCATCCCCCTGCCCCACAGGTTGATCCCTCGTTTATGGATGCGTCGTTGAAGAAATCCATCGTATATCCATTGATACAAGTAATCGGGCTCAATCTTAATGTTCTCGGCCTATACTCTGTTTGATTGCAGGTGAGCAAATTTAGAGTTCTATAGGCAACGACACCGGTAGAGGGAGTTTTTCCTTCAAATAAGGCTTTGTTGCACTCCTTTCACAAGAACCAACAAATCAAGACAGGCAGTTTCTTTGGAGCAGCTTTGTTTTGTATCCAGTTCTCCATGCAATTGTTTATGTTCTGCCCCTTCCAATCCATATTCAAATTCAGGATTTTTAGACACGAGATCCAGATCGCCTTTGTAAATTGACAGTGAATAAAAAGATGAGCGCTATCTTCAGCGGCTGCTCTACACAGGTAGCAAAAGCCTAGACCCACCCATCCCTTTTTTTGTAAGGTTTCCCATGTTAGTATCTTGAATGTCAATTTGTTTTTTGTATTTTTTCATTCTGTTAAGGTTCTCGTTTCACTAATTCTAATGTTTTTTTTATTGGTATAAAGATTTGAATTTTTTTTATTCACATTAATATTTTCACTAATGATAATGTTTTTTTATTAGTATAAAGATTCATTTCTTAGTTTGATTTTTTTTATTCACATTAATATTTTGTTCTTCGGAAGGGGTTTACAATAGTGATATCTTGTAAAGGATGGGTTTATTTGAATTGAGGATGCAAGTTATCGAAAGCCAACCTAAATAGATTTGGTTATTATTATAGGGGTGCAAGTATGAACAAAAATGAAGCAAACACAAATGAATGAAGCATCAAAAAACAAACTAGAGAAAACAATGTTTGTCTCCCAATGAAAAATGATGTATGAACAAAAATGAACCAAACAAATGAATGAAGCATCAAAAAATAAACTAGAGAAAACAATATTTGTCTCCCAATGAAAAACGATGTACTATGCTCTATGGAAGAATGCAAGAATAGGAAAGATGTTTTGATACTATGTTATATTTCATATCTTACATTTTATACATAGATATACATGAGTTACATAATGTCTATTTGGATTCCAAGGCAATGCAAATATATAGTCATTGATGAATGCTTATCCCCCAGTGTGTCATCATTGTTATTGATGCGTAGGTGTAAATGCCCATGTGGTGGTTGTCATTTTTGTGGTGCACACAAACTCCTTGAGGTGAACACGTGCCAATCAACTTCTTTGAGTCATAACTTTTCCATCATAGCACTGAATTGAAACCTTAAATATGCATTGTAAAGCATGGAACACATTAAACAAGCTCCACAACATGAATATCCTCGAAACTAAGTTTGAGGAATTTTGGACCCCAAAAAATAGAGTTCATAAATGCTTGAAAATTGAGAATTTTGGTTTTGGCCCAAAACTGCTAATTGTGAGGTTTGTCGAATCTTGTTCTAAATGGTTATCTTGGTTAGGGTTGGCTTATCTATCTTGCTTGGATACATATCCACATCTCTTCCCTCAAATGGAGTCTGAACATTTATTAATACTTTAGGGTTTTATCACTCTACTTTACTTTTGAGGGCTCATGTAAGGGTGTTCCTAACCTTTAGGGTTTGTTGTTTTTCCTTTCCTTCGTTAAAAGATATTTGTCATTCCACAATATTCCTTCAAATGGATAACCTCTCTAGATATATTCTATCTCTCAGTTTGTTGTTTTTATTTTTCCTTCTTGAAAGAACCTTTCCATTTCATAAGCTTCCTTCAAATGACTTTTCTAAACATACTTTATCTTTGAAAGCCACATTCTCATCATTCAATTCATGGGTTCATCAAGAACCATCTTATTCTTTTTTCTTTTAATATGGAAGACCTAGTAGGATCCCTCTCTTTTCATAATATCATGGCTCAATTGTCAATTGTAGTTGGTAACCTAGAGGGATTCGACTAGATTTGAACCTATTACTTATAGTCTCTATATCGTAGATATACCTTCCATATATAATAATTCTCTTCACGTAGTGTTTTTGTCATTCTTAAAAGTTCTCTTCATGTTTTTCCTTTGGTTATTCTAAAAAAAAAACTCTTCCATTTCATAAAATTCCAAAAATCCATAAATGCATGGGAATAACCCACATATGCATGTGGGATAAAGTAGGCATAAAGCAACACAGGGTTAAAATTGGGGTAAACTACCAATACAACACACGGTTCCATATTGATGACTTGTTGAAAATCATGTTTCCATGATAGTTTTTCCTCAATCATAGTTCTACTTATGATTTCACTATTTTGGGGTCTCCTCACATCAATGATCGATGGCAACGAAAAAATGTATTTTCCCGATTTCTAACAAAAGTCGCAAATAAGGATTTCCCGCTCTATGCATTGTTTTCATAACCCCGTCATTGTTACCATGCAAGTTTCCATGTACCTTTATATTCAATATTCTCAATATTGTGTGAGATGTGACAATGAAGTTAGAGAGGTATGTATGCAATTTTAGTATATTCAAAATTCGTAGAATAACTTTGTTTCCTTTCATGATTGGCCAAAAATTTATAAAATAAATTAGCTATCTTTCATGGCCGGCCAAACCTCACGAATCTCATTGTGGGCCTCATTAATCATTGTTGGTATTTTTACCTATGACTTATAGTCTCTAGATCATCAACATACCTTAGACAAAAGATTAAAGAAATTGAACTCACCCTTAAAACTAGAATCACTACATTCTAAATTTAGTGAAATAAAACTTCCATATGTAATAATTCTCTTCACCTAATGTGTTTGTCATTTTTAAGAGTTCTCTTCACGTTGTGCCTTTGGACATTCTAAAGAAAATTTTCTTCCATTTCATAAAATTCCAAAAATACGTAAATGCATGGGAATAACCCACAATCTACGTGTTGGATAAAGTAGACATAAAGCAATGCAAAGTTAAACTTGGGGTAAACTACCAACAAAACACATTGTTCCATGTTGATGACTCGTTCAAAATCATGTTTCCCTCATAGTTTCACCTCGAGTATAGTTCTACTTATGATTTCACCATTTTGGGGTCTCCTCATATCGAAGATCAATTGCAACGAAAAAAATTTATTTTCCCGTTTTCCAACAAAGGTTGCAAATAAGGATTTCCCACTCTATTTGTTGTTTTCACAACCCTGTCATTGTTACCATGCAAGTTTCTGTGTACCTTTATCGTCAATATTCTCGATGTTGCGTGAGATGTGACAATGAAGTTAGAGAGGTATGTATGCAATTTTAACATATTCGAAATCCATAGAATAAATTTGTTGTCTTACATGACCGGCCAAATATTTATAAAATAAATATTGCATCTTTCATGGCCAACCAAACCTCATGAATCTCATTGTGGGCCTCATTAATCATTGTTTGTATTTGTACCTATGACTTATGTCTTTAGATCATCAACATACCTTAGAAATAAGATTAAATCAATTGAACTCGCCCTTAAAACTAGAATCCCCACATTCTAAATTTAGTGAAATAAAACTTCCATATGTAATAATTCTCTCCACCTAGTGTTTTTGTCATTCTTAAGAGTTCTCTTCACATTGTTCCTTTGGTCATTCTAAAGAAATTTTTCTTCCATTTCATAAAATTCCTAAAATCCATAGATGCATGGAAATAACCCACAATCCCATGTGGGATAAGGTAGAGATAAAGCAATGCAGGGTTAAACTTGGGGTAAACTACCAATACAACACATGGTTCCATGTTGATGAATCATTGAAAATCATGTTCCACTCATAGTTTCACCTTGAACATAGTTCTACTTATGATTTCACCATTTTGGGGTCTCCTCAGATTAGAGATCGATGGCAACAAAAAAATTATTTTCCCCATTTCCATCAAAGGTCGCAAATAAGGATTACCCACTCTATCTGTTATTTTCACAACTTCGTTATTGTCACCATGCAAGTTGTCATGTACCTTTATCTTCAATGTTCTCGATATTGCACGAGATGTGACAATGAAGTTAAAGAGGTATGTATGCAATTTTAACATATTCAAAATTCATAGAATAAATTTGTTGTCTTTCATGACTGGCCAAAAATTTATAAAATGAATTTGGTGTCTTTCATGGCAGACTAAACCTCATGAGTCTCATTACGAGCCTCATTAATGAGACAAAAAAATTCATCTTTAAAACTTTTTAAACTAAAAATACAAATCCAAAATGAGAATGAAAATACTTTGAGGAGTCATAAAGTTGCAAACTAATATTATAGGTAAACATCTCTTTCACAATCAAAATACTTTGAGAGTTGCATAATTGCAAATCAAATACTATAGTTGAACCATTTTTTTTGGTTATTTTAATATGTAGTACAACATTTTCTTGAACCAACCTACTCATTTTTTTTTCAATAGTATATGTCACGGGAAACTCATCCGATACTTCCCCACTTCGTGGATGATATGAGATGCTAAAACACAACCCCGGGGACATAAGGCTCGAACCCGTGACCTCTCCTCGAACCGATGAAGTATATACACGTCTCACCAACTGCGCTATCCCATGGGGCTTTAAGATTTGAATATATATCTCATCCATAAAAGTGCAAAATCTCTATCATTATTCTTAACTTATATTAATATGGTTATCAATACTTTTAAACATAAATAATTATATTATTTATTTGAAATTAATCAAATATATTTTTTTAGTTAAAATCATTATAACTTTAAAATATTAAAATATTTTAATAATTTTTTTAATTTATTTCCTATTATCTTTTTGTGTCATTATTATGGTTTTATTTACAATAAATTATTTTATTTATTATTATTCTTTTCTTTAAAAATGAGTGAAATGTTCATTTTAAAAAACATAAAATTTACAACTTTATAACAAGAAACRAATTACTTTATTTCCAAAAAAAATAGAAATAACTATCTTTCAAGTTAAACAAAYGAATASTAGAGACAAAGTGTTTTCAGGGTAAACAAATGAATACTAGAGAYAAAGTGATATATTCATTAGGATCGCAAGCGAAAAGTGAGAGCACTCCTACTTATATTTACACCACAACATGACACCTTAACCATACAAGTTGTTTTTTGTTTTTTAAATAAAATATCCATATTGTTAAGAGACATCTAAAAACCTATTAACCATTTTTCAACTTTGATGTTTCGAGATTAGATCATGTATATTGAGATTTGGTATGGATTATTTGTATTAGTTTGAATTTATAAATTCTAATCAGTTTAGATTATATGTTGTTTTACAACATACCTTTGGTAGACCTTATGTATTTTTAATTGTTATTTTATTATTTTATAACATATATGTATTTTTAATTGTTATTTTACAACATACCTATAGTATATCTTGAATGCCAATTTTTTTTTTTTAATTTCATGTGTTGATTGAGGTTTTGGTTTCACCAACTACAATGTTTTTTTAGATTGGCATAAAAATTCATTTTTTGGTTTGAATCGTGTTGATGTTTCATTCTCCTTAAGGGATTTTCAAAATGATATTTTGTGATATCTTGTAAACGATGGGTTTATTCAAATAGAAGATGCAACTTATTGGAAGACAACTTAAATAGATTTGGCTATTGGTATAGGGGTAGAAGTATGAACATAAATCAATCAAATAAATGAATGAAGCATCACAAAACAAATTAGAGAAAACGATGTTTGTCTCTTAATGAAAAATTGTGTACTCTACTCTATGCAAGAGTACAAGAATATGAAAGATGTTTCGATACTATGCAATATTTCATATCTTATATTTTATACATAGATATACATGAGTTACATAATGTCTATTTGGATTCCAAAGCAATGCAATTATATAGTCGTTGATGAATGTTTATCCCCTACTGTGCCATCATTTTTATTGGCATGTAGGTCTAAATGTCCATGTAGCAGTTGTCATTTTTGTAGTACACACAAACTCCTTGAGGTGGACATGTGCCAATCAACTTTTCTAAGTCATAAATTTTTCATCGTAGCCCCAAATTGTGACCTTAGATATGCATTGGAAACCATTGAACACACTAAACAAGCTCCACAACATGAAGATCCTCAAAACTAAGTTTGAGGACATTTGGACCCCAAAAAACATAGTTCATAAATGCTTGAAAATGGAAAGTTTTTCTTTTGGCCCAAAACTACTAATTGTGAGGTTTGTCAAATCTTTTTCTAGATGGTTATCTTATGGGTTGGCTTATCTAGCTTGCTTGGATCAATATCCACATCTTTTCCCTCAAATGGAGTCTATGGACATTCATTAATACTTTAGGGTTTTATCACTCCACTTTACTTTTGAGAGTTCACTCAGTTCATGTAAGAGTGTTCCTAACCTTTAGGGTTTGTTGTTTTTCCTTTCCTTCCTTAAAAGATACTTTCCATTCAAGCTTCCTTCAAATGGATGACCTCTCTAGATAGATTTTATCTCTTGGTTTGTTGTTTTTATTTTTCCTTCTTGAAAGAACCTTGCCATATCATAAGCTTCCTTCAAATGAATTTTCCAAACATACTTTATCTTTGAAAGCCACAATCTCATCATTTAATTCATGGGTTCATCAAGAACCATCTTATCATTTTTTCTTTTAATATGGAATACCTAGCATGATCCCTCTCTTTTCATAATATCCTAGCTCAATTGTCAATTTAGTTGGTAACCTAGAGGGATTCAACTAGATTTGAACCTATTACTTATAGCCTCTATATCGTAGACATACCTTCCATATGTAATAATTCTCTTCACCTAGTGTTTTTGTCATTCTTAAGAGTTATCTTCATGTTGTTCGTTTGGTCATTCTCAAGAAAATTTTCTTCCATTTTATAAAATTCCAAAAAATCCGTAAATGCATGGGAATAACTGACAATCTACACGTGGGATAAAGTAGATATAAAGAAACACAGTTAAACATGGGGTAAACTACCAATAAAACACACGGTTCCATGTTGATGACTCATTGAAATTCACATTTCCCTCGTAGTTTCACCAAGTTGACCATAGTTATACTTATGATCTCACCATTTTGGGGTCTCCTCACATCAAAGATTGATGACAACAGAAAATTTTGTTTTCCCGATTTCCAACAAAGGTCACAAATAAGGATTGCCCGCTCTATCCGTTGTTTTCACAACCTTATCATTGTTGCCATGAAAGTGTCCATGTACCTTTATCTTCAATGTTCTCGATGTTGCGCGAGATGTGTCAATGAAGTTAGAGAGGTATGTATGCAATTTTAACATATTCGAAATTCGTAAAACAAAATTGTTTTCTTTCATGACCAACCAAAAAATTATAAAATAAATTTGGCGTCTTTCATGGCCAACTAGACCTCATGAATCTCGTTGAGGGCCTCATTAATCATTATTTGTATTTGTACCTATGTCATATAGTCTTTAGATCATCAACATACCTTAGACAACAGATTATAAGTCACCCTTAAAACTAAAATCACCACATTCTAAATTTAGTGAAATAAGAATTCAATATGTAATAATTCTCTTCACCTAGTGTGTTTGTCATTCTTAAGAGTTATTTTCGTGTTGTTCCTTTGGTCATTCTAAAGAAAATTATCTTCCATTTCATAAAATTCCAAAAATGCGTAAATGCATGGGAATAACCCACAATTTGTGTGCAGGCTAATGTAGAGATAAAGCAATGCAGGGTTAAACTTGGGGTAAACTACCAACAAAACACATTGTTTCATGTTGATGACTTGTTGAAAATCATGTTTCCCTCATAGTTTCACCTCAACTATAGTTCTACTTATGATATCTCCATTTTGAGGTATCCTCACATTAGAGATCGATGGCAACAAAAAAAATTATTTTCTTGATTTCCAACAAAGGTTGCAAATAAGGATTGCTCTCTCTATCCATTGTTTTCACATCCTCGTCATTGTTACCATGCAAGTTTCCATGTACCTTTATATTCAATGTTTTCGATGTTGCGCAAGATGTGCCAATGAAGTTAGAGAGGTATGTATGCAATTTTAACATATTCAAAATTTGTAGAATAAATTTGTTGTCTTTCATGGGTGGCCAAAATTTTATAAAATAAATTTGTCATCTTTCATGGTCGGCCTAAATGTCCATGTGGTCATTGTCATTTATGTGGTGCACACAAACTCCTTGAGGTGGACAGGTTCTAATCAACTTCTCTGAATCATAACTTTTCCATCATAGCCCCAAATTGTGACCTTAAATATGCATTAGAAACCATGAAACACACTAAACAAGATTCACAACATGAAGATCCTCAAAACTAAGTTTGAGGACATTTGAACCCCAAAAAACAGTTCGTAAATGCTTGAAAATTTTAAATTTTGGTTTTTGCCCAAAACTACTAATTGTGAGGTTTGTCGAATCTTGTTCTAGATGGTTATCTTGGTTAGGGGTCGGCTTATCTAGCTTGCTTGGATCCATATCCACATCTCTTCCCTCAAATGGATTCTATGGACATTCATTAATACTTTAGGGTTTGATCACTCTACTTTAGTTTTGAGGGTTCATGTAAGAGTGTTCCTAACCTTTAGGGTTTGTTCTTTTTCCTTTCCTTCCTTAAAATATACTTTCCATTCAAAAAGCTTATTTCAAATGGTTGGAACTTTTCCATTTGATAAGTTTCATTCAAATGAAAGCCACATTCTCATCATTCAATTCATGGATTCATCAAGAACCATTTTATTCTTTTTTCTTTTAATATGAAAGATCTAGAATCCCTCTTTTTTCACAATATCATAACTCACATGTCAATTGTAATTGGTAACCTAGAGGGATTCTACTAAATTTGAAATTATTTAATCTCTATATCATATACATACCTTACATATGTAATAATTCTTTTCACCTAGTGTGTTTTTCATTCTTAAAATTCCATAAATACATGGGAATAAAACCCACAATCCAAAAGCTGACTAAAATAGAGATAAAGCAATACAAGATTAAACTTGGGTAAATTACCAATAAAGTTCTATGTTGATGGCTCATTAAAAATCAAGTTTAGTTTCACCTAACCATAATTCTACTTATGATTTCACCATTTTAAAATCTCCTTACACATAAATGGATAAGTACAGCACATTTTATTTTCCCCATTGTCAACAAAGGTCCCAAATAAAAACTGCTCACTATATCCATTGTTTTCACAACCCTGTCATTGTTACCCTGCAAGTTGCCATGTACCTTTATATGAGGCGTGCCATATGAGGCGTGCCAATGAAGTTAGAGAGATATGTCAGCAATTTTAACATATTCGAAATTAGTAAAAAAAATTGCTGCTTTTCGTGGCCTGCTAAAAATTTATAAAATAAATTTAGTGTCTTTCATGGCCGGCCAGACGTCATTAATCACTGTAGACCTCGTTAATTACTGTTTGTATTTGTATTGACCCATTTCTGCTACACACTCCATTTGAATAAATAGCAGATGACCAAACCAGAGCGTTCTGCAATGCAAGGGCTCGTGAGTCTCTGAAATAATTCCTTCCATTCTGTCTAACTATATATGTAAGATGAGTTCTCAGACTCAAGGCGCTTCCGAGGTGATGGGGAGAGGCACTGTCGATTCCGAGTACTCGGCTCCTCCCCACCACAATCAGGAGTCCTCTCGGGGAAGTGGCGGTGTGAGATTCATGTGCAGCTATGGAGGCCGAATCCTCCCTCGTCCGCACGACAACGAGCTACGTTACGTGGGCGGAGATACACGGATCGTGGCCGTCGCTCGCAACGTTTCTTACTGGTTTCTCATCTCTAGGCTTTCCAAGCTCTGCGGGAGCACGGTAACCTTGAAATACCAGCTGCCCAATGAAGATCTTGATGCTCTAATCTCAGTCACCATGGACGAAGATCTTGAAAACATGATGGAGGAATACGATCGGTTGCAGCAGTCGGAGGCAATTAATAATAGCAAGTCGTCGTCGTCGTCTTCTTCGTCGTCGAGGCTGAGGCTCTTTCTGTTTCCTGCAAAGCCCGAGAGCG
>ML791245.1:59924-84514 GCA_009831015.1 Picea engelmannii
GTGTAGGAAATGACCTTTTTTATAGGCACGTAGAGAGTAAGGCCTTGTCTATTTTTGGGGAAACCTTACGCATGAGGTGGAATTTCCAGAATTCCAACCTCAAAAAGGAACTTATGGATTATCTTGAAGGCCTCTTTGGTGTATACACGTTCAATACAAAATATGTCACATCTGCAGCGAGTGAATATTTAAAATATACCCAGGATGTTTATAGACAAAGCTTGGCAATAAATCCTAGGTATGAGTGTCCTCCCTCAATTTCAGAGAGGGAGTGGAAGGCGATCATTGATGATGCAAAAGAGAAGATTTTGAAAAAATCAGGAGAACAAATAACTGGTACACCAAGGTAAATTACAAATTTTTGAATTCAATACTAGCTTTATTTTTCTTTAGATCTAAATAAAAGTGTGGTTATATATAACATACTTGAATATTTTGATGATAGGTTGCCTGACACTTCGAAGGCAACCAAAGCAAGGATTGCCAAACATGGCCAACACAAGCTAGGTTAGGGCAGCTACTCGAGGTTACAGTCACGAATCGTAAGTACTCAAGCATCTTAAGAATATTGTTTTTATCACCTTACAACTTTAAGGTAATTGCAGCGAAAAACATTAAAAAACCATACCCTTATGCAATGCAGGGTGACGACTTTGGAATAGAAACCACGGAGGAAGACCTCCAACTTGGTTACAAGTACGGTTATAAATCCGTGGTTAATCGTAGGATAAGCATGGGGCAAACCCCAAGATCCAATTTGTGGGATAAGGTAAATAAAAATCAATCCACATTAACCTTTCGTTACTTATAAAATACATAAATGTTTGATATCGTCCATAATTTAATGTCTTACTTTGTTTTAATCAAGGGAGCAGCACTATCAACGAAACCATTAGTATTGAACAACATAGCGTTGACAATGAAACGCCACCAAAATATCATGGTGCTCCCCAGTAGCCCCATCCCAGTGAGGTGCAACCCCAAGATGTTCCTGTGACTGAGGCCCATGACGGTAAAATGTCTATATATTAATCATATACTTAATAATTTTGTACTTATAACTTTTGTTTTGACGTTTCAATGGCAGAGAATGTCATAGATGATCATCCTCGACCTGAAGATCAGGTGAACAGGTTGGAAGCCATTCCAATGGTGCCAACTAGAGGACTAGGTAAATAGTTACATTGCAGAGTTTTTTTTTAATATTAATGAACTACTTCAATGATATTTAAAAATTGGCCATATAAATTTAATATTTTTTATTTTTTTAGGTGATGGCCCCTCACAGCAGCATCCATGTCATGGGTATGAGACCAGACGTACTCAGCGTGAAAGGACTAAAACAACATCATCTGTTGATGAGCACCCAGTAAACGAAGACATGGACATGGATGATTTGCTTAAGAACTAGAAAGCAAAAAAGAAGACTAAAAGAAATTCATGATGTCATGTAATAATTTTATAAGACAGTTAGATGTACATTATATAGCTGATAATATACACAAGGCTATTTCTATGGCTTGTATATATCTATGAATGTAATTTTGTTATACACTTAATGACAAAGAGCATTATAATTATTTTCATTGTGTCATGGACATGGTGTTGCTACTCAACATTGCCTCAAAGCCTACTTATTCATTCCTCTATGATATGTACAATGATGTTGAACCTTCCACAAATCACTGCCAGTAGAAAAATAAGCCAAGGACAAGAACCCAAGGATTTCAATGTTAAGGTCTTGTGATTCCACAAGGTGGGATACAAACAAGAATTGTTTCCATGCATAAACATGCTAAATACCTTGATTGAGAATGCGGATGTAACAAGTTGAAAATTGAAATCATAGAGTGATGACATAATCGAGCAATATGGGTGGTCATAGATGTTTAGCTATTATTCAGTCATTTAACCTTTTAATGCCTTTGAAAAATGCACGTTTGAAGGGTGGTCACCTCCATGACAAAGTTAATTTCTAAAAGTATTTGTTTTGTTGTTTGAAGAATATTCCATGTCCCATAAGGCTAGTTACATTCATTTATTGATTAAGGACCTTATTTTCATCCCCTAATAATGGTCAGGGCCCGAAGACCCATTACGGCTACACAAAAAATCAAAATGGAAACCCTTTCTCATTCATATGAAAAATATCCCCTTTAAAGGGATGATGTTGTAGTTAAAGGCCTTGATCATACTTTATGGATTAAGGACCCTATTTTCATCACCTAATCATGGTCAAGGCCCCAACATAAATCCCTACTACAAAAAAAATCCTAATGGAAACTTCATCCAACCCGTATGCAAAAGATCCCTTTTAAATGTCTCATGTTGTAGTTCATGGCTTTAATCATGGCCTATTAACCCAATAATACATTTTCAAGGCCTAATTCCTTGGATTTATCCCCCAACCATGGTTAAATCCTTCATAGCCATCTTTTATACACAAAATATTATAACAATACCCAGATCTCACTCAAAGGTTCATGATTCCCTATAGACAACATGTTATGTTGCATATATTCATGATTCATAGTATTCTTTGGGTTATGTTGCATATATTCATTTTCTTTCTTCCCTTCCCTTCTTCCAGGTAAAACCCCTTTGCAAAGCACTGCAAATCAAGTGCCAATTCTCTTGTCTGTTGAACCTGAGAGCACCAGTTCTGATACCATGTAGAAATTTTAGCTCACATATATACTAAGTCATAAACATATGTCAACCTCCTATAAAGATTCAACAATAAATCAAAAATACTATATGACAGAGATATGAAACTAAAATAGTAGCAGAAATAATAATGAACAACAAAGAAATCACTCCATATAACACTAGTAATTTCTGGGCAATGCCCCTGGAAAAAACCCAACATGGGAAAAACTGTTCAAGGAGAGTTTTCTTATTGAGCTCAGAGAAATTTCATATTAGAGTTTACAACAAAAAGTAATCAACAACAAAAATTCTTGAAAAATGTGCCAACAAAACTCCTCGATTTGTGTGTTAAAAACCACACAAAACAATCCCCATTTTCTGCAATGTACAGTCCTTTTAACAACAAATAAAATCTTGATATCTTTGCACATTAGCAATATTGTTCTGCACTAATTTCGTACATCTTGCCTAGATTTTTGTGCCTCTTTGTTGTTGTACAACCTCTAAATAGTGATGTATGACCTCCCTTTTCATTGTTGTCAACTCAGCATTTAATGTTGTAATTTCTAGAAAAACGTGTCCTCTTCTCCTCTAGAAAATCATGCCCTCCTTCAGTTGTACAAACCCTTTCCTTCCTTGGAAATCATGCCCCTCCTCTAGCTGTACGAACCTCCCTCTTTCCCTTAGAGAATGTGCCCTCCTCTTGCTATTACTCTCACTTCTCCATGAGCTTACTCTCTTTCTTGAGAAAAGTGACTCTTCACCTTCCTGCTCAAGCTCTCCTCAAAGTGTGTGCCCTCTCTCCCTCAAGTGTTTCCTTTATGCAATTTCCAATGTGTAACTCCTTTAACACTTGGTCTCCCAATGAGATTGATGGTCAAGATCTAATCTTGCCCACATGATATCAATGGTCACGAATTAATCATTCGTTGAGGTCACTTAAGTCACTAAAGTGATCGACAACCTCATAAAGTCACTTTTACACATTAAAAAATAAAAGCTCAAGTTAACTTTATAAAATCTCTTTATAAAGTCACTAGGGAGAAATGTGCTTGGTCACTTTTGCATGTTGGGCACCACCTATGCGGAAGTACCTCAGAGCTACCAAATCTAACATAAAGTGCATATAACGAAGCATTTTATGTTTTATTACCTAAATTGTTGTCAAGTGATTATATAATAGAAGTGAATAAGTGGAGGGATATTACATGGCACTTGTTTGTTTATGTGCTCACACCCGTGTATACATATATACTTACCTATATGAATAAACATTGCACAACCTTTAAGAAGACTAATCTTTATTTATCGGGCATAAACTTAGTATTGACCTTGAAATATTTTGAAGGCAAAAGTGAAATGTTATTTCAGTAGTGCTTCATTGGCGGTGTTGAAAATCATGACATGGTTTGACCAAGTTTGAACTCAAATTGCCTGGCCTTTCCCAAAAATGTAATAACAATCATATTTCATTGTTCTTATAAGGAGACTAGGAGGATGTCATCATCTACAAGTAATAGGGTAGATATCATGTCTCCATAAAAACCTCTGCAAAAGAAAGTCATGGATATCATGTGAGAGCCATATATAAGTATGATAACTATGCCATATAGTATCATACTCTTGATAAAGAATCCTAATTATTAAAGTTGTTCTAGTAAATTCAAGAAACATTGTCAGGAGCTTTTGAAAGTTCACAAAACTAAACAAGGTTGGTGTGTTATTCTTTGCATGCCACAATTGTATGGCCAATGTGAGGATGTGTTTAATATCAAGGTAATATAGATTCATTCTCATCCCTTGTATTTGAAGCTACTCACTGTAGGTTAGTGGAAAAAACTTGTAGAGACTATAAAATCTCATGAAACTTGTTGGAACCCATGGAAACTTGCTAGAACTTGCATAAAACTCGTGATTTTGACCCCTAATAGGTAAACATGGACCCCACATGCAAAGCACTTGGAGAAATGGATTAGATAGGGTTTTGGAGGGAAAAAAAGACCTTGAACTCCTATATTGAAACCCTAAAGGCATATAACTCATTTTCTCATTTATTCTTGAGTGATTGTGTTTCAATCTATAGTGTGATTGTGAACAAGGAAACTTGTTTTAGTGGGGTTTTCTATAATACCTTCAATATCATGCTTTGATATCACCTAAAATACATTCACACTCTCATGCTTCAAGATCAAATGAAGGAAACAAAATAAATGATACTCGAGATTGGAGACATTGTCTATTTTGAGTTTATGATTATGTCATGATTTATGTAGTACAATAGTTGAATTGTTGAACTTGTTATTATTTGATGGATTCCAAGCTATTTGAAATTTTGATTTATGGTCCAGTTTTTGAACACATTTCAAGTGACAAATTTTATATTACCATATTTGATGAGATGAATTGATGGATAAACTATTGTTTTATAGATTTATGGACGAAAATGTCATATTATTTTTTTGCATAAAATTTCTTGTATTTTGAGAGTTTTTTTAATTAAATTTGATTTTAATTTTCAATTTAGAGTTTTTTCAAGTCTTGCTGAGCCATCAAGTTTTTCCCAATCCCAAGCTAGTCGAATTTTTGTTAAGTCTGAGTCTCACAACCTTGGTTTGAAGCAATGTTGTGAGACATGACGACGGTCTGTGAGTTTGTTGGGTCAATGTTGAAATGAATAACCATTGAAAATTTGTTGTGAAATTTTCCTATAAATGAAACTTGCCAAAACCTGTTGAAGCCAACTCGAACTTGTTAGACTTGTTGAAACCTGACAAAACACGCCCATTAAGAAAAGGTGGATCCCACATGGAATTGACTTGGAGAAAAGGACAACATGTTTTTTTGGAGGGAGAAATATGAGCAGGAACACATCAAAGGAAACCCTAAAGGCATATAACCCAAAAACAAGATGCTTTTCACTCATTTGGTCATTTTATCTTCATTGATTTGAGTTTTCAGTTGGATTGTGAACACTGAAACGTTTTTCAGCAGGTTACGTTATTCTTGTTTGGGGTTCAGTTAGAGTCTTGAGAACACTTGTATTTGTGGGCTGGAGACCGAATAGGAGGTGGAGAGCCAATATATATACATGTTAGATCTTCAGTTTCAATTGCATTCCGATTTTGAAGAAAGTATTCTGATTTTCAGCAAAATTGTTTTTGGAGATTTCATCTTCATTTTTAATTCAGGGATCAACCTACAGTGATATACTCTTCTCTTATTTGTATTGAATCTTGACTAACCATGGTTCCTAAGTCGAAAAGGTGGTTTCATCAAGCATGAGAACATGCCTTCAAAATTGAATCGAATGATGACAAGAAGCTCAAGTGCAAACACTATAACCACAGTATGAAAGGGGGGGCACAAACAACCTGAAACACCACCTAGAACGAATTCGTTGCAAAGATGTCATAGTCCCATGCAAGCTATTTGATTTATGTTTAAGTTTTTGAGGCTAATTTTAAGTGCCAGATTTTTTGTTATCATATTTGATGAGATGAATTGATGGAAAACCTATCGTTTTATAGATTTTATGGATGGAAATGTCATTAATATTTTTTCTGCACATATTTTTTTGTATTTTGGGTGTTGTTTCTATTTGAAGAGTTTTGAACTGATTTTTGCCGAGTTGCCAAGTTTTTCCATATCCCAAACTCACTAACTTTTCGTCAATCCCAAGTCTCACAACCTTGGTTTTATGTGAGTTTAAGTTGGGTGGTTGGTGTGCATTGTAGTCAAAGCATGGAAACAATATAATGGGCATGCCATATATTGGTCTTAGGGATAAATAAATATTAAGAACATAAACTACCACTCTCCAAAATGAATGAAATCATCTCCATACAAGTTTGGCTATTAAGCAAAGATCATTCATATTATAATCAGAATAAGATTTATTAAAAATGAAACCTTCTTTTAGATAAAAATGCACAATGACTTCAAGATGACCAAATAAAGAGGATGGAAACACTTTAACAAGATAATGCTTGTCAAGAAAAATATTGTTTGAACTAACAAGAAACTTGACAATTATAGAATTGATTTCAGTTTTTGTTGATTACACCATGTAAACCAATTGCCCTTAGTATATATCTAGAAGGCAAATCCATGGGGTAAGTAAGATTCATTGTCCAAATACTCAAAATAACACACTCAATCAATATACACAGTGTACGCCAAATGTGAGTGTGGAGCACAACTTCCTTATAGTTAGGAACAAATTCCTCCAAATAACCTAAGTACATCCATATATCCAAATCATATGTTCAAATGTTTCCCGATAATGACTATATTGATCTCTATATATACATATTCTCACTCATTGCACATGTGGCCCCTCTATTAGATTGCCCCCTATTTAATATACATTTAACACCATTACATATGCATTCAATCCAATTACATATACATTCAACCCCATATATACCCCCCATTGGGTCATATCATAAGTACCCCCATTCAAAAAAATATCCTAAAAGCTTTATGGCTAAATCTTTTGCATGTGATGAAACCAAGTAATCGAGTTACTTATATTTATGCTCTCATACAATATGATTATTCATCCATCCATATTTAGTTCTTTTCAGTGTCATTCTTTGATAGCTTCCTTTCCTTTGATTCCTTAAATATTTGTAATATATTGTCACATAATTGTTCCTTGATGCCCTATTCCATTAATATCCTCGAATTTACCATCTTCTTCCTTGGTAACATTGATGTGGCACCAAATCTCATGGAGTAAAAGAGTAAAATCTCTCTTTAACTCTTCTATCAAAAATAATTTTCATCTTATTTTGATATTCTTGGAATCTCTCATTCATTTGTTCTTTGGTCAGTTGCACCTTAATTATCTGATAAAATCTTCTAATAATATCATTAAGATCTTGATTTGCATCCTGTATTAATATTAATATTAAAATGGTAATATTAAATCAAATAATTTTTTATTTTATTTTTAAATAAATATTGGTCGTTGCACTTGTGACGACAACTTAAATAGCTGCGACAGTTTTTTATATCAACAACGGAAGTTTTCATCGCACTTGCAACGACAACTTAAATATCTTTGATGGTTTTGTTATATAAACAACGGAAGTTATCATCACAAGTGCGACGACAACTTAAATAGTTGCGACAGTTTTGCTATGTAAACAACGAAAAGTTGTCGTTGCACTTGAGATGACAACTTAAATAGTTGTGACAATTTTTCTATGTAAACAACGAAAAGTTGTCTTCGCAAGTGCGACAATGACTTGAATTGCTACAATGCTCTTGCTATATAAACAATGAAATTTTTCGTCGCAATTGAGATGAAATGTTGGTTTAACATTTTTGCCTAAATTGTCGTATTGGCGACGATATTTATTTTTTGTCACAATTGTGATAAGTTCCCTAGGGATGTCTCTCTTGCGATGTTTATTCAAGTTCATCGCAATTTCCACGTGACATAAAATGAAATTTCAATGAGTCCATATTCGTCTCAAATTCCATGACATAATGTCGCAAGAGTGTCGAAATAGCCGTCGCAAAATGACCCAAATTTGCTAGTGCCAACTCCCAAAATGTTCGTCGAACCAAAGGTAAAAAGTATTGTAACATCCAATGAGAAACTCAAGAACCACTTTACATGATTTTCAAGCCAGAAACAACGACAACGAGGGTCAAAAAATGACAAAAAAGGCCAAAAAAGTCTATACATAGAAGCTGGCATCTCATTATCACCATTGCAAATTGAGAATTGACCAAAAAGCCAAAAACACCCCTTTGTGAAAAAAGTTGATTCCGGGAGCTTCATTGGACGAAACAAACTTCCGCTTGGACTAAGTAAGTACAAACTAGCTCCCCCTACATTTCCATTCTTCTTTTTTGCATTTATTTTTGTTTTTTGGGGGGCGTGCACCTTTAAAATGGTCGGTCATGCATGTATGCGGGTTGTCTAAGCACAACCCACGTATGCACGTGGGTTTTCTAAGCATAGCCCACATGCAGGAAGGGAATAATCTGCCCGCATAAATACACGACTGTGCTGAGTAAAGCCCACGTACACCCTCTAACATATGAAAAAAATTGAAAATGCATTATTTGAATCCTCTTTGAACTTGACATTTTGTAGAATGTATGTCCATTGGAGAGAGAAGGAGCATGAGGACATTGATACGCTAGTCGAGGAATACCCTGTTGTTGTCGCTGCATTAAAATAATGTGGGTTGTGGAAATTCTTCCAGTGTCCACTCATGAGGGAACAACCCAGGTTGTTGAATGCCTTAGTGGATTACTGACACCCATATGCAGAGGCATTTATGCTCAAGGGACAGTCGTTGACTCCAATGACTGAAGATATTTATTTTTTGACTGACCTCTCGAGGAGAGGGGAACCAGTCAACCTTCGTGCTTTTCCCTTTGGGCCTCACAACATTGTCGAGTTGATCGAGAAACACTGCGAGGATGGAACAGATAAAGTGGGTTCCCAAGTACCGATCCACAAAATCACCAACCTATCACTAAAAGTGATACTTTTACTTATTGGGCGGATCAGTGGATCCACAACTTTACATCAGGCCTCTCGGGTGCATATGCATTGTGTAGTACAGTTCTTAAATGCACGAGTGTTCGATTGGTGCACAACCATACTATAGTGCATGAAAAGACAACTCACAGAGTGTCGTGGGAGAAAAAACAAGAACTTCAGGTTCATGACTATTTTGTGTTCTTTCTTATTCGAGAGGATACCCAATCTTAGTCCACGAGAGACAGTACGGCGGCATGTGGCCTCCTTCCTAGCAGTGTGCAGATGGGAAAAATTGCTACCGTGACAAGGGGGAGGGAGGACCATTAAGGCCTTCGATGATACTTTTTTTGACTGGTGGTCTCGACAGATTCCGTCTATAGAGGACTACCCCTATGCCGGGATCAATTTCTCTAGGGATCCTAACATGCCCGTACCTCCCAGAGTAGAGCGAGGAGAGTGAGGTATGTTTTCTTTTAAAAGTTTTTAATTTTTTAGTTTCTTTTTATATATACCATTTTTATGTATACCAGAGTACTTGAAAACTTTGTATCTGTTATGTACAGATGTGGGATCAATGCGTCCAACTGATTTTATGCGGAGCAAGCGTCGTCCACGATCGAAGACATTACCAGCAGCAGTCGTCGGAGTAGCAGCGGGGTTACCTCCAATCGGAGAGGCTGAGAGAGTTTTGAGACGAGTGGAGCGGAACTTGACCACACTCACCCGTATTGTGCCCATGGATGAGATCAAGGATCTCCCTCCATCTATGTAGCCTCATGTTGTTGGGGTGCTACAGACCTGGGTCCAGCTATTTCGGCGTTTGGAAAATGTTGTATTCCACTATGGCAGGGCCAATAGGCCTCATGCTTAGCTTAGGGTCGACCATTTTTGTGCCGAGGGAACTCTTTGTATGTTTTTGAGGGCATAATCCCCGCGTTATATAGTAGAGTCGTTATTTTTTTAGGCGCTTGCGCCCACCTATGTACTCTAATACTTTTGATATATATATATACATACATCTTTTTGTCTTATGAGTTACATTTATTTACAAATGTATTTACATGTGTATGTGTGTGATTTGTCTTACATGTGTGCAATATGCCAATCTAATACTTGATTAGGTAGAGTATCTTTCATTTGATTCAATCTCCTAGGAACATGGATACATGTAATTTAATTAAAAAAATGTTCTAAGAGACGTACCCTAAGGAATCGTCGATGTAGAGTAGGATCATAAATGCGGTAAACCCCATTTAACTGGGACATAACCAATTGTGCATCTAAGTAGACCCAGAGGTATGAGATACCATGCGACAAGGCATCACAAAGTAACTCTATTACTACACTGTATTCGGAGACATTGTTTGTGGCATCACCTAAACAGATACCTCCAAAAGATAACAACTGGCCTTGAGGTGTGAAGATCACCAAAGCTGCAGAAGAAAGCCTCCAAGTGTGTTGGCTATCACCATCTGTGAATCCAACGAACACATCTAATTCACTTGACATCTGCCACAATGAAAAATTTGACATAAAAAATGACACGTCCATAAAAAAAAAAGACAAAAAAAACTAAAATGTATAAGAATTATACATATATACAAGAAGTCACCCAAGGAGACCCACCTACAAGTAATACTTCTTGAGGTAGAGACCATTTCTAAGCTCATCTAAAGCTTTCCCTTCAAAGTCAACCAGACAATAAGCGCCCTTCTTTAATACCTCCTTCATGATGAACGGTCTGAACCACATGGGTTTGAACTTGCCTGCCCCTAGGGGATCCTTATCTTGGTCATAGACTAGGACAAGGTCTCCTTCGGAGAAAATCTAAGGACAAACAAACCGATCATAATGAAACTTGAATTTCTGCTTGTGAGCTTCATTAGCCAAGGCTGCATCATGTCATTTCTCATCGAGCTGCTCAAAGTATAATAAGCATTCCTCAAGTGGTGAAGTGTCTGGCAATAACTGTACTTCCAATTTAAGATATGGGATCTGGCATTCTATAGGCAAGACTACTTACAACCCGTAAACAAATTTAAAAGGTGAGAAATCAGTGACAGTATTTATAGACGTTTGGTACGCCCATAATGTGGAGTATAACATCAAATGCCAATTTGACTTGGCCAAATTGATCATTCATTGTAGAATGGTCTTGAGAAACTTTTTCACAACTTCCACCTGACCATTCGCTTGTGGGTAATAATGTGATGAGTGTTATTGTCTCAACCCTAGCTTTGATGTTAAATCAAACATCATTTTATTCTGAAAGTGACTGCCATGGTTAGTGAGAATCTCCTTTGGGACGACGAACCTTGTTATTCTCTGATTAAAAAAGAAGAGAGTTGTTGTCTCTCCATCATCTTTGAACATCGACATAGCTTCGACCCACTTGGTGAAGTAGTCTACTGCTGCGATAATATAATGGTGCCCCCTAGATGAAGGGGCTTGGCATGTAGTATAATCAATCCCCCACTTGGTGAAGGGGACAACTATGGTGACGGGAAACATGGGAGTAGGATGTGCCCACATCTTCCGTGAGAAGATTTGACACGGGTGGCACTTCTTGAACGATTCAATGCAATCTTTGATTAACATCGGCCAATAGCAACCGGCTCGTAGAATATTTTGGGTTGTTTCCAACCCAGACAAATGACCACCACATGCTCCAGTGTGGCAGTCGTTAAGTACAAGTTATGCTTCTTCATGAGTAAGCTATCGACGAAGGATGTAATCTACACCTTGACGATAGAAAGTGTCTTTGAGTATGAGATAATTTTTTCCCTGATGGTGTATACATCGATGCTCATCACAAGAAGTAGAGGTGGGGCACTTCAAAGTCTATATATAGACTAGTATATATCCATACCAAGGGTCCGAATATGAAATCAGAAAAAGATCTCCTTTAATTGGTGATTCTTCAGGCGTAACATCACCTGACTCGACCGAAATTTTTGATATAAGTTCTGCAAAGACCAATGAATTTTTAGATTTCGCAGATACAAAATCCAAGTCAAATTATTGGAGGCTAACGACCCATCTACTGATCTTTTTTCCAATTACACATCGTGTCAACACGTATTGGAACGGATTCACAACGACAATGATGATCGTATTGCGAAACAATATATAGTGACGGAAGTGTTGGACAACATGTATTGCTGCCAATGCAATTTTTTTAGCGTGTGAGTAGCTGAGTTCTGGTCCAACCAGGCCTCAGCTCAAGTAATAAATGATGTTTTCTTCAATAAAATCATCCTCCTAAACCAAGACCATATCGATGGTCAACTCTGCCACGACCAAGTACAATAAGAAATATTTATTATAATTGGGTGGCCGAAGTAGAGGGGAAGACGTGAGGGTGCGTTTCAACGCTTCAAAAGTTCACTGAACGGATTCATCCCAATGAAAAGTAACTCCCTTCTTTAGTAAACACATAAACCCTTTAGTGATCTCAGCATAGTTTGCGATAAAACACCGAAGAAAATTGGCGTTTCCCTGTAAACTCTGAAGCTAAGGGACTGTGCACGGGGGAGGCAATTGAACTATTGCCTCAATCTTTAGAGGATTGACCATGATCCTTATTTTCGACACTATGAAACCTAAAAGATGATTTGACGTCACACAAAACTGCATTTTTTTGGATTCAAGCGAATCTAATAGTAGCGACATCGCTCAAAGATAAGTCGGAGGTGTGTGGGATGATTAGCTCTCTTACGATATTGTGACACTAAATTATCAAGATAAGCCTCGACTAGGTGTTTGAGATCATGGAAAGTAAAAGACATGGCCCGCTAAAAAGTGGCTCTGGCATTCTTTAGGCCAAAATGCATCTTCCAATAAGCAAATGTACCCCACGGACAGATAAAAGGTGTTTTATTATGATCCTCGGGCTTAATCAGTATCTGATTGTATCATGAGAAACCATCCATGAAAGAAAAGACCTCACATCCTGCACATTCATCGACGATCTGATCAATGAATGGGGTGGGAAAATTATCCTTTGGAAAGGCCTTATTCAAATCATGGAAGTCCATACATACATGAGCGTTCCCTATTTTTTGTTGATTGGAACGAGATTCGACACCCATTGAGTCAATTGGACGAGGTAGATGAAACCAACTTTGAGTAGTTTCTCTACTTTAGCCTTAATAGTTGCTTCTTTTCAAGGATTAACTGGACAAAGATTCTATCGGACCGGCTTGGCATCAGGGTAAGTTGTAATCTCATGTTCGACGATTCTTGTATCAATGCCTAACATTTCCTCGTAAGACCAGGCAAAAATGTCGCAGAATTATTTAAATAAATATGTATAGATATGAATCTCCTCTAGGGAACAATCAGCTACGATGAATACATTCTCCACGACGCCAAGAGTTCTGGAGCTATTGATAGGTATCATTTTACTGATGGTTTCTATATTACCCTCGACATAAACTGCATGCGTAGCTTGAGGATTGATAGGATAAGGCCTATCTACAATCATAGTCAACACAAATTCTCTTTCCTCTACTATTCCTAACTCTGGGAGGAAATATGCTCTGTGATGGAGATCATCCCAGGGTCTGTCTAGACCAGTCATTGCCTCTAAAATCACCTCATCAAAGGGTAAGACCAAGTCTAAGGAATCGGTAGTGCCAAGGGAACCTTGATCCCAGGCAAGCTCGAGAATTGGATCTAACTCCTATGCGAGAGTCAGGTCGGGGTTAGCGGAAGCTTGTTGGACTATGGAGTACACAACTTCTACTGCGAACAAGGGAATGGACATGCCATGGTGCCATGTCCCTTCCATCATGGCTAATGGGGAAGGAAGAATCCACGGATCATTAAAGTAAGTCGTGTAGAATGACGACACTAAAAACATTTCAGCCTTAGGCTGGTCAAGGACAACCGATATCATTTTGGCATCATCAGAACGAGGCGGGTAATCGAAAGTACCCATGAGAGGTGAGCAGAAACCAACCCCCATGTCGATGACGTTGGGCTATCGATTATCAATCATCGGAACCGTGGATGCCCCCAATGAAGGGTCAGGTCTGGAGAAGGACAATTGATAAATGGTCATGATTCGACCCTCATGTGGAAACAACAAGACCCAAAAAAATGTGGAAACAATTGCATGCATGGCATATGTTGAACTCCTTCCTAACAGGAGGTTGTAGTCAAGAGGTGCATCAACCACTTCAACTTCGACACACATTCTCTTCCCTCCTAACTGCATGGGCAAAGAAGGGATGATTCCATGTGGTCTAAAAGAAAGATCGTCGAAAGTCATAAGAAGAGTAGGTGAAGGAGACAGAACGGGTTGGCCAATGTCCTTCCAACACACCAACGACATCATGCATGCCGAGGTGCCCTCATCAACAACCATACAAAAACTATTTCGAGTAAAATATTTCATGGGGTGAGCCACTACTATATGAAATGCGACGTGGTATGGGAGACGAGGCTTCAAGTCAGTTTTATCAAGCGTGATAGTTCTCGGATTACATGTCTCAGTGGATCCTAAAGAGACTAGTAGAGCCTTTCTCTGTGAAGGGCATCTCTGAAGGACCTCCAAAGCGAACATCGCGCAAGGGGTTTGTGACAAATCCTCCACCACAAAGTAGTTCTGGGCGGCCCTCACATTTGGATTATGTGAAGCCTTCTTGAACGCCCCTTTAGGGATGTGTTTCATTGTTTCACCCATCGTTCTCTCTATCTGGAGGGGAACAGATGGGTTTTCGGCTTCTTTACCTTTTTTGGCAGTACTTGGCATTTCGTAATCATGTGTCCTAGTAGGTATGTGAGATTCACCTTTCAACATATAGATATTTGAGGTCGAGGGATTGCTAGATGACGAAAGGGGTCCTTGACTACCCCCATTCGCATTTGCATAGGATTGAGTTAAATTTTTCCTATGAAGAAATGGGTTCATTAACACTGCAGGTTGTTGTTGCACCAATAAATTTTGGGCCTTTGTGAGTCGAGGGCATAGGTGATTCAGGTGGTCTTCCACCTAGAGGTTGCACGGATACTTTGACTTCTTTCTCTCTGTGTTTCCCCTGCCAACATTATTGGTGGGTTTCTTATACCCCTTACCCTTCTTTCACTATTTTTTCTTCCCTTCAGCCTATTGGTTGGCCTTTGGGTTCGTCGATTTCACGTTGTGTACTTCTGACGTCTGAGTAGGGGGAGAAGCCAAACTAGGATTTGGGTTGGACATTGTCTATTGTATCAACAATTGTTGCAATTGGTTTGACAGTGGATCAGTGGGATTTGTTTGTGTTGAACCAACAATGTCGTCAGCATGTGGTCCAGACTTGTGCCTGGTCTTATCAAAAATAGAACGTGACGCATCTGGAAAAACTTCGTAAAGAAAACCAGACTGAGAGTAAATCATATCTAGTTGTTGAGATCTCATTATTGCTTCTTCCTCTAAAAAGTCCCCTGAAGTTGCTACGTCCTTGGATAGTTGGGGTACCAAATACTTAAGGAACCATTCCAACAGTAATGTTGGTGGAACTGATACTTTAATCAAACTCTTCCAATGCCATTCTCAGATGTGATCAGAGATATGGTCATCTTTTGTCTGCTCAAAGTTGGCCAGCAATTCTATGTCGACATCGTATCTCATAGATAATTGAAAATGGTTTAAGAAAACCATTGTCAATTTGCCAAAAGTAGAATATCTTGAGCAGTCGAGATTGATGTACTATTTTGCGACACTCCCGATAAGAGTGTGTTGAAACAAACATAACCTGATAGATTCATCCCTCAAAGAGTTGGACAAGCACCATAGGTGAAATGTGGTCACATGATCGCTTGGATATTCATTAGGCTTGCCTTTGAACTTTTGAATGTCTAAGGGTAACTTGGTCGGCATAGTAGGCCAACGCAGATCATGACAGATTGGGTCATTCAATAATCTTGACAAGTATGGCAAATGAAAAGTTTACAGAAATGGTAGTTTAGGTTGTTGAGTATGTATAGGAGGATAAGAGCCTAGGATTTGGTTGGCATCAAGTTTCCAGGAAAATTTAGGTTTTTGGCCCGGGTTTTGGTAAAAAACATGGCCTAGGCTAGAATTTGGATGCTACGATGGTTGAGATGTCATTGACTGACTCCCATAATAGGACATTGAGGGATGAGAATGGAATGCTCTCGACGTTGTGTTTGAAAGGTTCTGGAAAGGGTTGCCCCCTTCCAATCTGACGGGCATAGGTATTGAGCCTTACCCGGGGTTCCATTGACCATGGAAGGGGTTTCCCTCGGTCAGCATCCCTGACAAGGGAACGGATCCCTGCCATGAATTCCAAGGTCCTTGAGAAGTGTGTGCCCCCTGTCTAGGAATAGTACCCTGTGTTGGATTTTCTGATCCAAAACCAGGTTTTCCCCTCGGATGAGATGGAAACTGATGAGAATGTGTTGTTACCAAACACATCAAACAAAGAGAATGAAAAATAACCCACTAGTGTGGTACTAGAAGAAGGTAACTGACTACCTTCTTCAAACGAGTTGTAATTCATGTTTGGCCAGGCGGGCTACTGAGAATCACCTCCAAGCAAGGGGGACAACAGAGGTATATGACCCCCACAGTAAGAGAAAGAATTATAGGGGGTTGAAGTGCCCCCCATGGACCCTTTCAGAGGAGCATTAGAGCTCCTTGCCCCTAGACCCAAAGTATGTAGGGTGGAGTAGGAGAGGACCAAGTTCGTGTCAAATTTGGGCATCCCATATGAAAACGGAGGGCCTGTCACACTCTGCATAAATGGTGCAGTGATCACCACCATGGACGGAATTAGACCACTGCTCGAGGTAGAGGCAGTCGAGACCATAGTGGCTCGGACCTGCGAAGGTGAGTTAGGAGGCGGAGCACCCCTATTTGTGGCAGTCGTAGAGGGAGTATGAGGACTCCCTGATGAACTAGTAGCATTTGCTTCCATCGCTACTTCCAGGATTATCTAATGCTCATGATGTGTTACCCTTGGAGGGGAAAGATGTATCAGAAGTGGCGTCGACAAGTCGGTGATCGAAGAGTTATATGGACCGAGAGCTTCCACTCCAAGGTCAAAAATAGTCAGTCCCTCCATAAATGAATGTTCTCCTCTCAGAGATGTCTCAGGAATAGTTTCTTGTGGCCCGGTCGCCTCAAATGACCCTTCTTGGTCAAGTCTTTGCCTTCACAGTGATGGTGGTGGCTCCAAGTTAACTGGTAGCAGGCCCAAAAGCCTTCGCAACCGGTGGAGTTCTTGATCTTCCGACACACTAAGGATTTCTAATGTTGAAGACCAAAACACGCACTAGAAAAAAAAATCCTATGAGATGCAACAAGCAAACCATTATTACTAGTTGGAAGAACAATTACAACAGCCAAAACTACAACAACTTACCAGTGCAAGTGAAACTCGAACATGTAAGCACCCTTCAGGTATACTCTGCAAAGTGTGGCCCAATGTATGCCCTAGGTACCGTCATATACCCCCACATTCACCTGTGTAAGTCCCTAAAATCAAAGGCAACTAGGTTGTCAACTCGTGAACAACTACTAGGAGGGTACAATCAATAGTTAGGTGGACCGCAATGAGCAGGGTATCAAGCCTGAAACCTATGGAGGGTATCGAAAGCAAGTGTTCTGCAAGATGAATGAGGACCTTGAATGGATTCAAGACCCACGAAGCTCCATGGAAAATGTGATTAACATAATCCAAAGATAAGTCCTCTATATGTGTTCCTCTACTATGATTGGTCCGACCTTAGAGGGGTCATCTCTATTACTTTTCTGCACGCGATCTCGTTTTTAACCCTTGTGTTAGAGGGGGGTCCCGGATAATTTCCACGTTACTGGACCTTTTTCACTTCCTAGCACAGACTCCTATGTTTTTTTTATAGCCTTGAAGAGTTTCCTCTCCAACCTAAATCCAGGCTCTAGACTAATCTAGTTGATGGACCCTACAAACATGAAATTCTGATTAATTTTAATTAAGCATTAATTTTAAGTGGTTTATCTTAATTCAAAGAAACATAAATGAAATTGATGGTGTTTGTAAAGAGACAAAAGAAAAGAACAAATGATGGAAACAAAATTACTTCTTCTTCCACAAACAAACATTTGTAAATTGAAAACTCTTTAACCAACTTTTCTAACTAACTTTTCTTTCTAAGATCTTTTAAAAGAAAAAACTCAAAAGTGAATTTTGTTCGACTACAAGCTACTTAAAGTCCTAAGTATTCAGTAAATAACTTAAGAAAACACTCTTCTTCCTGACCAGTAAAGACAACTAACCTAACTACTTAACCAAACAAGAAACTAAAATCTTTTTTTATATATATGTTTCAAAATAAGAAACTTGAGAATGAATTGTTTTCTTTTCTTCTAAAGCAATTAAAAGGGAAAAGTAAAGACAAGACAAGACCCAAGAAATTGTCTTTAGGTCTACCGCGGATCGTTGGGAATCACTGAAAGAACCATAAAGGCTAAAACATAAAAGACTCACAGACTCATCCAAAAAACCCTTCAACGAAAACACAAGAACTCATTAAAAGATAAATAAATTGATGCCAAACCTAGGCTTAAAGACTGTAACTACAGAGACCAGGACTAAATCAAGAAACCCCTGAGAAGTCAGACTTCAATCAAGGAAGAGGATGGCTGCCTCTTCTTGAGAAAAAAAATGTTTCCTGACACAGGCATGCAACTAACTCTTAAGAAACCTGCGTATGTATGCAGGTTGTCCAAAGGTAGGGCGCGTATGTACATGGGTAGACCCACTGCAGGCCGCGTACACCTCTGTAACCTCTCAAAAAAAATAAAACCAATAGTCGAAGCTGACAAGGTAGGGAGTACTGGTATGGAAGACCAGAATCCCTTAAAGACTCAGTAAATTACAAAGAACTCAAAGAGGTAATTAAACCAATTAAGACACCCAAAACGATCCCCTAAAAACCCTAGAGGTTCCCTAGTACGGTCACCAATTTTGTTATCGAAGGAAAACCCCCCTATGGACTACGCTAGGGTTCTAAAGTGTAGGTAGAGCTAACCGTCTAAAGTCTCCTACTTTTAACAACTATCCCGACAACACCCCACATTCATGCATAAAGTACAAAGTATAGGGATCTAGTAGTCTTACCTTAAACTCCACGTCCAGTGTCGATCCCAATGTGTTCGGTCGCTTCTCGACTGCAAATATCCTCCCAAGGATGAGCTTCTTTCACCAAAAGACAAACAAGAAACTACGAACATGCATTCTATATATGAACTAGTAGGTTAGATGTCTTAACAAAATGTAAGTCAAACATGAAGATTGAACACATTATATGAAGGGATGACAAAAGTACTTCTTTATATTAATCTCACAGAGTTACTTACAAAATGAGATCGACGACTGCTCCTCGAACCCGGTCCTGGGATCCTCTTCATCAAGATCCAACTTCTTCCACGTATCCTTGTTCTCTCACACTTCTCTCTAGAGAATGGGCGTAGGCTTATGGATGAGGAAAAAGGGCAAGAATAGGGAATTTTGGCTCAAAACTCACAATGTGGCTGCAAATTCTTGGGGCAAGGGGGGAAAATGAAATGGGTAGAGTTTCACTGTAGCTATTTTTCTCCCTAGAATGAGACCCCAAAACCTCTTTTTATATGACAGAAAGATGGTTATTTGGTTGGGTGACGGGCTATAGGCAGTCAATTGGTTGGGAAACTACTCAAGAGCCTGTAATCTCAATGAATCCCTTGCAACTTTTTATTTTTTGCAACTTTTGTGGGTATACGTGCATTGTAATGGCTTAGCTAGGGTACATACGCAGGAAATAGAGGTGCATTTAGAGTATGTACATGGGCAGTAGAGGTGTAGCTGGTGTACACACATGGGCAGTAGTGGTGCAGGGTGCGTACATCTTCAAAAAATGTGTTTTTAAGAAGAGTTGCTATGTATTGGCTTGGAAAAAATAGTAAGTAATATGGCCTGATGTCAGGTCTGCATGTCTGGTGCAATTTAGGGTTATAACACTCCAACTCCAAATCAAGCAAAGAAACTAATGCTAACACAATTCGAATTGAAACAATCTTTACAACTGGTGAAAAAATCTCATGAAAGTCAATACCTTCTTTCTGAGCATATCCTTTTGCAACCAGCCTTGCTTTGTACCTTTCCACCTTATCATCAACACCCTTCTTCATCTTGTAGAACCACTTGCAACCTACAATTTTTCTATCTCTTGGAAGTTCTACCAGGTCCCATGTTGCATTCCTCTATAATGTCTTCATTTCATCCTTCATCGCTTCTCTCCATTTATCATTGTTTGAACCCTTCACGGCTTCTTGATAGCACGAAGGTTCATCATCATTAGTACTTAAAGAAACTGACAAAAAAAAATCATCATACCTTCTTGGAGGATTTCTTACCCATGTAGACCTCCTTAGGGAAGTTTGTCGTTCATCCACAATCTGTTGAATTTCATCATCATCCATGTTTTCCTCTGTAGAAACCTCTTCATGAACATATTCAAAAACTTGTTCATGTTCACTTTCACCTGTATTTGAAATGGTTTCAAACTGAATCTGTTGATACTTAGGTACTTCTTCCTGTTTCATTTGAACATCTACATCTGATTTGATGAGAGATGATTCATCAAATATTACAGCTCTGTTAATGGTGATCTTGTGGGAAGTAGGATCCCACAACCTGTACCCCTTAATACCATCACCATATCCAACAAAGATAAGCCTTTTTTATTTTGGATCTAATTTAGAATGTTGATGTTTCAAAATTAGAGCATAGGCTTCACAACCAAAAACTTTAAGATTATAATAATTACAAGGGTGACCTTTCCATACCTCTTCAATAATCTTTCACTCTATCTATTTTGATGGTGATCGATTCACCATATAACAAGTTGTAGTTACTACTTCTGCCCATAGTTCCTGCTGCAAATTGGCGTTACTAAGCATACTCCTTTCTCTCGCTAGAAGAGTCATGTTCATTCGTTCAACAACTCCATTTTGCTGAGGAGTATAGGCAGTGGTTTTATGCCTATCAATCCAAAAATCCTTGCAATAGTTCTCAAATTCCATTGACGTAAATTCACCACCATTATCAATTCTTAAAAATTTAATGGATCTACTAGTGCGCTTTTCCACTAAACCTCTAAACTGCTTGAAAACTGTAAATACATCAGCCTTACTCTTAAACATATAGATCCACACCTTCCTAGAGAAATCATCTATAAAAGTTACAAAATATTATGATCCTCCATATGAAATATTAGGGGATGGTCCCCAAACATCAGAATGGATATAATCAAGGATTCCTTCATTGGTGTGTCTTCTGGTTTTAAATATCTGCCCATTTTGTTTTCCATAAATACAGTGCTTGCAGAAATCTAACTTTAAAGACTTTAGACTAGGAAGCAATTTATGATCACATAATACCTTCAATCCTTGTTTGCTCATATGGCCCAACCGTTGATGCCACAGTCAAACAGAATCAATGTATTTCTCAGATATCGTTGTCGCATGATCTGACTCAGTTCTTCCTTCTAACAGAAACAGGTTACCAGCCTTCTTTGCTTTCATAACCAGTAGGATTCCTTTGTAGACCTTCATAACTCCACCTTGAACAATACTCTTGTAATATCCTGTGTCTAATACTCCCAAAGAGATTATGTTCTTCCTAAGCTCAGTTACATGTCTCACATCAGTTAGTATTTTAACAGTTCCATCAAACATCTTAATTCGAATGCTACCAATTCCCACAACTTTACACGAGATATCATTTCCCATGTAAACAATTCCATCATCTATAGACTGATAAGTAATGAACCAGTTTCTATGAAGACACATGTGATTTGAAGAACCAGAATCTAATAACCATTGTTGATCATGACGTGAACCAATAGTAATTGATAAAACTTCATCAATCATACCTGAACCTGTTGCTGAACCTGTTTTGGTTGCATTTGCTTCCTTCGTCTCTTTTGGGGGGTCTTCCTTAGAGTCTTGTTGTCACTTCCAACAGTCCTTCTTCAAGTGTCCATATTTGCCACAAAACCATCACTTAAGCTTGCTCTTTCTGCCCTTCGACTTTGGCCGAGGGAAATCCCTCTGAGCATGTCCTCTTTATTTAGGTCTACATCTGATCACCATGTCCTCTTTATTTAGGTCTACATCTGATCACCATCGCCTCAAATGTAGAGGTTTCTAGATTGGATTAATTCCTTGTTTCCTTAGACAATAAAGCTCCAACAATATCATCAAACTCAATACTTTTTGTTGAACTGAAACTAATAGAGGTAACAAAATGATCCCATGATGTGGGCAAATAACACAATAATGTAATTGCCTTATCTTCGGATTTGAATTTCACTCCCATGCTAGTCAACTGAACTAAGAGAGTATTAAAAGTATTTAGATGATCAGCTATCTTCATACCTTCCTTCATGCACAAACTATACAATTGTCTTTTTAGGAAGATCTTGTTTGTCAAGGATTTCGTCATGTACAATATTTCCATATTTGACCAAAAACTGATTGTTGTCTTCTCCGAGACAATGTTGAATAGTACATCGTTGGCCAAACACAGGCATATGGCACTCAGTGCTCTCGCATCCATCTCATCCCAGTCATCATCTATTATGGTCGCAGGTTTCTTTGTATTTCCCAAAACCTTCACCACGCCTTGTTGCATGAGTAGATCGTGCATCTTAACCTTCCAGATCTCAAAATTGTTCTTGCCATTGAACTTCTCAATTTTGAACTTAGCACTCTACATCTTTTCCCTTAGAGGAAACATTCCAAAAGACAAAACACCATTGTTTGTAATAACCAAGGCCTTTTAAAAAATATGTAGAGGAATAATAGTTTAAACTTTACAAGGTTTAATAAAAGATTTAATAAAAAAAATCATTCACTAACCTTTCATTTTCCTCACTTTTTATTAAAAGAAATTAGAATTCACTTTTTAATAAATAAATAAATAAAATTAATAAAATATTCACTTTTATTTTAATTCCTCCACCCTTTTTGAATGTTTTAAACATTCACCTCACGACCCTTCAAATTTTAATAACAAATTCAACCTTTCATAATTTAAACTTTTTCAAAAGACCATACGTTAACTTCTTTTAAAAAAAAACATAGGAATGCATTTGGACCATGCCTTAAAATTTTTCACTCCAAACAACATACGCAAACATTTTTAAGGAGTCGTTGCACCTCTCGTTATGGCTGGACTGCGAAGATTTGGAAAATTACCTGTGGAGTCGTCGCACCTCCTGTTATGGCTGGACTGTGGAGATTTGGAAATTTACTCGTGCGTGAAGTGTGAACTAGTGGTCGTCACAACCTTTGAGAGGAGAGACTCGCGGCGATGTGGGAATCGACACACCTCGCATTACTGATGCTTCTCCTCCAAATTTTGACACTCTCGATGTCCTCTCTTCCAACCAGCTCTAATACCACTTGTTGTAATTTGCAAATGCGGAAACACAAATATCATAATTCAAGCACATAATTAAAACACAGAGATTTTACATGGTTCACCCAAACGTTGGGCTACGTCCACCAAGCAGAGGTATCGGTTGTCTTATTATTTAGATCAAGGAGATTATAGCAGGCTCACACTCATCTCACACTCATGTCTGCCTCTACGGGCTTACATAAATAATGAACAAATTTAGATTAGTTACATAACTATTTTCTAAACTTGTGCATTCATACCAAATTGGTAGATTTGGTTGAACAAAATGCTACAAAATAGGCTCCACTAAATCTGCTCATATCTACCAAATCTGGGAAATTCGTTGGCATATTCAACATTAACATCATAATGTTGTCAACAAAAACCTTAAAATCAACCCCTAAATTGAAAATTGGTCCTGACAACAACATCATTTTTTACTCTCAAGGTTAAAACTACAACTTCCTTGAAACCTCCAAACTTGACAACTGATAATGTTGAAACCAAAACCTTAAAATCAAAAACTGAATCTAAAAGTGTTGCTCCCAGTTGCACCACACTTTTTCTAAGGATAATATTGCAATAAGGATAATATTGCAAGTTTTCAAAATTATTTTCTTGACAACCGGTATCATTGAAACCAAAATCTTAAAACCAATCCTCGAATTGAAATACATTATCAATAGCACCCTCTTTTTTAAATCTTAAACTTGCAACATTTTAGAATCATGCCTAAAATCCCGGTATTGTTGCAAAAAAAATATCAATCTGAAAATAATAAAATGTATGAAAAAAATCATAAAAAATAAATAATTAATTAAATAATTTTTTAATTTTAAAAATTTTAAAAATAATAACTTGGAAAAAATATACATTTAAAAAATAACAATAATATATATATATATATATATATATATATATATATGGTTCACCGCACCGGATATCAATACTCTTGCTACTTCCAAGTAAACCTCCCCGGAATCCGTGAGAGAACATAG
>ML791245.1:91206-155274 GCA_009831015.1 Picea engelmannii
TTCACAGTTTCTTCAACGTTCGGTAAACAAAAGTATTTTTTTTATTTATAATTTCAATTTACAGTAAAAACAAATCTTGTGAAGAATTTTGTTAGCTTTCTACTGACTATTTTTCAAAAAAATATATTGAGATTTGATATGTCAATTTGGCAACTGTTTGACAACATGTTCCTTAAAAATGAAGGGAAAGATAATGAGTTATGTTTCCCTCCCCACAATGTATCTGTTGGCATCATATGTCACTCCTAGATTGTAGTAGGAGTAAACCTGATGCCCATTAGTTTATGTCACTATTTGTTGATAAAGGGTGATGAATGGAAATAAACTCATAACAATATCGTTCTAACTCGAAAACTAGGCCAGGAAAGCATAAGAAGATGAGGTCTTGGTTTAACTTCAGACAGTAAGTTGTAATAAGGGTGAGTAGGAGGAAGACTTATGTGAGGAAATGCGAAGGCCTGCTGTAGGTATCAAGCTTCTAACAGCCTGTAGAAGAAAAACTTGAACACAAGAACCTCTTATATTCAAGAGTAGAAACAATAAAAGAACATAACAGCGTTATAATAAATCCTTTATCATAACACAGTCATGAAAATTCATGTGAATCATTCAATCGTGAACCCTTTAGTATGAAATTGAAACCAAATGAAAAAGAGAGTTGCCTTACATTAAACAAGAAAATTTCATATGCAGATACAAAGCTAGGAAAACTAGTTCTTCATTAAAACATTATAGTCAGGAGCTCTGCTCTACCATCCATCCTCAAAAAAATACAAAAACTGAGTATATATACTCAGAGAAATTCACCCCCTTGTCAGCAGGAGGGTAGCTGAGACATTAAAGTCCAATTTAGTGTGTGCAAGCTCCTCTGATCAGACAAGGACATCAGATCGGCATGGCCCTATTAGGAAAACCTGCACACAGGATGATCTTGGGAAGACTACTTGCCAGAACCTCCATGCCTTACATTCATGGCTTGAGCCGAGGTTTCAGCTACTTGCTCAATTTTCATTAATTTCCTTCCTCCACGGTGGGTGGCCGAGACTTCAAGCACAAGGAACGACCACGCGCTTGCTTCCTAGGGCTCAGAGGCTAGCCTCCTTTTATTTTGGCTCCGCCCTCAATGTAACCCATGGCCATGAACTGGTGCCTCACTCTAGAGGTGCTTCGACAATTCTCCTTTCGGGAGATTCCACCATTCCAGCGTCCAGGATCCTTGGTGACTAAAACTGCGAAACGACCCTCCATATCGGCGGTTGGATCTGGCTTCAAAATCAACAGACATGATCCATTTTCCCTTGAACACATTGGCTTCGCACCCCTCATCTGCTTTGTCCCCTTTCCATACGACCCTGTGCTATGACCGTGGACCTGCACCCAAAGGTGCCTTCGCATCTCGCATATCATGGATGGAAGGGATTCGACCCTTGTATTTCAAAGTCGTGATAGCCGATATGGAGATCGGACTTAATTAGGCGCCATGTGTCCTCCAAGACTAACAGTCCCAATCCTTTCATGGAGTCTCCTACCGGGAGTTCGCGTTCCTCTTCCTCCAACCGCCTTTCCATACGACACTGTGCTATGACTGTGGGCCTGCACCTAAAGGCGCCTTCACATCTCGCGTATCATGGATTGAAGGGATTTGACCCTTGTATTTCAAAGTCGTGATAGCCGAGATGGCGACTGGACTTAATCAGGCACCACGTGTCCTCCAAGACTAACGGTCCCAATCCTTTTGGGGATTCTCCTGTCGGGAGTTCTCATTCCTCTTCCTCCAACTGCCTTTCCATATGACCCTGTACTATGACCATGGGCCTGCACCCAAAGGTGCCTTCACATCTCGTGTATCATGGATTGAAGGGAGTCGACCCTTGTATTTCAAAGTCACGATAGCCGAGATGGCGACTGGACTTAATCAGGTGCCACGTGTCCTGACTGGATCGGACGACCATGATCATTTCATGACTTTGGCCCTAAGGGATGAGCCCATGCGCTAAAACTCGTGCAACTCTGTGGCTCTGGCTTACCCAATGACCGTTGATCCGCTCCATCAATGGATCCTTGTCGCTAAAAAAAAAAATGCTCGCTCGCTTGATTTTAAGCCCGAAATGGACTTCTTCTGTGTGTTGTGCTTGACGCTCATGAATGCGTCCTTTGAATAAAATGCATTTGATGGGTTTTTTAAAACCCATTTTTTCGCGTTTTACACCAAGGGCTTGAAATCGGAGAGAAACACCCCCCTTGTAAGAATTGGTGCTAACATTAGGCTCCATGGGGGATAGAGTCGTCCCTGCGATGCTCTAAGAACTCCTTGCAGTTTTAGTGCCTTGTTGTTGGGCTATGGAGTCATTTATTAAGCCAAAAATAAATAGAAAAACAATATTTACAAAAACAGAGGAGCCGTCTAAGGCTTAAACAAAACATTTCTTCAGGAAATGCCCATTTACTGGGCCATTAAAAACTTCTTCACCCTCCAAATCCTGCAACCTGTACGTGTTATTTAAGAATACTTCAGAGATTTTGAAGGGCCCGATCCAGAGGGCATCAAACTTGTTTTGTTTGCCCCTATCCTTCCTGGGTGCATCCCACTTAAGCACCAAATCTCCCAGCTCGAATTCCTCCTTCCTGACCTTCCTGTCAAAGGCCTGCTTGATCTTCTGCTGATGACTATGAGTTGTGTCCATTACCTGCTCCCTGATCTGTTGCACCTCCACCACTTGATGAATTCTTCTGACCATATGGTTTGGCTCTCCTTCATGATCTTGAAAGAATTTCACTATAGGTAAAGCAAGCTGAGTGGGAAACACAACCTCCATCCCATAAACAAGTTGAAAAGGTGAGGTTCCCAAGGACTTCTTTGTTGTCACTCGATCGGCCCATAGAGCGAATTTGAGCTTTGAATCCCAGGCCCTCTTATTGTCTTCCAATAATATTTTAATGAGTTTGATTAGACTTTTATTGGAAGATTCTACCAGTCCATTTCCTTGAGGATAATAGGGAGTGGAGTGAATTAGTGAGATCTTGAACTGCTCACAGAACTTAACCAGAGGCTCAGACTTGAAAGAAGCAGCATTATCAGTGACAATTCTACTAGGATAGCCAAATCTAGCTATGATATCCTCTAGGAAGTTGATAATTACCTTGTGTGAAGCACTCTTGGTGGGGGGAGCCTCTATCCACTTGGTGAAATAGTCTGTTGCAATCAGGATCCATCTGTACTAGCCACTTGAAGGAGGATGAATTTCTCCAATGAAGTCCAACCCCCACTGCTGAAAGGGTGTTGAAGCTACTACAAGCTTTAGTGGCAGAGATTTGAGTTGTTTCTTTCCTCAGAACCTTTGGCATTTGATGTAAGGTCTGACTTCTCTGCAGACATCAGTGAATAAGGAGGGCCAGTAGTACCCAACCCTGAGAATTTTGTGAGTTGTGGTCTTCCAGAAATGATGCCCTCCACAAAAGCTGCTATGAATATCAAACATAACTTTCTGGGCTTCCTGTGGGTTCAGACACCTCAGAAACACCCCTAGAGGGTCTCTCCAGTAAAATACTTGATTAATAAGGCAATATATGACTTCCTTGAGCTTTAAAAATCTTGCCTTTCTTTTTCCCATTCCATCAGGAGGCTTCAACTCTTGCAGAAAGTACAAAATGCCTTTGTACCAAGTGCATTCTTCTAGTGATAATCCACCCTGAGAGCTTTTACTGGACGACTGAGCTTGCTGATTTTCTGAGAAAGCATTAATGAAGTTAACCCCCAAGGCCTTGCAATTAGATTCAGCTAGTAGCTTGGCTAAACCCTTCCCTTTAACCAATTTGGTGGGCTTTATCTCCAGGTCAAACTCAAGGATCTTGGCAATCCATTTACCTCTTCTCCCATCTATGTTAGGCTGTATAAGGATTACTTTCACAGAGGATGAAGGAATGTATGCAGTCACTCTTGAGTGCAAGACATAGACTCTGAAATCTTTGAGAGATTTTACCAAGGCATAGGCTTGTTTCTCCATGATCTCATACCTGATTTATGCATCTCTTAATGCCTTACTGAAGAAGGAAATGGGTTTCTCTCACCCTTCCTCATTTTTCTGCAATAAGACCGCTGCTACTGTATCAAAAGAACCAAAATAAAAAACTAGGAAATACTTGGAATAATCAAGATTGATCAACACAGGTGCCTCAGTCAATGCCTTCTTTATCTGGAAAAAAAATTCCCTGGGTTCAACAGTCCATTTTACTTCATTTCCATTTCTGAGCATGGCTATGATGTGTTTCACCAACTCAGCAAAATTTGAGACGAACCTCCTCAGAAAGTTAATCTTCCCTAAAAAAGCTTGGACTTCCTTTCTAGACCTGGGAAGTGACAGGGTGTGAATTTCCTCTACCATGCTGGGATCAATTCTCACTCCCTCTGTTGATACTATATGGCCTAACAACTTCCCCTCCTTCATAGAAAACAAATATTTCTTAGGATTTAAGGAAAGGCCAAACCTCCAGCATTTCAAAAAAACTTTCCTCCAGTGACAGCAGTGCTCTTTATCAGACCTGGAGAAGACTGTGATGTCATCCAGATAGATCACCACAAACTGATCTTTCTCCCCAATGAAGGCTATGTCCATGGCTCACTGAAATGTTTCTCCTTCATTCATTAATCCAAAAGGCATTTTGGCATACATGAATGTTCCCCAAGGAGTGGTGAAGGTTGTTTTTTCTCTGTCCTTAGGCATGACTGATATCTGATTATAGCCAAAAAAACCATCAATCATGGATATCCTAGATGCACCAATTACCCTTTTCAATATGTGTTCCATGTTGGGCAAGGGATAATTTTCTTTCTTTGAGCTCCTATTCAGGTTCCTGAAATCAAAACAGAGCCTGATTTCTCCACTTTTCTTCCTCACCAGGACCAAATTGGCCACCCACTCAGAATATCTCAAGGGGACAATGATTTGGGCATCTAACAACTTCTTCACTTCTCTCTCCATGACAGGCAACAACATGTGATTTATCTGTCTTAGCTTCTACCTAAATGGCTTAGCCTCTTCCTTCAGTGGGATCTTGTGTTCAATGAAAGATGTGTCATATGTCTTGAGGTCTTCATAGATCCATGCAAACACATCAGAAAATTCTCTTAATAACTCAGTATATTCGTCCCTCTTCTCTTTGGTCAAATTGCTTGACAACTTGACATACTTAGGCTCCTCCTAAAGCCTCTATTATCAATATTTTAGGGATTTCTGTACATGGGCTTCCCTTCTAACTCCCACCTTTCCATTCTAGCCGAAAGCAATTTTAGCACTTTAGTTACCTCGTCCATATGAAGGGGAAGGGGAGAGGAAATGGATGGGGAGGCTTCAGGTCTCTTCCTGGATATGTCTCTATCAGCCTTATTCCTGAGTCGGTCAACAACCAATATGTTAGATTCTACTTCCACGGATGCATCTTACATGTGATCGAGAGTAGTGGCTCTCCTTTCCCTCAACAGGAGGCAGAAATCAGGATCAAAAGTGCTAGCATAAGTGATCTTAGCAGAGGCTTCTGAGGGATTTATTTTAGCGGGGATATTATTCTACATTTTATTGAATCTCTTGGAGAAGTCAGAGACAAACTCTCCTTCCTTTCTCTTCAAAGACCCAAACTCTGTCATGTAATACATGAAATCCTTTTTTTCTCCCCACTGTCTCAAAAAGGCATTATCCAAAGCCTCAATCCCATCAATAGATTCAGGAGGCAGGACCCTAAACCACTTTCTAGCCTCACCCACAAGGCTATGGATGAAAATCCTCATCCATGCATCTGCATGCATGATAACATGATCATCTATAAAAATGTAAAAGGCTTCAAGGTGTTCTTCTGAAGCTATGTCCCCTTTGCCTGTAAACTTGGGCAGCTACTTAAGGTAGCCATCTGCTGGAAGGGCATTGAGAGGTTGAGGTAACAAAAGGGGAGCATACCTGGGAGCTATTATAGCCTCCATTCTGGTCATGGGGGGATTTTCTCCTTCCATAGGAATATTAGGTGGAGGAGAACTCGGAGGAGAAGGAGCTCAAATAGGGGATACTTGAAATGAGCTTCCAAGTGGAAGGGGGAACAATGGGGGATTCAGAGAGAAGGCTAAGGGGCTTGAGTCAACATATGCTTCTCTCTGTGTAGTAGCAGCAATAGTAATAAGAGGAGGGGTTGTAAACCTATGAGTGGGGAAATCTTATGTGGTCCTGGGTCTACGCCAAGGTACAACTTCAGGGGAGAGGGGAGTGACAAGGATTCCTCCGTCCAATCCCAAACCAGAAGGGGAAAACTTAGCAGGAACACTTCGGAAATTCAGGAAATGGGAAACTTCATAAAAAGGTCTACTAGGAAGCTGAGAAGAAGAGAATGGAGTTTCTACAGAAGGAGATGGAAAATTACCTGGTTCAGCGGTGGAAGTTTCTCCTTCAGAGGCCTTTCCTTTTTTGATAATCACCTCCAGATCAACTTCAGGGATAGCTAGAGGCAGTTGTGGATGGGACCGCGTGTGTCTACCTCTGGAAGCCACAACTAAAATAGAAAGTTCTCCATAGTGGAGTTGTGACAATGGAGTCGCCAGGTTCACAGTAGAAATCGTGTAGGGATCTGATGCCTGATGCACCTTCAGAATCATAGGCTCGATGTCGTTCAATCCCAGGGAAAATTTTCAACTTCGTTCCCGGCAATAGTGCCAAAAATGTTGGCGTCATATGTCACTCCTGGATTGCAGCAGGAGTAAGCCTGATGCCCATCAATTTATGTCACTATTTGTTAATAAAGGGTGATGAATGGAAATAAACTCATAACAATATCGTTCTAACTCGAAAACTAGGCCAGGAAAGCACAAGCAGATGAGGTCTTGGTTTAACTTCAAACAGTAAGTTGTAATAAGGGTGAGTAGGAGGAAGACTTTTGTGAGGAAATTTGAAGGCCTGTTGTAGGCATCGAGCTTCTAACATCCTGTAGAAGAAAAACTTGAACGCAATAACCTCTTATATTCAAGAGCAGAAACACTAAAAGAACATAATAGCGTTATAATAAATCCTTTATCATAACATAGTCATGACAATTCATGTGAATTAGTCAATCATGAACCCTTTAGTATGAGATCGAAACTAGATGAAAAAGAGAGTTGCCTTACAAACAAGAAAATTTCATATGCAGATACAAAGCTAGGAAAACAAGTGCTTCATTAAAACATTACATTCGGGAGCTCTGTTGTACCATCCATCCTCACAAAAATACAAAAACCAAGTATATATACTCAGAGAAATTCGCCCCCTTGGCAGCAGGAGGGTAGCTGAGACATTAAAGTCCAATTTAGCATGTGCAGGCTCCTCTGATCAGACGAGGACATCAGATCGGCATGGCTCTTTTAGGAAAACCTGCACACATGACGATCTTGGGCAGACTTCCTGCCAGAACCTCCATGCCTTACATTCATGGCTTGAGCCAAGGTTTCAGCTACCTGCTCAATTTTCATTAATTGCCTTCCTCCACGGTGGGTGGTCGAGACTTCAAGCACAAGGAATGACCATGCACTTGCTTCCTAGGGCTCAGAGGCTAGCCTCCTTTTATTTTGGCTCCACCCTCAATGTAACCCATGGCCATGACCTGGTGCCTCTCTCTAGAGGTGCTTCGACACTTCTCCTTTTGGGAGATTCCACCATTCCAACGTCTAGGATCCTTGGTGACTAAAACTACGAAACGACCCTCCATATCGGCAGTTGGATATGGCTTCAAAATCAAAGGACATGATCCATTTTCCCTTGAACACATTGGCTCCACGCCCCTCATCTGCTTTGTCCCCTTTCCATACGAACCTGTGTTGTGATCATGGACCCGCACCCAAAGGCACCTTCGCATCTCGTGTATTGTGGATGGAAGGGAGTTGACCCTTGTATTTCAAAGTCGCGATAGCCGAGATGGCGACCAGACTTAATCAGGCACCACATGTCCTCCAAGACTAATGGTCCCAATCCTTTTAGGGATTCTCCTGCCAGGAGTTCTCGTTCCTCTTCCTCCACCCGCCTTTCCATACAACCCTATTCTATGACCGTGGGCCCGCACCCAAAGGCGCCTTCGCATCTCGCGTATTGTGGATTGAAGGGAGTCAACCCTTGTATTTAAAAGTCACGATAGCCGAGATGGCGACCAGACTTAATCAGGCACCACGTGTCCTCCAAGACTTACGATCCTGATCCTTTCGGGGATTCTCCTGCCAGGAGTTCTCGTTCCTCTTCCTCCAACCGCCTTTCCATACAACCCTGTGCCATGGCCATGGGCCCACACCCAAAGGTTCCTTCGCATCTCACATATCGTGGATTGAAGGGAGTCGACCCTTGTTTTTCAAAGTCGCGATAGTCGAGATGGCGACCAGACTTAATCAGGCGCCATGTGTCTCGACTGGATCGGATGACCACGATCATTTCGTGACTTTGGCCCTAAGGGATGAACCCATGCGCTAAAACTCGTGCAACTCTGTGGCTTTGGCTTACCTGATGACCGTTGATCTGCTCCATCAATGGATCCTCGTCGTTGAAAACAAAAATGCCCACTCGCTTGATTTTAATCCCGAAATGGACTTCTTCTGTGTGTTGCGCTTAACGCTCATGAATGCGGCCTTTGAATAAAATGCATTTGATGGGTTTTTTAAAACCCATTTCTTCACGTTTTACACCAAGGGCCTGAAATCGGAGAGAAACACCCCCCTTGCAAGAATTGGTGCTAACAGTATCCATTATTAAACTTTATTTTTTGACAAACGAAATATATTGCAACAATATATAGAGACTCTATTTTGTAATAACTGTAATTTTGAATTAAACAAATGAATATTATAATTTCTATAATTTTTTGAAGTTGACTCATCTAAAAAAGTTGCAAATTTTAAACACATGTTTTCCCCCACCATGTATCTATCTTAATTTTTACTTAAAAGTAAAATATAAAAATACCCTTTTGAAGAGAACAATTTAAGGATTATGAATATAAATTTTCCATAATTTTCCACTGTGCATTTTTAGAGATATGGATTTTTAATTTCATTGAATCATAATGTCACCTGAAAATATTATGCAGTGATTTTTTTATAAAATTAATTAAAATTATATAAAAACAATGAAAATGAAAACAAATTATATCCAATGAAAGTAGATTCAATTTTTAAAATTCAGGTATCAATTCTGAAACTAAATTCTGAGTATATGCAGGAGTCTTCTACCTCCAAAGTTCAAGTAAGTTGGAGAGAATTTGTAGTTTCCTACAAACAGTCTCATTTGCAGGTTTTTGGCAAAAATATTCTTTCACCCGAAAGGTATTTTTGTTTGGCCAAAAGGTTTACTTTAATGGATTTATTAAAAAATAAACCTTTCGACCGAAAAGTATTTCGGTCGAAATATGCTTACCACTGGAAAAACAATCATCCGAAAAATCTTGTACACAACTATCGAGGGCACCGTCAGGGAGCCGTTCAATTTGACATGCAAACTTTTGGCCGAAAATGTTTCGGCCGAAAAATCCTATCTTTCGACCGAAAGAAAAAAGAGTTTGGCCGAAAAAATGCCGCCAAGAATTTTGGAGACCCGATTCTCACAAAAGTGTTACCCATCTTCATGATTCAATTAAACAAATTTGAAAACAAAATGAAAAGAAAAGAATAAAATTAAACCAAAACATGCCTTATCAATATGAGTACATCTTATGTGAAAATATAATGTGAAATTTTTTATTGCAATAGAAGGAATGTGTATCATAAAAGGGATAAGTTTATCAATTCATAAAATACAAATTGATTAATTGAATTGATTGTAGAGAAACCCTTTAAATGTATTTATTTCCTTCGGATGAATAATTAGTATCAAAATTGTCATTTTTCACATAAGATGTTAATCTAATAAGGCCTTCTTTATTATGGATTATGTACATGGAGAAAAATAAATGAACCTTTTATTAGAGTGTGCAATCATAATTTGTCATTTTCAAAACAAGTTAAGTCCATTCAAGAAGTCAAGACGAAAATTAATTTCAATTGTTTATCACTCATCTCCTTAACAACATTTCGATTTTTAAAATTGTAGAGAAATGACCATATAAACATTGCAAAGTTAAGTCGCATGTATTGATAAATTATTTTAAGATACAACCTTTTAAAGGTAATGTTAAATGGAATATAATCAAAATTTGAGATCCTTTTCATTAGTTTACTTAGATTATCCTTGCTTGCTAGTTTTGAAAAAATGATCATATTAAAATTTTACGCAATAAAGATAAAAATAATAAGAAATTAAATATATGACTTGAAGGGAAACTCTTAAACATGATAAGCAAGGAAATAAGTAATGGAAAATAAAATAGGAGAATACTTCCATGAATGATGATTTTCCTTTGTCCTAAAAGTGACGCCTTGTTGCACTTATTCAAATTGACAAAGTGAAAGAAAAAAAAAAATTCTAACCTATTCCGAAATCTACTCTACACTATTCTACTCTATAGGAACTAAGTGAAATGGAATTTCCAATGTAACCATTGAAGTAACTCCAATCCTACAAAGACAAAGAAATTTCCAATTAGTAAGATGGATTGAAGTATTTCAGAAACGGAAATAAACACATCATACTTACCTTTATCTTTATGTTCTTCATTTAGAAACAAAGTATATCCTTAACATTTTTTCAAAAAGTTTTAGTATATGAACCCTCCATCCAATTTGCAATTTTGTCATGATACATATCACAAAAGCATGGAAGAATGTAACTAAATCTATAAAACTTGCCAAAATTATGAAGACCTGACATAGCCATTGGCCGAGACTGAAGTGCCCCATTCTCCCGACAATTCTCCACCTTTTCATGAATTTCTTCGCATGGAGGATATGAAAAAAACATGTCATGATTACCTCCTAGATTTTCAATAAGAAACAAAGCACGACTTTACCATTACTCCAAAGATTTCTTAGATATGAATTATCAAGTCAATATTCAATCCTATCATGAAACTCTGAATGAAAATTATGACTTTGATGAGTTAGAGCTACAATTGATAAACACATCGTATGAGGATTCATTATAGAAATCAAATTGTGGGTTTGATCATTCTTTTTGATCAAATGAATTGGTTCCAAATGTGCAGTAGAATCATGAGAGTTTTATCTAATCAATGAATGAATATGAAGTATAGAATCTTTGATCTCCATAATGAATGCATTGTCTTTTTCAGAAATCAATTGAGAAGGATCGTCTCGCGGTGTATCTTTCTCTCTTGTGAATGATTGTAGTGAAAGAGCGTCAAATCCGTCTTTATTATTCTCGTGTTTAAAAATTATATCACCAATACTTGAGATATCAAAAAGATCATATTGTGATGGAAAATTGTATAAAGTGGGTAAAGTGTTATGTACATCAGAACCTAAGAAAAGATCGAGATATAAAGATTAGAAAGAATCATCAATAAGAAAATGAAAAGATTCTCTTGAGCAATGATAATCAACAATGATATTTCCAAGACATTCCTCTTCACTTGCCTTAATGCTTTCACTTTTTTTTTATGATATGCTCTCAAACATAATACTCTCAACATGATTTTCGAAAACAACTTCACGACATGTATCTAATCTTTCTTGTAAACAAGGTGTGATTTGTGGAAAATGAATTAAGGTTTTTTCTTTAAATTGAATACCTATATCTCTAATCGGTTCTATTAAAATATTAGAACACTTAAGATCATACTCATCACCTATGTGTCCTTCGGTAATTGAATTTGGTAACTGATTAGAGCAAGAGTTAGAAGAATATAAACATGCACCTTGATTCACAATCAAATCCTCTTCCACTATATCTACATTAGTAGAAGATTGAATATGAAGTTGTTTGTAAGAAAGACTAGTTTCTTTGTCAGTAAAACTATTCTCAATTGGTTCTACCCCTCCTGTTTGTTCAGAATTTTCTAACAAATCCATCTCATTTTGTAAACAAAATTCATCTTGCAAATTTATTTTATGATATGTATCTAATTTATCATTTGGAATTGAATCTTGCTGAATAAAAGGGGCACAAACATCTGAAATAAGATTTAGTACGAAAGATAAACCATCTAGGCGAAACTTACAAAGAACATGGTTGATCTTTATTGAAAAAACTTTTGAAGATGAATCATCCTTGATTAGTAGAGCCTTGAACTCTTCACATAATTTATCGTAATCATAAACCTCAAAGGCATCTAAAAATTCACTCGCAAATTGAAACCAATAAAAAATAAATATGTCAAAAAATATTCAAACCAACATTTGATTCGACCTCTGAAAGTGAAAGAAAACAACCTACATAAAATATTTAAATCTATAATATTATGCTTGATTCATTTACACCAAAACTTGTTAATATTATCCTTTGTAGATATATTTCCTTCACCATCAAATTGAAGTTTTGACGAGACAAATTGTCTCATGAGGAATGTTAACTAATGGAAAATTGAAAGCATATTCCCATATAGTGATTTGGGCAGGAGCCATCGATTATCATAGCAATGGAAATATTAAATCCAAGTAGGTTATATTGTCATCTAACCAGTCGTTAAGCACATTTATGACATAAAAAAGGATAAGTAATAAATCAAAATAATTATAGACTAAGTGCTAAATGATTAAATCAAATAATTGTTTTTTTTTCGCAAGTTAGAAATTATATTAAATCCTGCTAAGCATGAAGATTACAGTTGTCTATCTAGCATATTCGTATGTGGTAGCATTTCCTTGATGGGAAACCAATGCTGCCACATTTCCAAAAATTCAAAATATTCTTACAAAACTTGCAAAGCGGTGAAAGATGTTGATCTGCAGTGCCACGCAGGGCATAGTTTCTGAATTCTAAACTGAGACCAAAATTTGCGAAGACCAAAATTCCCAAAACTGGGTGGCCTGGCATGGCCTAAAAAATTATGTAGTAAATTAACTAAAAACATAGCAAAAGGAAACCTGAACTAGAAGGAATTAACCAGTGTCAGGTTCGATCCTTTTCCCCGCGAGAGCCTGACGCACATATAAGTTGTCTCTGACGAGCTTATCTTTGTCCTAGATAGCTTGCCTGAGGTCCTGCAGAAAAGTCATCAAGAGGTCCACGTGAAGCCATCACTCTATTTCCTTGTTCTGCATCTCATTAATGGTGGTCTTGATGTCCCCTAATCCACTCTTGAGATCATCCAGGGACTCCTCGAGAGCTTCTCTTTCTATGAATCAAGAGCAGGCTGAGGGGAGCAGAGGGGGAGGTGGAGAGTTGGAGGAGTAGGTGGGGCAGTTGGAGGAGGGAGTTGAAGTAAAGGGGGTTGTGGAGGTGACAGGAAGTGAGGGAGGAGGTTGGCGAGGGGGGGAAGGTGGAGGTGGAGGGTGGCAAGGTGGGGAAGGAGGAGATGGAGCAAAGCTGAGGGAATTTCCTAGACTGTCGAACCATTTGATTCGACAAGCAAAGGGATTCGACAACGGGGAGAGGTCTGGGGTACTTTCTCAAGTCGTCCAAGCAAGAGTGGGATAAAAAATGGGCTTCAGGGTGGGGGTGAACTTGGTTTTCAGGGAAGAGCCATGCCCGAGAACTGTCCTTCCTCTGGTCACATACTAGGTTGCTCCCCTCTTTGATTTTCCCCTAAGAAGAGGCATAGAAAGGGCCTCTGTAAATAGATATAGAATGTGAAGGGAGAGTGAGAGAGGGTTCTCAACGAGTGCAAGACCAAGAAAACACAATGGAACTGCAAAAACCATGAAGAGATGATGGAAGTTGAGGGAAAGGAGGAAAGAAGGAGATCGAACCAGAGATAAAGGACAATGTCAAAAACCATGAGGGGCTGAGACTTCATAGTCCAATGGCTTGAATGAGATTTGGTGCTCCCAGACTTTGGCCTAAAACCTCCATTGTTGAACTGGTGATGGGATTGTGAATTTGTCTATCCCATCCCCATTAAAATTCCCACAAATAAATTCGTCAAGTGATTACAGTAGGTCGACGTCGAGTGAGAGCCAGGGAATGGCGGTTGGGGGTTTAAACACATGAGGTGACGATAGAGGGAGGGCACATCTAAGCCTGCTCCAGGTGGTAGGAGATATGGCCATGTGGCTTCCCCTCTGGTTGTCCATCTATTGAGACTGAAGACACCCCATCCGAGGACTGGTCCTTGTTGTGAGCCATATTTCTGCAAGTGATCACGAAGGGGTGGGTTGGATAAGAGGTTGGAGAGTACGAGAAGTCTCCTTCCTGCAATTCTACCCCAAAGGTTACTGACATATATGCTACTTAATTATATTTTATTCAAACGTGGGAAGGAATAATTAACCACTGAGGCTGGAGAATTGACTTGATTTTGATCATCCCATTCATGAGTCTCCAACTTGGGGATATCTTCTCTGGATATACACCGTTGAGGAGGTGAGTTAATCACCTTCTACTATGAGGAGGGATAGCTCGTGTTCTTTGGATGCTTGCAAACATTTGACTAGTCCCCAGATTTCTCGCAGTGATGTGGAGGATCTCCCCTTTGCTGTTGTGAATGACTTCTCCATATCCTGCAGGTCTCGAATTCCCCTTGGAGGCTCCATCAAAATTTATTTTGTAGAAGCCTTTTTATGGAGCCTCCCAATGGGAGGGGTTGGTTTTATGACTGAGACCGGTAGAGGGGGATGAGAGAAAGGGAGGGAGATTGAGTTTCCATGAATTGAGGATGAGACGCTCATTCATTAGGAAGTTTGAATCCTGATTCGTCCAGTGGTGAAAGTATATTGTTTCTTTAATATTGGAGTGGATTTTGGACCAAACTTCTTGCCAATTCTGGGAGGCTAATTTAAATATCCGTCGATTTCGTTCCTTCCAGATTTTCCAAAGAATGAAGCTAGGAAGAAGATGCCAAATTTTTTTAAGGATGGAAGACTAAAAATTTGACTCTCTCCATCCCTCAATTGTTTCCCGGATACATGTATCGTTCATGTCCGTGGTTCTCATGATGCTAGCACTATGATCCTAGATACACGAACTATAGGAGAAAAGATTGAGAAGATGATTTTGTGTCTCCTCCTCTATACCACATAGGTAACACCAAGAAGGGCCTATAAAGCCTCTTTTCCTTAAGTTGTCCCAAGTAAGAATGCTATTGTGCATCATTAACCAAAGGAATGTACTAATTTTTGGCCATAGATTTTCTCCCCAAAGTTTTCCCCATTCCTTTTCTTTTGGTAAGGATCTATGGCTTACACTGAGGAAGTAAGCTTATTGAATGTTGAAGGTGCCAGTGGTGGTGTGACCCCATCTGAGGATATCCTCCCCTTGTTGAATAAAAATTCTCCTTGAGTTGAGGTGATCTAGCAGTGGTTGCAGATCTATATCACGAGGGATGTTCAGATCTTCATGGGTGCTTTTTCATTTGTGCCAGGTGTCTCTTGAATTTTCCAAAATCTAGAAGTTGGCCACTTTGAGGAGGCCTGTGTCTATCGTGAGGGGAATGAAAGTGATCAAGGTGGGAACATAGATCATGGCTGGACATTGTTGCCAATAATCACTCCAAAAGAGAGCTGAAGTCCCACTCTACAATTCCCCAAAAGAGGATCCATTATGAGTCCCTTATTGTTCCTGGCCGCATTCCAAATAAGAGAACTTAGGCATTGACCATTCCACCTGATTAGCTCCCTTTCTGGAGTGGATGGGGTGCATTTTTTCATCCAGAGGCGCACCCAAAGGTATTGCGGTATTTTTAACCATCTCCACCAGATGTTTTCATTGAGAAACTTGTTGAGGAGATATGGGTCTCTAAGACTGAGTCCCCCTGCCTTCTTTGGTCTGCACACTTTTTTCCAACTAACCAGAGTCATTTTGCACTCCTCTTTAGTTCCTTTCCACAGAAAGCTTCTTTGAATATTTCTTAAAGTGGTAAGGATAAATTTTGGGGCCACAAGTGCTGAGAAGACATAGATTGGCAAGGCTTGGAGGACATATTTGAGGAGGATGAGATGACCAGGAAGATTGAGGGAGTGGAAGGACCACAAGGAGAGTTTTTTATGAAAGCTCGAAAGTAGAGTGTCCCAAGAGGTATTTCTTAGCAAGTTGTCAATCAAGGGGATGCCAAGGTGTTTGGAGGGGAGGAAGCTACGGGTAAACCCTAGTAATTGCATAATGTGGCATTGAATCTGGATGGGCGTATTGAAGAAGAGAATTTTGGATTTACAGAGGTTGAATTCCATGCCCAAAGCATTGCGGAAAAGGTTGATAATAGAGTGGATGCGAAGATCTTCTCGGACTATGGGTATTCCCATTAGGAGTATATCGTCCACAAACTGACTGTGCGAGATGAGGGGAGATATTCCATGGGGTTTGAGACCAGAGAGGGAGTGATATTTGATGGCTAGTTTAATGGCTCAGCTCATCCCTTCTGCCATTATTATGAAGAGGAAGGGATAAAATGGATCCCCTTTCCTTATTCCTCTGGAGGGAGAGAAAGGTTTGGAGGGGAAACCATTGACCAGGATGGAGAACAGGGTTGACGAGGTGAGATTGACTATCCAAGAGACCCATGAGGGATCAAAACCAAAGGCAAGAAGGGTTGCTTTCATGTAGTTCCAGCTTAATTTATCAAAGGATTTAGAAAGATCCAATTTTAGAAGCATACCTAGAGATTTGGTTGTATGAAGCGAGTGGATTACTTCGTGATCCAAGATGACACTGTCCAGAATCTGTCTTCCCTCCACATAGCCTGATTTTTCTAGAGATATGATGAATGGAAGAATAGGTTTAAGTCACTTAGCGATGATCTTCGTGAGAAGCTTATAGATTACGTTGTAGAGAGAAATAGGTCAGAAGTGCAAAGGGGAGGTGGCTTTGTTCTCTTTGGGAATGAGAGTGAGAAAGGTAGCATTGAGGGCTTGAAGGACCTACCCAAATCTTATGGAATCCTCTATGATTTCCCATACATCTTCACGAATGATGCTCCAGCAGTGATAGAAGAAGTCTGAATTAAGCCCATCCGGCCTAGGAGCTTTGCTTAGCGAGTTGTCCCTTAGGGCTTGAACAATTTCTTCTTGAGTGATAGGGCTCATCAAAACCTTGTTCTTCTGTTTCATGACCTCCTTAGGGATGTGTTAGAGGATATATTATTGCAAGGGATCGATCTATGGGGGGTTATGTAGGAATGTTTTTGTAGTAAGAGAGTAATTTCGTTTCTATATCTGCGTGATTTTGAATTTCTAGTCCTTGTTCTGAAACCAAGTGAGTAATGTGATTTGTTTGTCAACACTAGACCATTGATCTATGGAAAAATTTGGTTTTTTTCCCCCCTCTTTGAGCCAATGGATGCGAGATTTCTATCTCCACAGGATTTATTCTTGCACATGTCTTTCTGCCAATTGGTTGTTAAGTAGAACGTCTTGCTCCTTTAGAGAATCAATGAGGCCTTGAGATATGATTTGTTGTTGGAGGCTTTGTATTTGCTGATTGAGGATTTTCTGAGCATGAATGATGTTTCCAAAAGTGGACTTATTCCAAAGTTTCAAATGTTTCTTGATATTTTTTATCCTTTGTTGAAATCTATACATAGGAGTGCCTATTGGGATTTCAACTTCTTCCCACCAGATCTTTATGTTAGCTTGGAAATCTAGGTGTGTCAACTAGAATTGTTCAAAGCGGAAGGGTTTCTTGCCTGAGGTGCCACTGATTTTTATCGATAAGAGAATCGATCGGTGATATAATCCTGGAGTGTTGATCACAATGGCATTCCAAGCCATTCCATCCAACATGATGGATTCTGAAATTAAAAAAAGGTCTAATCTACTGGAGAGATGTTATGTCCCTAAGAATATATTGGACCAGGTGAAGGGACCATTGTATGTTTCTACATCAATGAGATTCAACAGGCCAATGGTTCGGTGGAACTGCTCACTATCATTTCCCAGCGTGCGTGTGCCCCCTTTGTTTTCCTCCAAACCTGTTATCATATTGAAATCGTCCCCAAGGATCCATCTTTGGGTGTCGATGAGATTGGAAATCCATTTTAACTGATGAAGAAAGGCTTCCTTGTCTCCCGGTCTTGTCGGTTCGTAGACATTCGTGATGAAGCCATGTTTGATCGAACCTATGAGGTGAAAGGAGGTTGTGATGGTCTAGTTGGAGGGAAAAAATTCATCCAGCAAAATTATGACTGGGTTCCAGAGCATGACCAACCCTCCTACAGCCCCCTTAGCGTTGATTTCAACAAGATTGGCTTGTTTCCATCATTTTTTAAGAATTTTTGAAGCTTCCTCTCCCACACAGTTTGTTTCTTGAAAAAGAAGAATGTTTGGTTGTTCCTTCGTTATCCTTTCTCGAAGCAATCCTTGTTTTCTTCTTGCGTTGAGACCCCTTATATTACAGGATATCATCTTCATGAGGACGATGAGGGTTGGAGGGGAGGAGAGTTGTCTGAGATCAGATGGATATGGCCTAAGTTCACTAGGAAATTTCCTACATATTGAATGAGCTAATGTTTTGGTTTCCTACCTCTTTTTTTCTCATCTTTTGTAGATTTACGCTGATCCTTCAAGCTACCCTTTTGTATTCCAATATTTGTAGTAGTGTGGGTTGATCCTCCTGTTGATGAGTTGAGAAGGAATTTGTGGACCTTGGGTAGTTGATTCGATGATATAGTGTAGAGTTGTTGTTTTTGATAGGCTTGTTCCAGGTGTGCCATATCTATTCCTGCGAGCTCCTGATCTTCCAGATCTATGTCTGGGTCTCTGATTTCTGGTTTGAGGTTTGCAGGAAGGGAAGTCTTTGATAGGGGGATTTGGGAAGATCCTGGAGCAGAGGGGGTGGGGTTTGAAGAGCCTTGGACATACGCTGGGATTACAGGGTTTGTCAGGAGGTCGACGGGAGTGTTGGTAATATCTGACTAGGTCTGAAGGGCTTCGAAAGAGTTGTTGGTTGAGGGTGCAGAGGGGGCTTGGGGGGGGTCTCTTTTGGCTGGGTTCCTATGTCAACCTGTGACTTGGGTGAATTCATTCTTGTTTTTGTCGGGATCCTCTTGATTGGATTTGTTGGGGTTATTTAAAGGAAATTTGCGGAAGAGGTGACCATGCTCATGGCATTTCTAGCAGTGGAAGGGGATGTGCTCATAGTCTAGGGTTTGGCACCATTCTTCATCCTAATAATATAGGGTTATGTCTCTAGGAAGAGGTTTGGAAATATTCAAATAGACACAGATTCGAGCATAGGTGGTATACCTTCGTTGTTTTGTTTCCTCTGAAGATTTGACATAAATGCCAATCATGTTGTCGATACCTGCAACTATTTCTTCCATCCAGAACTCTTGAGGAAGCGAGTAGAGCCTCAGCCAGACCAAGGCATGCATGAAATCTTCCTTCTCGGGGTTGAACCTTTCCATCCAGAAACGGAGGAAAAGACCTACTGAATTGTAGAAGTACGGACCTCCTTCAAAGATTTTGTTTCTGTCCTCCAGGTTGTGCAAGTTTATAGTGAAGAATCCTTTTGATCTAAGTTGGAGGGCATAATGGCCCTTGGGATTCCACTAGTGTTGAATCCATTTGACTAAATCCTTTTCCGATGGCCATAATCTTGAAAATTTCCCTATTAGGGAGAAATCCCTCATATATTGTTTTTGGTCTTCTATTCTTGGAGAGCTAATAGTATATTTGGGATCTATCGGGGCCTGTGGGATGCATTTTCCTGGTTCCCGGGTGCGATTCATTTTTGGGTGGTTAGATTCTGGATCTATTTCCATCAGTTTCTCCTTTGGCATCTCTTCCTCCCAGATGATGTGTTGCATTTCAGCTGGAAGTTCAAAGGTCGGGTGATTGAAATTTTTAAGCCTTTCTCTAGAGCCATGACAAAGATGTAAGAGGGTCTCATAGGCCCCCATACTTTGGCCTCCATGACCATAGCAGGACGCAGGGCGGCGTGCACAGGGTTCATGATTGAAACCCTAGCAGAGAAATATTTACTTAGGATTAAATCAAATAATTTGAAAATAAAACATTAAATCATTTAATTTTACCTTTCCCTCCTTCTAGCACCATTTCTTGATGAGCGATACGTGACCACTCATCAATTGAAATAGAATATTTCGGTCCGAGGTTGTCTAAGTGTAACCTAATCTGTTTGAAGTAACTACCCCTGACGGTTTTAACGACTCCATTGGTCGATGAGGGTATCTATCCAAAAAATATAAAATAAAGACAATGATCCAGGTCGATATCGGTGGCCACCCACCTATTCCAACTGGATCAAAATGGGTTTTTGGCAACTTACTATTTTTTAGCAGTTTTTTTATTCCTAAACTTTCGAGGCCATTTTGAGGGCCTAAATGAAGGTTTTTCAGGATTGGGCTCCTCAATGATAGCCAAAGGATATAATTAATCCCCCAAAATGAATTTCCTCGGAAATAACTTTCCAACAAGCTATTGTGTACCCCAAATGAAGATCATATGCCAAATTTACGCCCCTGGGAAGTTGATACACCAAACTACCCAAAACAAGGTCCATAAAATTGTTGGATTTTCATCTTTCAGGGTTAGGGTTTTGAATTTTATTTATGATAAAAATGAATTTGGAGCCTCATCATAAAATAATCTTCTTGCGAATGTGAGTATTGGACACATCTCTTCTCAAAGATAAGTTGTCACCATTCTAGCAAGTCTTTCACTCTGTATTTTTACAGTCTTTGTACATTTTCGCTCATTAATATAAAATTGGCTATTATTGTATCTCTGTGTTTATGGTTGCATCTCTAATACATTTATGTTATATTATTGGATATCTAAGATATATCTATACATTTCTTTATTATATCTCCACTCCCATTTTGTGCCGAAAATAATCTAGATCAAACAACTAACTACTTACTAACAAATATCTATTGTATACACTATTGTTTATTGTTCACACTACTAACTATAGAATTTACACAATATACAGATACAATATTTTAGATAAGTCTTTTGAAACAAAAGTTTTTGCAAAGGGAACGAAATCCCAGGCGAAATTAAAAGTTTAAAAGATCTAAAATTTACCTACAAATATCAATATTCTAACTATGTATTCAAACCAAAAAAAAGAGTATGGATGTAAATTACGAAAGTTATGGTTTAAATGAACAAATCATCTAAACTTAAAGAAAATTTACATTCACAAAAGAAACTAAGATTTAGTAACCTATTCCTGAACAGAAGGGAAGAAATATCTAATGGTTTTGTCTTCCTGTGTAAAATCTCATCCAACAACCTGTCAAGAAAAATCTATGGCAAACCATTGTATGATCCAAAACTATATTGAATCTGTAGGAGAAAACTTAAACAGAAAATGAAAGTTTTGACACCATCACAGAAAGAACAACTATTAAATTGGATCCTTTCTGAAGATGCATAGATCATTTCATTAGTGAAAACAATTTCATTGACAAAATAAATCATAACACCTGTAAAGTATAAGAGAGAAACCTTATACAATACAATAGATGAGTTATAATAATTTTGTCACAAAGAATATGATTCATTAGGAAAACAAATTATTGAATGCACAAATATCTTAATAGAAACAACTATGTATTGATAAAGTGGACTAAAGTCGAAATTTAACAATACGCGATCATGCTAAGGAGAAAATGGACGTATCATTTCACAAAAGATGGTATATTAATACACATGAAAATTACTCACCAAAAACAAAGTTTGAAATAATCCAGAGTTCCATATTCTCCATTACAATTTGCGATCATTCATTCTCCCAACATTTTTCCTCCTTTACTCCAGATTTCTAATCTTATTTTTATAAGCCCAGACTACATAAACTAATTTAATTTAATTAATTTCATGCTAAACATCAATCTATGATATCCTTGGGTCGTTCAAACAAAATCCAAATTGAAGGTTGACTGCAACACAAAATATGGAAAATTTCATGTCAACGATCTGTCTGTATCTCCCAAACCATGTCAATTCTGGAGAAAATCCTAAAGAGTTTGATAAATCGCTTCATTCTGCAGATGGGTTTTCGAGTGTTTCCATAAATTCGTTATCGTTTTCCCATAAATGAAGATTTGATTTCGCCTCCTCAGAAGTGAAGAAATTTTTTAGTTTTCTCATTTCAATCCTTTAGCAACTTTTCTCCCAAATGAGTAATTCCAACTCTCTTCCATGATCTGGACTATGAGATCCTGTAAACAAAATAATCAAAACAATTATTAGTAATAGCAAACAAAATCAAACAAATAATTCAAATGTTTGTTCATGCTAAAAAAAATCAAACTCTAATAATAACAAAAATAATTGAGAATAACTATGGAATGTTCCATTATCTATTTGATCCAGATTTTATGAGCAGAAAAAAATGACTACACATTATTAATAGGTGCTTAACACAAAATAACAGAGATACACTAAAACTAGTTTTCTATTCAATAACGAAATAAGCTGAAACTGTAAAATGAAGCGGAAACAAGATTGTTGGAATGGTGGCGTCTTATCTCTGAGAATAGATGTGACGGTTGCACTCATTCGCAAGAATATGATTACAATGAGGCTCTGAAGTGCCAAAAGTCATGTGGGCCCCGTTTGGGTAAGTTAGTACATCAACTTCCCGGGGTTGTAACTTTTGCATACGATCTTTGTTTTAGGCGCATGATAGCCTGTTGGAAAGGTATCATTGAGGAGATTAATTTTGGGGGCTCAATCATGCATTTGGATATCATTGATAATCTTGATCCCGAAAAACCTTCATTTAGGCCCTCAAAATGGCCCCAGAAGTTAAAACTGCTAAAAATAGTAAATTGCCAAAAAATTGTTTTGAGCCAGTTGGAAAAGGTGGGTGGCCACTGATATCCATATGGATCAATCCTCCCCCCTTAGGAATAAATTGTCTCCATTGTGTTGATTTCCCCCATTAGATGAGGTAATTTATGTTGAATTTGGCCTCGGGTGAGCCACTTTCCTTTGTGTAGGAGCTACCTTGCTTTGACGACTCGATAAAGATGGATCCTTTGTTGTCGAGTGCCCTTAATTTGTGTGTCCAAAATCTGATCACGAGATGCCTGTTGTATGCAGTTGGAGTTGAGATTTGTTGGTTTTAGTTGTTCTGCTACTTTTGAGGTGTCCAATAATGGTGGGAAATAAGGGCAAAGGAGATCCACGTTGAACATTGGGTGCAGGCCAAGGAAAGGAGGAATGTTGAGCTCAAAAGAATTATTTCCCATAGACTTGGTGATGGTGTATGGCCCATAACGAAGTGGGCGAAGCTTTCGATGGGGTCTTGTAAGGTGTTCTTTCTGCAAGTGCAACCAAACTTTGTCGCCCACCTGAAACTTATGTGGCACCCGATGTTCATCATGGTGTTGCATGTACTTATCATTAGACTTCTGTAGGATATCCTGAACTTATTGGTGGATGTGTTGGATCTGTTCAATGAACTGAGTGGCTTTTTTAGCTTCAGTTGGAATAGGATATGAGTCAGTTGAGGTGACTGCAAGGGGAAATTAAACATCTATGGGACCCAATGGTTGGAATCCCAACCCCACCTGAAAGGGGTTGTGGTTGGTTGATCTATGCAGGGATCAGATGTAGCTATGCTAGGCATAGGGAAGGCTCTCATCCCATGTGCGAGGGTGCTTGGAATTATACATGCGAAGGATATGCATAATCATTTGATTTATGACCTCAGATTGACCATATATCTGGGGATGGAAGGCCATGGATTTGGTGAGCTTGGTGTCCAGCAGTGACCAGTGGCTCGGCCAGAATGTGTTGAGAAATCGACTGTCCCGATCTGAGACAATATTTTGTGGGATTCCAAAATTTACCCAGACTTGTTCAAAGAAGAACTTGGAAGTGGCCTTTCTTGTGATGCTCTTCTTGCAAGCAACCAGAATCGTCATCTTAGAAAAGAGATCAACAACCACAAAAACACAGTCATTTCCCCACTTGGTGGATGGGAGGCCTGACATGTAGTCCATTGAGATGGATTCCCATGGCCTGTCAGGAGTAGGAAGAGGTGTGTACAAGCCATGATTCTTAGTGGTCAGTTTGGAAATAAAGCAGGCAATGCAGGACCTAATATACTTGCTGACCTCCTGTCGAAGTTTCAGCGAATAGAAATGTTTTTGTAGCATTGCCATTGTATTTTTAACATCGAAGTGTCCTACCACCTGACTGTAGTGGACTTCCTATATCATCTTTTCTCGCTCGCTTGATGGAACATAGATATGGCCTAGACGACACAACAAAGCATCCTGAAGATGGAAATTATCGACAATTGTGTTTTCACCGAAACATTTGGTAGGTGGTGGCGAAGTCTGGGTCTGTCTCATATATTTTGGACCATCCAGAGGTCTCATGGTAGCAAGAGTCTAGCATTGTGGTGAGTGTCGCGACTGGCGGTTTGCTGAGGCAATCAGTGACGCGATTGGTGCTTCATGTTTTATAATTGATGTTCAGGTGGAATTGTTGCAAGTATGTGGACCACTTTTGATGGCGCTCATTCTACAATTTTCCTTGTGTCTGCATGAACTGCAGCGGCTTATGATCATTGTGGATGACTATCTCCTTCCCAAGAATGTAATGTCTCCACTGGAAGCAGGCTTGCACAATGGAGTACATTTTTTTGTCATAAGTAGGGTACTTACGGACAACATCTGATAGTGTCTCACTATGATAGGCCATGGGGTGGCCGTACTGAGTGAGAACGATTCCCACATCATAGTCTAAAGCATTTGTCTTGATCTCAAAGGGTTGTTGCAGGTATGGTAGTGAAATTACTGGGGCTGAGCACAAGCGCTACTTAAAATCATCGAACGCTTATTGTTGGTACTGGCCCCACGCAATTTTTCCTTACCACCACCCCTAGTTATTTGGTTGAGGGCCCATGCAATATGGGAGAATCCCAGCATGAACCTACAGTAGAAATTGGCAAGGCCCAAGAATCTTTGAAGCTCAGTGAGTGTGGTTTGGATTGGTCAGTCGCAGATGACTTGGATATTGACTAGGTCCACATGTACGCCATGTTGATCAATGATGTAGCCCAGGTAATGGACCCTGTCCATGCCAAAGGAGCATTTTTCCAAGTTGGTGTATAGCTTGTGCTGCTGCAGGGTGTGCAGACCTTGTTGAATATGTTGCAAGTGTTCGTCCCAAGTCTTTTTGTAAATGAGAATGTCATATAGTTACACCACTACAAAATTATTGGTGAATGGTCGCAGGATATCGTCCATCATCCTCATGAAAGTGGTTGGAGCATTTGTCAAACCAAAGGGCATGACCAACCATTTAAAAAGACCTTCCTTTGACTTGAAGGTGGTCATCCATACATCTATTTGTTCTATTGTGACCTATTGGTAGCCAGACTTTAGATCAATCTTACTAAAGTATTTGGCCCCCGTGAGTTGATCAAGGAGGTCATCGATTCAGGGAATCAGGTACCATTTTATGACTGTGATTTTATTCAGAGCCCGATAATCAATGCAGAATCGCCAGGTTTCATCTTTCTTCTATACCAACATGATTGGTCTCTCACATGGTGATGAGCTAGGATGGATGTTCCCCTTGTGGAGCAATTCTTGGATTTGTCACTCGATCTCCTCATTCTCTAACAGAGAGCGGCGATAGACTGGCCCATTGGGCAGTGGTGCGTTGGGGGTCAGATCGATGGGGTGCTTGACCTGGTAGTGCAGAGGTACCCTGGTAGGTGAAGAGAATATATCTGAGTATTCTTCCATGAACTTATCTACTTGCTTCTGATGTGTGGAGAGGTCGACCGCAGAGACCCTGGATGTGGATGTGATATTTCTCTTATCCTAAGAGCAAATCACGAATAAGAAAAACTTCCCCATCTGAGAGATGACCTTCCTGCATTTCTTAGAAAAGATCAAGGAAATAACACTAGGTGGGACTGCCTCGGGTATCCTGTACAATTTCCTGTTCAAAGTAATGAGTCTAAGTAATGAATCTAAGTAATTTCCTGTTCGAATCTAAGTAATGAATCTAAGTAATTTCATGTGTCTAGTAATAGTAATAGTAACTTTTCGAATAGAGAAAATATTACTTAGAGAAAGTAATAGTAAAAGTAATATTTTCTCTATTCGAAAAGTTATGGACCGAAAAATACCCTTCTAGTAGATTACCCCACTTGTCTACAGCATATGTGTCTATCTAACCTTCAAATATAGGAATATCAAAGTTTATTTGTACCTTGAAGGGGGTGGCGCCTCCGTTCAAAGAAGGTGTGTCGCCTGTTGGTAGTCGCCGAAGGATTTGTGCAAAAATATCCATCATCTCGTTCCTTTGTTGCGTGAGGGCTTCCTCAATCAACAGTTTGAAAGGATCTCCTATCCCGTCATCTTTTTTTTCTCCTGCCATTAGAGGTCACTTGGGCGTGCGAGAGCTTTTGTCCTCAAGAGAAACAATCTCGAGACCCAACTCTTTGTACTCAGAACTTGTTGGGGACATGCATTAAGATGACAAGGAGTAGACCACTCTAATGCCACTGACTAGATTTTATGAGTAGAACGAAATGGCTACAGATTATTAACAAGTGCTTAACACAAAATGACAGAGATACAGTAAAATTGGTTTTCTATTCAATAACAAAATAAGTTGAAACTGTAAAATGCAGTGGAAACAACATTGTTGGAATGGTGGAGGCTTATCTCTAAGAAGATATGTGAAAACTACACTCATTCGCAAGAAGATGATTACAATGAGGCTCTGAAGCACCAAAATTCATGTGGGCCCCGTTTGGGTAAGTTAGTACATCGACTTCTCGAGGTCGTAACTTTTGCATACAATCTTTGTTTTAGGTGCACGATAGCTTGTTGGAAAGGTATCGTCGAGGAGATTCATTTTGGGGGCTCAATCATTTCTTCCTCTATCATTGAGAATCTCAATCCCTAAAAAACTTCATTTAGGCCCTCAAAATGGTCCCGGAAGTTAAAACTACTAAAAATAGTAAATTGTCAAAATTGCCAGAAACTGTTTTGAGCCAGTTGGAAAAGGTGGGTGGCCACAGATATCCACCTGGATCTCTATTGTTGTAAGTCACATATTTAATTATTAATATAATAAAACAATACAAAAAATAAATAAACTAACATATATTCTTATTTTACAAACAAACTATAAACAAATGAACAAAAATGAATTGTTAAATCACTGGAAAAATCTTGGGCCACTTTTCTCTTTCTACTGACAAATGGGTAACTCGTGTTATTACTGTCTTATCCATTAAACTTTCTATGCCACTCACCTTGGCCACTTTTCCATTTAATTGACGGTAAACAATGCAATTCTCAATTGTTTTATTGGCCACATGTATTAAACATAGTGTAACATGTAATCAATTCAGTTTTTCGAATTACGTGGTTATTAAGAACAATCGTTAAAACAATTAATTGCAAACAACTTTGCATAATGACCAAGTAATAACAATAATGACTTGAAAACCATGACATGATAGTAACAAGAACTTTTATAGTAATGACCTTTGTAATGTCATGTAATTCAAATGAAAGGTCCAAATACATAAAGAAAATCTAACCATTGTTCATAGTTTTAAGTTATGATAAGGATTATGACCATTAGGACTAAGACCAAAGAAATTTATGTCTTCATTATTCATCGAAATCTAGTTGTCTAGCTCATGCTAAAATGAGATCATTCATTTTTGAAATATCATCAAATAGTATTAGGAAAACAAGAACAAGTGTATAAAAGTAATAATAAATATATTCTTGGATTCCATTATCGAATCATGATGATAACCAGAGCTTTCATTCATTAACCAATAGAGAAGACCTGAAAATAAAAACATGTTATGAAACCATTTGCTAATCATTGAAATGCATCATGAAATCCTTCATAATCTTGTTTTAAATTTTCGTGTTGAAAATCAAGAAACTCAAAATTCAAAATAATCAATATAAGAATGAAGAACCAATATTAATGTTACTTTCAATAGTTATTAGCATATTCAATGTAATAATGTCCAGTGGAAACATTTAAATCACAAAATATTCACACAATTCAAATCAAAACACTCAAATAAGATAAAAGGACTATCAAAAGACCAAAGATCCATTCGATACAATTTTGTGAAGTTATACATTATAAGTGAGCCATCACACCAAAATAATCCATAAAATCATCTTCTCAGATAAAGTAAGATAGAGTCAGATGCCATCAAAGAGATATTTTCAAATGGTCAAGGGGGTCTCCTTGAATTTTTACTAAAAAATAAAGGGAGACTATTGGGGGGGCAACAATACCTAACGTACAAGAACAAGATAAACAACATGGATAACAAGAGGCTCTCCAAAATTGCTTCAAACTCTAGCCAAAACCACCAGGGGCTCAAGTGGAGATGGAATAAAGATGCCAAATCTTGGCTAAGTTATTGGGGAATACAAGAAGAAGTCATCATGCAAAATATCAATAATATTACAAATATGTGGTGTGATAAAGAATTAGTGGATAAAAGGGAATTAAGATACTACAAGGAGGTGGCCAACCATAATTTAGAATATCAAAATTACCTCTCAGTTTTGAAAAGTGAAAAGTAAATCAACATTGCTAAAATAAGAACAAACTCTCACAAGATACATAGTGAAAAAGAATATTGGACAACTCCCAAAACACCATGGGATGAGAGAATTTGTCACCTTTGTGACACTAAGCGGATAGAATATGAAAAACACTTCCTCTTGGATTGACATGCCTATACCCATATTAGATCCCAACTTAAAAATATATTCCACGTTACCGACCTTCCTAACCTCCTAAGTCATCGAAACTATGGTGATCTTGGAACACTTCTCTCAATGCTTTTTGAGCATAAAAATACAATTTTAAAGAAATTGAAGTAATAGCTTACCTTATTAAGGTCCGATAGACCAATTGGTCTCAATGGATGTACAATTATAAGCTCGAAATAAAATAGGTCACTATTGATAGTTTATTTTTTCAATTAAGGGGCCAGTCTCAAGATTTTGGTTCCAAGGGTACTACTTGTCAATGATCTGATTGCAAAAATTTGTAGTTTTTCCCCTTAAAAAAGGGGTGTTACCGGGAGCACCACTTTTTGATCTAAGGGTTGATTTTAAGGATTTCGTTGCAATGGTATTGGTTTTCATCTCTCAAGGTTTTAAATAAGTTGTAGTTCTAACATCGAAAATACAAAAATGAGGTTTCAATTTGGCGGTTTCTTTTAAGGTCTTTGTCAAAAACATTACAGTGATGTTAAGGTCATGGTAGCAAAAGGTGATAATTGTAACATCCTCATTTGTAATCCCCAATTTAGCAATGTATAATGTAAATATGATGTATGGACGTGAGCCAAGCGATGTAATATGTAAACATTTTATATCGAAAATAATAAAATAAAATGTATTGTTGGCTACAAATGGATACAAATGGAGTCATGGGAGTTAAGTTTCCAAATAGAGGGGGTCCAACGGGGAGATTATTCATGTGTATTAATCCCAATTTACTTTTCTAAAATTATTCTATATGAACCTTCTACTTTCCCTTTTGATTGTTTCAAAGCCCCAATCACTTAATACATATAATAGGGTTGGTGGCAAAAGTAACCTCACATAGTGATTGAGAGCATGGGGCTGAGTACAATCAACATTGGGGAATATGAGAATCAACATGCATGGGTAAAATGAAATTCAAATGGGTATTGTAGGCATTTTTTACAAGTAGTTTTTGGGACAACAAGAGTGTGTTGAGTGCTAGTGCTTCAAGATAACCATAATGGGTTTTGTGGGAAAATTATTGGAGTTGTAATTTCCTGAAGAAGCATGATATTAGGCCTATGGAGTGATATTTATATGTAGGAACAAGTGATATTTATGTTGTGAGTTTTTCATATTACAACTAGTATTCCTAGAGTCCCCAACAAGAGATATTTCCTAGACAATCTATGTTATAGCCCTGGAGAGAAGTGGGATAGCCTGAGGGACTGTCTACAGAGAAAGGGATCTCATCCCTTGGGATGTGCAGGTTGAAGGGAAAGAGAGTTGGTGGATTGGGATGGTTGTAGGAAATTAGCTTGGTGTGGGTTATATTGAGTTGTTACTGGATAGAAGACACCATTAAAGGACACCCTCTCTTGTGGATTCATAGCCCCATCTTGGGGATAATTTGTTTCTGAGAATTGGAGAAATAAGTCTAAGTTGAGTGGAACATTCGTCCTCTGCAGCTAGTGCCCAAATAGGGAAAAATCCACTATTCACAGACACTTTTGGGGTATTTTTGAAATATTTAGAGGAGAAGGAACCCTGATCATGAATCTAAAAAAAATTTTTTAGTCAACATTTTACCTACTCATCAATCTAAACAACTTTGTCTTGAGGATTTTTTCCCAGTTTTTCTCCATTTCGGAGATAGCCATTTTCTGCTAAAAATTCCAAGTTCGGAGAAAATGCAAAAGGACAAAGTTGTCAAATCCATATTAATGAAAATGTTAGTTGAAGGATTAGATCTTGAATATGATATTTTTTATGTATTCACAATCGAGAATAGTATCAATGCCCAAAATAATAGTTTTCCTTGTTCTCACCATTTTTATTTCTATGGGTGGTAGAATTTAGCCTTTGAGAATATTTGTACCAATGAAACAAGTGCAAAAAGGGGTGAAACTGTTGATTTTGGAAAGTCATAACTTTCAACTCGAAAATCATATTGACACATAAGTATAGTCATTGGAAGATAATTTAGAAAATAATATATTTGAAATCTCATAATTTTGATTCGTGTATAGTGGTTCTTTGAAAGATCAAGGCAAAGAATGGCCTATAACTTAATTAATGACAATTTTACAATATGAATAATTCTAACAATAATTGTTGCATGGACATTTTTTGTAGAATTAGAGTTACTAGAAAAAAAATATTTGGTTGATAATATTTTGGTTCCAAGAGTACTAATTTTCAATGCTTTGATTTGAAAAGCTTGCATTTTTACCCCTAAAAAAAGGGGTTTTATTGGTGTTTGACAACACAAGTATTCCAACAAAGGACAAACACCTTCATTAACCACTCACACAACCAAATAAAAGAGAAAAAAACCGATGTTTTGACGTGGTAAAACCCCTACGGGGAAACATCCACGGCCCCAGCCAACGTGACCACTTGGAGTAGTTTATTAATGCAAAAGAAAAAGATTACAGAGAGATTTTACAAGAGATTTTCTTACAATCAATCATCGGAAAATGACCCTCCATGCTCTTTAAATAGAGATCATGGACCAATCGGGTATTAAGCGACGAATCAATGGTCGTTAATATTGAGGAGAATATGAACCATCAAATGACTCTATGTCGGGAACATATCATGACCATCAGATTTCCTAACTAAAAATGCATACTAATGCATACTAAAGAAACACACTAAGAAACACACTTTTACCTAATGACACATTATACCCGGTAGATCTTAAATAACTCCTAAGTGTCTAAATATTCTAAAATCCCCCCTTAAGAACAACTTAGGATAGGATTGAAGGACTTACAATAGTGGAATAATAGGAGAAGGAAGGAAGCATTAGAGCCTATCCCCCCTTGATGAAAACTTCCTAAACTCCTAACATAGATCGAAGTTTGGAAAACTTCGCTTCTGTAAGATACTTTGTGAAAATGTATGCAACTTGATCTTCTGTAGGGAAAAGGAGCACTTCAATAACTTGATCATGAATGATCTTTCTGATGAAGTGCATGTGTAGATTGATGTGTTTGTTGACTTGATGTTGAACTGATTATTTGGAGAGATTGATTGCACTCTAATTATCGCACCAAAGGTTGGTCGGATGTTGCTGCTAGAATCCAAACTCTGAAAGATTCTCTTGAAGCCATAAGGATTACTGACTTGCATTTATCTTTGCTCAGTACTTTGCTTATGTGGAAGAAAGTGCAATAGCTTGTTGTTTCTTACAGGCCCAAGTGATAGGTCCTAAACCAAGGATGAAAACATAACCTATAGTATATTGTCGATCATCAGGTTTGTCGGCCCAATACAAATAAGTGAAACCAACCAATAAAGGATCGCCCCCTGAACTGTAATGTATCCTGAACTGAATTGTACCACAGACATAGCGAAGTATCCTTTTAGTTTCTTTCTAATGGATTTCATGGGGTGTTTGCATATACCAGGAAACAAGACCAACAACAAAGGAAATATCAGGACGGGTATGAGTCAAGTATAAGAGGCTACTAACTAACTGACAGTACAAGGTGGCATCAACTTCGGGAGAAGTACAGGTGGCAGGAAGCTTGAATTCAGACTGGAAGGGAGAAGGGGTTGGTTTACAATCATCCATGTGAAAGCAATGAAGAAGGTCACAAGCATACTTAGATTAGGAAAGAAAAATTCCTTCATTGGTTTGCAAAACTTGGAGGCCAAGGAAATAGTGCAAAAATCTTAAGTCTGTCATTTCAAATTTCTTCTTAGGGATGGTTTTCACATGGTTTAAAAGTTTTGAGTCACTACCAGTAAGGATAAGTTCATCAATAAAACGGACAAGAATTATGAGATGGCTTCCTAATTTCTTGGTATAGACATTAGGATCAGAATGGCATTAGAGAATACAGTGGAAATAAGAAATTTGTCAATTTTGGCATACCAAGCTCGGGGAGCTTGCTTAAGACCATAAAGATATTTCTTAAGGCGACAAACAAGGCTAGAGTCATTTTGGACATAGCCAAGAGGTTGTTCCATGTATATTTATTCTTGCAAATATCCATGTAAGAAGGTGAATTTAACATCCATCTCATGGACCTCCCATTTATGTGAGGCATCAAAGGAAAGAACAAGGAGGATATAATTCATTTTTTCTACAAGGGAAAAGGTTTCATTATAGTCAATTCCTTCAACTTGGGAAAATACTTTGGCAACTAACTAGTCCTTGTGTATTTCAACACTTCCATCTGATGCATACTTAGTTCTATAGACCCATTTACATTTGACAAGTTTTATTCCTTTTGGAAGAGGCACAAGATCCCAAGTATCATTTTCCATTAAAGAACGATACTCTTCATTGTTGGCACAGGGGAAGACCCAGGGTTCAACGCTACAACAACACACCAACAAAACCCTAACTACCATCCCTTTCAGCAACACCTGCGAAGCAGATGAAGTCTCACCCGAGGTAGAGGCAAGGGTGGTTGTAGGACTCAGGTGTATGCAACCTTAGCTGGGACATAGATCTGTGATAGTAATACTTAACAGAGCACTTAACACCAACACTTCATCAATATTCAACCACTATATACTACGCAGATAAAACAAAGCATCGCATCATTCATCCAGATCTGATGTATCTATCACTTATCATGGAAAGGTCGATTAGATCTAGCAGATTCAAGCACTAAGCACATTCACATAGGTTAAATCTACATCCATATACATCATTAGCACAAAGCATAAACAGATCTATCTATCTATATCAAAGCACTTAGCAAGTAAAGGCATAAACACATCAAGACATTGCACAAAGCATAGAAACACAACATGTACATGGTTCACCCCCACCCTGGGGCTACGTCCACCAACTCTTCTTCTTTTCTATTATCTTATGTTAATCAGTTACATGCACAAAGCCTCAAAATCCTACTCTGTGCAGGACAGAATATTTGTGCGCACCTTGTCAGATCCTCCTTCCCCAAGCTAGGATACAACACTAAGCCTTCTACAGTCACTTGCACTCAGCTCTGCAAGCTTCACACAGTATGCATATAGCACTTACAATCCTTTGATCACATATATCGATCACTATCACTTAACTCAATATCACACAGATATGCCTATCTTTTCCACCTCTTACATAGCTTAGACATTTATTTATACATTACAAAATAGGACTAAACATGGGTAAACCCATGGGCCGAAATCCCATACCTGTTACATAATCCCAAATCTCAAAAAGGACCCAAAAAGAGGCTGATATCCCATGATCTTTTCTTCGTCTTGCACTCTGCCTTCGATAGAATGTCGAAGTCCCAAAATAGGTCAAACTTGACCAAGGATCTCCCAAAACTTGGTCAAGGGCCAACAGGCCCCCAACACTCACTTGTGACTCATCCTGAGTCACTCTGATCTAGGTAGTTCTACTTCGAAAGCCTCAATCTTGGATCGAGCTTCTTCGGCTTGTTGTTGTGACATGGCCTCTTATGCAATGAACTCTTGGATGACTACCTTGTTCACAGGTCCCTCCAAGCATTGTTCAGCTGCAGTGACAACCTACTCCAGTTCTGCTCCTCAGCCTTCGACCTCTATGAACAATTGGTAGGCCTTATCTTGTACAGGTTGGAGCCTCTGAGTTACTTCCATTACTCTACTCTAGATAGTGTGGATATACTATTGGGTGGTGTGTTTATCTTGGGAACGCTTCATTATTTACATAGCTGACAGGGGATTCAACTATGCTTGTATCGTTTCAGCTTGATACTTCACCTCTTGGAGCTGGGAATCTAATGCCTTCAGTTCTGGGTTGTTAGTGAGTTTCCCATAGGTCTGGGCACTGCGATCAGTGAGTTTCTTACATTCCATAGAAAGGTATTTTATTCTCTCAATTGTGCTTCAAGAAGTTGTTTCTCTTTGATCCCTTACATCCTATGGAGTCTCATGCACTTCACGGAGCTCTAAGTCTGTTATGTGTTGTTGTAACTGCTAGATAAATTCTATGAGCTGCTCTACTTGCTATGTGACTTGATCCTCTACCTTTATTTCTACGACTTTCACAGATCGAAGTGATCTATTGACCGCTTCTTTCACTTTGAGTTGCTCTGTGAGTAACTATTATTTTCCTTGTTGCATCTATTATTTTTCTTCATCAAACTTCTCTTAGAGAGCAATCTTTTCTTGTTTTGCATCTCGATGTTATTCGACAAGTACTCCTTGTACTTGTGTCAAAGCCCGGGTGGCTTGTTTGGTTTGGCTCATCTCCCAACTCTAGTTCTCCCAATGGCAGAGGCGCAGTGGAGACTGCGCGACTGGACTAAATGGCCTGTTGTACCCCTTGTAGTTTGACTTCAATCCTATCATACATTTATTCCTTCTTCTCTCTTTGTTTCTCTGCTATCTCTAGTGAAGCATCGTTCAGGGTTGTTATGATGAAGTCAAAGTCATCAGAGGTGAGGACAGTCTGCATCTTGGTCATGGTAGCTTTCTATTTCTTCCAGGAAGAAGGTTTTGGGGGGGAAACCTTCCTCTTCTTCGAGGGGTCAGCCTCATCTCTGGGTGGTGTTACTTTGTTGGGCTTCTGTTCAGCTTCTACTTCGTCGATACCCCCTTAGTGAGGTGACACTGAAGGAGTATTTCCTGAGGTGTTGCTTAAGTTTTGGACCTCCTCAGTCTTCTTCTACCTACTCGTTCTAGGTGTATTATGTTCTTTATGGGTGTCCTCTGGGATATCAAGATCATATATCTCTGTAGGTTTGGTGGGGATAAGGAGGTCAACGGACCATTCCTTAGTGATTTCCTCAAGGTATTATTTTTTAATATTATAATATGTTTGGAGCTGCTCTTTATGTTCATCTACCCGCGTTGTAATGTAGGTGAAGTGTCGATCTGTCTTGAACTTCATTAGTGGTCAGAACCTCTAAAGGTGTTCAGAGTCATGTGAGGCTTGGTTTCGATGGCTCGCTTTAGGTGGAGGTAGTATGTATGAAACACAGCATTCAACTACCACTGTTTGTTCATATCAATTGATTACCACAAGGTAGCGAACTTCACAGAAAGAGGTTCGAATGACTCTATGTCTCGAAAGTCCGCTCCTTTCGGCATCTCCCAGGAAACAAATGAAATGAGGACCAGGAGCTAGCTGAAATTAAATTCATAACCCTAATCTTGTTCTTTCTCGGCAATCTAGTTCCAACTAGTTAATTAGGTACGTCGCCAAGTTCATTTGTAGACCTTCGGCGCACTTCCCTGCGAGTTCAACGACAACGTCGGTGACCTATGTAGGTCATTTTTTCCTTACTAATTTTCCATCTATCAATTGACATGTGAGGTGCACTATGCCACTATGGATGGAAGCTACCTTGTAGCCTCTTGTTCCCTGTCTCAACGTCGCCATAGGTATCCTTGATCTTCTATGTTAGTGTGGGATCTGCGGATTTTCCTGAATAAAATTCCTGCGGGTTGGGTCCTTGCATACTCAGGCCTGTGATCTTGTGGATCAACGTTGGGTCAACTATAATGTGGTGGTATAACCATAAGCATCCACCATGGTAACATGACAGTAGTAGCTTGACACAAGTGTTGACTTCCTGGTGTCTTTCGAAGTGGGGGATCTTCATGACGTTCAGCAGGGTGGACTGCGTGAGGTTCATTGTCCACGACTGGGGAATTATATTTGAATTCTTCCCTTTTGTTATAGTTAGGTACTTGTATGGGGCGAGCATACCATAGATCTTGCGATCTCCAAGGTTGAAGTCATTGAACTTCAATGCTGTGATCTTGTCCTGCTCTGTTCGAATTGCACGTATCCCCTTCGGAAGGTACGCAGTAACTATAGTGTACTTGAAATCCCTTGGTAAACTATCATGATTAACCACGCTAGCCAGAGGCGGGATGTAATCAGGCAATATGGTTGGAATCAGTTTTTCATTTGCGAGGTTGTCTTTATGCTTGGTTCTCTTTTCTGCTAATGGTCAGGATGGTCCGGCTCCGCAAGCAGTCAACGGAGAGGGTTGCACCATTCTCATCGATGAAGCTTGTACACCTATAGACATCAACATGACTCTTTCAATAATGAGGTCAATCAGAACTTCTTCGAAAAATTTCTCTGTAGTGTTGAACTCGTCCGACATACATGCTCGGGGTTGAAAATCTCGGGTTCAAAGAGTAACTTAGACACTGCAATAGGATAGAGGAAAATAGTGCAATAATCACTGTGTAAAATCAACGAGTCTGTGGGCTCAGATTCACGGTTAGCAAAAGTTTTCTCGATCCATGGTGTGATGGGATAAATAGATAACTTGGCAACGAATCTCTTGCAACGGGCGAGAAGCCTTCATTAACTGTTGTGTTCATTACAGCGCAGTCCAATGATATGGTGGTGAACCATAAATGCCTTTCTACCCATGCGGGGGGGGGTTTGTCGAATGTTTATATTGGTCCCAATGGATATATTTCTTTGCCATGGAGAAGTGCCATGTGACGTTGTTATGTTATCCCAGCGAGGCTCCAATTTTTCAAATTTTCCTTTTGCGAAGTTCCCTCTGGAACCTTTTGTAACTTGTCGATCTTAGCTCTCTTCTTACTTAGCTTTCTAGATTTCTTTCCAGTGAGCTTCATCTCGGTATTCCTTTTCCCATTCTAATTGTTATCTTCTTTTGGAATGGTTACTTCACATTGTTGAGATTCTTTCCTAAGATTTGAGGGTGATACTTCTTCTTTGGCTGGAATAGGTACTTCAATCTTCTATGGGTCCTCTATTGTTATTGCAACTTCGACATCTGGATATCTAGTGTTAAATAGCTTCAATATGTTCTTTTGTTCTTCAATCAAGTGTGCGATCCTTCTAGTCATGAAATATTTTAACTCTTTCTTCTTCTTCTCTAAAACTTCTTCTTCTTCTTTCCTTCTGGCCTGATTTCTTTCAATCCAAGGTTTTCCTAGTAACATGGTAAATGGGGTGTTGTTTTCAACAAACTTAATAATATCAAAATATTCCTCTCTCGAAGTTCCATTAGCATTCATAAATATCTGGGTGAGATTTCCACATAGGTTTATCAGCTTTCCTCTTAATATCCCTATTCCTCCCAATGAAGGATTCATAGCAGGATTCCCTAAAAGTTCCCAAGTTCTTTCTGTCATGATATTCACCTGTATTTCCTCATCTAGAACACAGTCAATGTCGAAGTCTCCTACTCTTGATTCAAGGCATTATTTTTCTTTGAAGATCTCTAATAAGATGACATGGCGGTGGTCATTGAGGGTTTCTTTTATCTATAGCAATACTTTCTCTAATTCTTTCTGGGGTTTTGCCATTTCAGGATCTGCCTTAGGGTTTTCTTGTCTCATGTTTATTCCTTCAAGCTTAGCAATCATTCTAGGGAAATCCAATAATTCATGGTCCATAGCTTTACAACAAAGACAACTAGGTCTTCTCCCAGATAATTCCTTAGCAAGATGTCTTGGTTTTCTTCAGCTGTAACAGAGGGTTAATCCTCTCTTTATTTTAAATGATTCCCAGCTCTTCCTGTACTCTGCACTAGGATCATAGTAGCTAACCTGCAAACATTTATTTCTAGGATCTTGCATCCACTTGTTAGTCCAAACATTCTTTCTATGCATAGGTATAACATATCTTTCACTATTCTTATTAGATCTATGCATATCAAACCTTATTTCATCTATTAGTGCGCTAATTTTCAAGCTAGGACAAAATCTATCAAACATACCTAGATCCATACAGTTGAAAGAAAAAAAAAATCATTTATCTTACTTCTATAGAGAAAAAAGCTTTCATATCTAAAATGTTTCACTATTCTTACCTTTATCAAGGCACGGAACTCCAGATATTACCCCTTTTCTTCATATCTGACCCCCCTTTTCTTCAGATCTGACCTCTTTTCTTCAGATCAAACTTCTTTCTTTATCACATAGCTTTACAGATCAAGTAGAATACTGCGTGCTAGAACAACAGATCTATGCATGGAGCTTTCATAGTTTCAGGAAACATATTTTCACAAAGCTTCTTCTTCCTTAGTTCCCAGAAATCACAGTTTCAGGTCCCAGCAACGGAACCATTTGTTGGCACGGGGGTAGACCCGGGGTTAAACGCTACAACAATGCACCAACAAAACCCTAACTACCGGCTCTTTCGGCAACACCTGTGAAGAATATGAACTCTCACCTAAGGTAGAAGCATGGGTGGTTGTAGGACTCAGACGTCTTCAACCTTAACTGGGACACAAATCTGTGATAGTAATACTTAACAGAGCACTTAGCACCGACAATTCATCAATATTCAACCACTATCTATTGTGCAGATAAAACAGAGAATCGCATCATTCATCTAGATCTGATGTATCTAGCACTTATCATGGAGAGGTCGATTAGATATGGCAGATTCAAGCACTAAGCACATTCACATAGGTCAGATCTACGTCCATATACATAATTAGCACAAAGCATAAATAGATCTATCTATCTATATCAAAGAACTTAGAAAGTAAAGGCATAAACACATCAAGACATTGCACAAATCATAGAAACACAACATGTATGTGGTTCACCCCCACCCTGGGGCTACGTCCACCAACTCTTCTTCTTTTCTATTATCTTATGTTAATCAGTTACATGCACAGAGCCTCAAAATCCTACTCCGCATAGGACAGGATATCTGCACGCACCTCGCTAGATCCTCCTTCCCAAAGCTAAGATACAGCACTAAGCCTTCTACAGTCACTTGCACTCATCTCTGCAAGCTTCACGCAGTATGCACAGAGCACTTACAATCCTTTGATCACATAGATCGATCACTAGCACTTAGCCCGATATCACACAGATATTCCTATCTTGTGTGCCTCTTACATAGCCTAGACATCTCTTTATACATTACAAAATAGGCCTAAACATGGGTAAACCCATGGGCCGACATCCCATACCCATTACATAATCCCAAATCCCAAAAAGGACCCAAAAAGGGGTCAAGATCCCGCAATCTCTGCTTTGTCTTCCGCTCCGCCTTCGATAGGTTGTCGAAGTCCAAAAATACGTCAAACTTGACCAAGGATCTCCCAAAACTTGGTCAAGGGCCAACATTCATTCATTGTTGCATCCCAATATGGATGACCTGAAGCTTCTACAATTGTCTCTCGATCATGAGTCTCTGAAACTTGATCCAAAAGAGAAGAGGCTTGTTGGAACTGTGAACGTGTTTGACGCTAATATGAAGGATCACCGACAATATGGCCAGCTTCTTCTCATGTTGAATAGACCCATCTAGGAAGCGGTGGATCTGGAGCTGGAGTTGGTGCCAGTTCAGGTTCAAAGGAATCATCTGAAGGAAGGTGAGTAGGCAGAGGTGGATTTTAATCCCCACTTTCATCATCTGAAGAAGAAACCAGAATAGAAGAAGGCACAAATTTTGAAGATGGTTCACAGGTCGAAGAAGGCACAAACGTTGAATTAGGCTCGCAGGCCAAAGAAGGCACAAACGTCGAATTAGGCTCGCGGGCCAAAGAAGGCACAAACATAGAATTAGGCTCGCAGGCCAAGATATTTTCATCAAATTTAACATCTCTTCTAATAATAATTTCATTACAATGTGGTTGAAGAAGTCTATAACCTTTGACATCTTCAAAATAACCAACAAAAATGCACTTCTCACTTTTAGGTTGCAATTCTTTCCTTTTCTCATCAGGAATGTGAGCCCATGCTATACTGCCAAATACACAGCGATGAATTACCTTTTGGTTTAATTTTAGTTCAAGCTTCTTCCGGTGTTATATTTTTAAGAGCCTTTATGGGAGTTTGATTTACTATGTAATTTGCATTGTTGATGGCTATTTCCCAATACTATAGACTTAATCCCTTAGATTGGATCATACAATTAGACATTTCTTTTAATGTGTGGTTCTTTCTCTCAGCAACACCATTTTTTTGTGGTGTATATGGAACAGTGTGTTTCATTTGGATTCCATGTGTAGTGCGATAACTTGTAAAATTATTGTTCACATATTCGCCTCCGTTATATGTTCTTTACCTTTGAATTTCATGTCCAGATTGATTTTCTACAAGGGTCTTGTAGGCCAAAAACTTGTCAAAAAATTTGTTCTTAAGTTTTAAGAAGTAAACCCCAAGTACGTATGGAAAAGTCATCAATGAAAGTTAATAAATACATGCACCCAGAAAAAGAAGGAGAAGAAAGTGGACCAAACAAATCATTGTGAACAATATGCAAAGGGGATGAGGAGTGCCAAGAGGCACGTTTGTCAAAATTGTCCCAATGATGTTTGTCCAGAACACAACCGGCACAAACACCATCTCTGCATGAAACAAGAGGAATACCAGTTACCATTTGTTGATTACATAGTTGTTTCAATGAGTGATAGTTTATATGACCGAACCGCTCATGCCAAAAATTTCTCAAGTCATCACCATGAGCAACAAAAACTCATGAAAAAGATGACGACCCAAAGTTTTCGAACTTGTACAACTTGGTAATATCATCAAAAGTTACAGTTGCAAGAACATGATTAGGATCTTTTATATCCTTGATTACAACTTGATGAGGTGAAAACTCTACAGTTTTACCTTCACCAGAATGATTGATTTGATATATTGATAGAAGCTTACAAGAAAGACTTGGAACACATAATACATCATTGAAATGACCATTTTCTACTTGAACTATTCCAGATCCTTCAACACTAAAAGATATATCATCACCAACAAATATTTTCTTGGTTTTATATTCATTTAGAGCATAAAATATGTCTCTATCCTTAGCCATGTGATAAGATGCTCCAGAATCAATAAACCACTCATCAGAAGAAGAAGTATAAGTTGTATTAAAGGAGAAACCAGAAGTAGAAAGTGCATGTCCATGAGAAGAAGAAGTAGTAGTAGAATCAATACTGATGTTGTGCTTCTTCATCTCTACTTCTAAAGCTTTCATCTTCTTGAAACATTTGGACTCATCATGACCATATTTATCACAAAATTTGCAATGTCTGTCAGTCTTCTTATTTTTATATTTTTCTCCTTTGTCACCATTAGGAGAGGAAGTTGTCTGAGTGGGTTTGTGACCCTTATGTTTCCTTTTATTGTGGTGAGGATGTTGTTTCTTGGGATTCTTGGGTTTATCTTTCTGATGGTCAACTAAGGATTTGTTGGAGGTACCTACAGTGTTGATCACTCCAAGTTGTACAAGATTATCTTGCTCTCTAATAAAAGAATCACAAAAGGGCTCAAGAGTGAGTTTTTGATAAGTTGTCCCTAGATCCTCTTTCATGGTATAAAAGGTAGATACAAACACAGAATATCCACTACCTAGCTTATAAATAATAAGATATATGCAATTCTCTTCATCCATCTTTATCCTACATTCTTCAAATAAAATTATGAGTGTTTTAAAATCAGATAGATAGTCTTCAATGCAAGAAAAATCACTTGGAATTAAAGTTAGTACTTGATTTTCTAACTATTGTGATCGAATAATATTGTGTTTACCAAACACAGATTCAATCGTTTCCCAAGCTTCATCAGGTTTATCAATTTGTTGAAGCTGGAACCTTAAATCAGGAGAGATGGACATTCTGATTAGCCCACGTGCTTCGTCATTCCTATTATCCCATTTGAATTTTTTATTAGCATTAGTAGGTTATGTTTCCTTTCCCAAGGTAATCTGGTACAAGCCTTTACTTCTTAATAAATCCTCCATATGGGATTTCCATTGGAAGTAGTTGGTGCTGGTAAGAAAAATATTACTTGAACAATCCATATTAAATATGTAGATAATATGGATTTAAAAACTGAAACTGATTATCTGGATGGAAAGATCTCAAAAAATTAGGCGGTTTTTAAAAAAATGGCACTGAAAATGGACTTTGGATGTGAAAGTTATGCCCTTTTTAAAAAAGGCATAAACGGTAACAAAAGGACCACATGATGGTGTAAGTTGTTTTATGAAGTCACCCACTTTTATAAAAAGAAGTGGGGTTCACTTTTACAATTAAGTTACTTTATAAAAGAAAATTTGCATCCAAAATAAATAACTCTAAAATATTAAAGCTACTTATAGTGATTCACGTTTATACTTTAAGTGAAATACACTTTACAATGGAGCATGAACTTTTTCAAAAACAAAAGTAACAAAAAGAGAGACGTGAACTCAAGACTTCTTACTCAATAAGGAAACTTTTAACCAAATGGGCTAGCAAAACATATTGTATTGTTTAACAAGAGGATTGTTGTTGTTGTTGTTGTTGTTGTTGTTGAAGATGGCCTTGGAGAGCGTGCTCAAAAAAACCTCTTTTCACACAAGAAAAAAAAAATTCTTCTCGATAAGGAAACTTCTAACCAAATGATGAACTACAATACAATACAATATGTTTCTACAATTTTTCTTCTTTTAGCCCATTTGATTAAAAGTTTCCTTATTGAGAAACTGTAGAGTGGTATTTTTGTGTATGAACAAATGAGCTTGATGTCGTGATTTTTTTATATTGCAACTAGTATTTCTAGAGTCCCCAACAAGAGAGGTTTCTTAGACAACCTATGCTAGATACCTAGAGGGAAGTGGGACTATGTGCAGAGAAGGGGATCCAATCCCTTGGGTTATGTAGGTTGAATGGAACGAGAGTTGGAGGATTGGGATGGCTATAGGAAATTAGTTTGTTGTGGGTTATATTGAGTTGTTAGTTGATAGTAGACACCCTTAGGAGACACTCTATATTGTGGATTCATGGCCCCATATTGGGGGTGGTTTGTTGTTGATAATTTGAGTGACAAGTCTATGGTTGAATGGAATGTCCATCCTCTGCAACTACTGCCCAAACAAGGAAAAAACCACTATTTCCAGACACTTTTGGGGGATTTTTGAAATCTTCAAATGAGGAAAAGGAACCCCAAATCATGAATTTGGTAAAATGTATTTAGTCAACATTTTACCTACTCATCAATCTAAACAACTTTGTCTTTAGAATATTTTTCCCATTTTTTTTTCGTTTTGGAGATAGCCATTTTCTACTAAAAATTCCAAGTTTGGAGAAGATGCAAAAGGACAAAGTTGCCAAATCTAGATTGATGAAAAAGTTAGTTGGAGGAGCAAATCTTAAATCTAAGAGTTTCTTTATATTCACAATTAGGAATAATATCAATTCCCAATATAAATGTTTCCTTAAATTTTCACCATTTTTCTTTCTATGGGTGGTAGAAGTTAGCCTTTGAGATTATTTGTACCAATGAAACAAGTGCAAAAATGGGTGAAACTGTTGATTTTGGAAAGCCATAACTTTCAACTCAGAAATCAGATTGAGACATATGTATAGTCATTGGAAATATAATTCAGAAGATAATGTTTTTGAAATCTCATAATTTCGATTAGTGTATCATTTTTCTTTGAAAAATCAAGGAAAATAAGGGCTTATAGCTTAATTAATGACAATTTTACAATATGCATAATTTTAACAATAATTGTAGCATGAACATTTTTCCAGAATTAGAGGTACAGGAAAAACATATTGGGTTCATATATGAGGACTTTAGATATGGAGGATGCCCATGGATCTTACAGCCATGAAGATGAGATCAAATGTTTACACATCGACCTGGGAAATGTAAGGACAGATTCCAATTGGCCTAGGAGCAAGGTGGAGCCTGTGGAGCTGGTTGAAACTATGAGAAGATTGCATAAAGAAGTGTAGAGATATAAAGAAGATAATGAAATGTTTATAATATCTCATGAGGAGTAGAATAAAATTAACACTCAATTCATACAAAGTTAGAATATGTTGCAAAGACAAAACAATAAATATTATGGCACAAAACAAGTAGCAAGTGTAAGACAAGTAGCATCATCAAGATCTCGTGATATGAGGGATCACAAAGACGAGTCTAGGAACTAAAGGAGTGTCAGTAGATATTAGCATTCACTAAGGTACTTTACCAAAATAGAATGTGCATGTTCAGAGTCAGAGAGCATCCCAAGTATGTCTCCTGTTAGATATCATAAGAGGAGGCATGAGTCGGATATTTTACAAGGAGAGCTCGGGAAGCTCAATCCACCACCATTTCATGGAGAATATGGGAATGGATAGATGTTGAAGCCTGGTTGTTAGGCATGGGAAAATATTTCCATAACATAATTACTCATCAAACGTAGAAGCAATAATTTTTATATATCATCTTTAGGGGAAGGCTTCCATGTGGTAGGACCAGCTGAAGCAGGCCAATCATATTGATGAAAAGAGAATTTCCTAGAAGCAGTTCAAGAGATATTTCTAGTAGAAGTAGTTATTATAGCATTACTATGACAAGAAAACACAAGAATTATTTGAGATCAAGCTAGGAAAAATGACTATGGAGGAGTATGAGAAGAAATTCCTAGAGCTTCTAAGGTATGTGGACTTCGTTAAAGACAAGAAGATTAAAATCCATAGGTTCTTGAGTGTGTTTCGATCATTTTACAAAGAAAAATTACAATTTGATAATACTAATACTTTGGAAGAAGCCATGAGGAAGGCCAAATATTTGTATGAGCATAACAAGGGAAGGAAAATTTTTCAAAAGGCATGGGATGATAAGAAGAGAGGAAAGATGGATCAGAGAAAGAAAGGATTCAAGTCACCTTTCATCAAGAATATCTCTCAAGCATGTCAAAAAGGATATCTAGCACAAGGTGAACATAAAAATGTTAGATTCCTTGGGGAAGAGGCCGTGACAATAGCCCATAAAATGTTGGGGATGTGAAGGATACCATTTGTATAAATATTGTCCTCACAAGGGAGATAGGATGAGGATTGTGCATAACATTTCGGAACCTCATACAGTGGACAATGTAGGCAAGAGTATGCCAAGGATTTGTGTATCCTTGGACAATAGACAAGAAGACTACCAATCCCACATGATTGAGTATAAAGTAATATTGATAATTATCCCATCACTATTTTGATTGGTTCTAAAGCTATTCATAGCTATATTGATCCAAAAATAATTGAAAGGTTTAAATTGAAAAGATGTAAGCATGAAAAGTATTGGTTGGTTCATCTAGCCACGGGTGTTGGAAAAATAGGATCGTGGAGAAATAAAATAAAACAAATGAAGAAATAAAACACAAAAGATACACAATACAATAGAGAAATAGATATACGTGGTTCATCTAGTGTGGGCTATGTCCATCAGAGAAATTGGTAGGTCCTTCCTTTTTATTATCCAACAAAATGAAGGGATACAACCTACAACACACTCGTTGTAACTTCCTCTTCTTTCTCTCACAATTTCCTCTCTCAGAATACAATATTCGTGATAATACACAGCCGCAACACAATTCACTCATAAAAGAGGGTTTCCTTCTAGGGAAAAAAAACACTAAAAATAAATTCTACCGTCATATCTGCGATCTTATAAGGAATGGTCAGATTGACTACGAAATTACAATATTTTACAAGGCAATTTTTCCCAATATTTCTCTTCAGGGGTGTTTTCCTTGAATCCCCTATCGGGGGGGATACAAAAATTGTCGGTGCCCCCCCCAATAGACCCCCCTAGCGACATTTTTTTGGGGGAAAGCCCCCCCAAACCCCTCGTTATGGAATGGGGTCTAAGCATGGTTGAAACAAACCTCTAAATCAGGAAGATAATCAGGCTCCACAACCAACAATATCCCACTTGGATACTAATCGCAACAACTCCACTGTTGTTGTACCTGTTGGACTATACTCCACCTTGGACCTAGAAAATTCCTCATATTCACCTTCATGCTTGAAGGCCAAATGAAATTGATCAGGAACTCATTTTCTCCCTGGTTACACCCTTTTCTAACATGTTTGTGGGATTCGAGCTAGTATGTATCTTTTCCAACTTCAAATTTCAATCTTCCAAGACAGGTCGTATGAAATGGTACCTGACTTGTATATGCTTATTATTTGAATGGAAGGATGAGTTCTTTGCAATATGAATGGAACTCTCATTGTCACAGTACAACCTGTTATTCTCCTGCTTCTTTACCAATTCCTCCATAAACCTTTGTAACCAAATCATCTCTTTACTAGCCTCTATAGCAGCAACATACTCTGCTTCTGACATTGTTGAAAGTGAAACAACCTTGTTCAGTTTTGAAATCCAACTTATTGTTGTTCCACCTACAGTAAAAACATACCCTGTGGTGCTCCTCCTGCTATCTTTATCATCTTCCATATCTGAATCAACGTATTCTTGTAGAACAGTGTCTGAACCTCCAAAACATAATGCATGAGTAGAAGTACCTCTCAAATACCTGAGAATCCACTTTACTGCCTCCTAATGTTCTTTACCTGGATTGTTCATATACATGCTCACAACTCCCACTACATGTGCAATATCTGGTCTTGTGCAAACCATCTCATACATCAAGTTGCCAACTATTGATGAATAAGGGACCATGGACATGTATTATATCTCCTCCTATGTCTTGGAACACATTTCATTAGTTAATTTGAAATGGATGGCCAAAGGTGTACTAATTGGTTTTGCATTCTGCATTTTGCATTTTAAACCTCTCCAACACCTTCTCTATGTACTCACCCTAAGACAATGTCAATTTGTGATTTTTCTTGTCTCTTGTTATTCTCATACCAAGGATTTTCTTTGCAACACTCAAATCCTTCATCGCAAATGAATTAGATAATTTCTTATTGAGCACATTTGCATCCTACATATTAGACCCTGCAACATGCATGTCATCTACATACAATAGAAAGATAATATAGCTTCCATTTTCTATCCTTTTAAAATAAACACAGTGATCAGAATGACATCTACTATAACCTTGTTCGGTCATAAAATTGTCAAACTTCAAATACCACTACCTTGGAGCTTGTTTTAGGTCATACAAGCTCTTATTCAACGTGAATACCAAATTTTCCTTCCCTTTGACCTCATACCCCTATGGCTACTGCATATAAATCTCTCCATCCAAATCCCCATGGAGAAAACTTGTTTTTACATCTAACTGTTCAAGATGAAAATCTTCTACTGCCACAAGACTTAAAATAGTCCCAATTGAATTTACTTTAACAACAGGAGAAAATATTTCATCAAAATATATATCTTTCTTTTGTGCAAACCCCTTTACAAAAATTCTAACATTGTACCATTGTTTTCCTCCATCTTCCTCCTTCAACCTGTAAACCCATTTATTCTGCATTGTTATTTTTCCTTCGAGTAACTGAACCAAGTCCCAAGTCTGGTTATTTACCAAGGAGTCCATTTCCTCTTTCATGACTTGCTCCCACTTATTTTTAGTTTCTACCTGCATTTCCTCTTCATAAATTTAAGGTTCACCAAAATTAGTCAACAATAAATAATACAATGAAGGAGAGTATCATTCAGGGGGTCTACTTAACCTTGTATATCTTCTAACAACACTTGCAGGAGTTTAAGGTACATGTTGCTCATGTTGTTGTACATTTTGATTTTATGGTACCTTTGGAATTTATTTTTCAGCGATCTCATCAAGCACTGTGTATTTTAGTTTTTCTTCTTCATGTTTCTTTCCCTACAACTGATCTTTGTACTTGACCTTCTCATTGAGTACAACATATCTACTTCTAATGATTTTTCAATTTTCTTAATCCCATAAGCGATAACCAAAATCATTAAGACTGTATCCAATAAAGGTACACTTCTTGGATTTTTCTTCAATCTTTCTTCTATTTTCTTTATCAATATGGACAAATGCTTCACAACCGAAAGCCTTCAAAAATGAATAGTTTACATTTTCACCTGTCCATTACCCCTATGGATTGCCACCATCCAAAGAGATTCAATGTCCTATGTTTATTAAGTAAGAAACAATATTTAAAATATCTTCCAAAAACTGTAAGAGCAACCTAGCATGCAATTGCATACTCCTTGCATGCTCCATGATTGTCTTGTTCATCCTTTCTGACACACCATTTTCTTGTGGTGTTCTTGGAATTGTTTTCTCTCTACGAATCCCATGGTATGAACAGTAATCATCAAACTCCTTGCTATAATATTCACATCCACTTTCTTATCTGAGACACTTCAACATTTCTCCTGTCTCATTCTCAACCAAATATTTCCACTTCTTAAAAGTATCAAAAACATCATATTTTTGTCGAATGCAATAAACCCAAGTTTTTCTAGTTGCATCATCAATAAATGTAACATAATAACGAGAGCTACCAAGAGATGATACCTGAGTTGGCCCCCATACATATGTATGAACAAGCTCTAACATTTCACTCTTCTTTTCTTTTCTAACACTAAGAAATCTAACTCTCTTTTGTTTTCCATAAACACAATGCTCATACAAATCCAAAACAATTTTTTTAAGATCTGGAAAAAAATTACTTTTATGAAGTATTTGCATCCCCTTCTACTCATGTGTCCAAGCCTATAATGACAAAGTGTTGTATCCACTCTTTTAGAAGCTAAAGAGATAGAAGAATCAGTATTACCAGTACATAAATACAATGTACCTACCTTCTCTCCTTTTGTTATCACCAATGATCCTTTGGTGACCTTCCATGCCTTATCTGTAAATATGGATATACAACCTTCACTTGCCAACTCCCTTGTTGAAATTAGATTTTTCCTTAGATATGGAACATGTCTTACCTCTTTTAACAACCATTGGTTTCCATTCTTTTGCTTTATTTGTACCTTACCCATTCCAACAATTTTGCATGGTGAATCATCACCCAAATGAACCTATCCAAAATCACCTTGAACAAAACCTAGAAAATGTTTCATATGGGGTGTGGCATGAAATGAAGCCCCTGAATCTACTACCCAAGGCTCAGAAATATTATCTACAGAAAGAATAAAAGCATCTTGTAACACATCACATGTTACATTTGCTTCCTAATTTCTCTCCTGTTGTCCATCTCTTTGTTTCTTTGGAGCTCTGCAGTATTTCTTCGAATGTCATTTCTTCCCACAATTCCAGCACTCTTTCTTTCCCAGTCTGGATTTGGATCTACCCTTCCTAGAATTCACACGGTTCCCTGAGCCTTTTCCTCCATCCTTTTGTCTTCCCATTTTCTTCATGTTTAACGCATTACCTGTTGTCTCACCTATTCTTTTCCATCGCATTTCCTCACTAACGATGACACCAACAACATCATCAAATTTTAGAGTGTTTGTGTTAATGTTTTAGTGCTATTATTAGGTTATTTCCAAATCCACAAAAGGGGGTTTGATCTTATACAATACCCGACTTGATCAATCCACAAAACGGGATTTGATCTATACAATAATAACTAAAATATAATCAGAATATTCTTTGAAGTTGCAATACTTCAACACTCCCCCTTAACGAGAAGGGTATTCTACCAACATGACTCGATACATCATCATCAAGAGAAGGAGAGGGAAGCATCATCATTGACATCTGGAACACTGAATGGCACATATATAAATCAACAGAATTTTTTCTCATCATCAATATCATCATCGTTTATAGCATGGAGCCGAAACATCAACATCAATAGTACGAAGCTGGAACAACAACATCAATAGCACAAAGCTGGAATAACATCATCAACAACATGTGGAAAAAAAATGAGGAAGGTGCATCAACAACAACATTTGTGTTACTCTGACAGATCGTCCTTACCAGACCTTTGGGATTTACTGAGGAATCATAAGATTCCCTAGGATATAAAATACTAACAAGCTACCACGTGGTACTCTGACAAACCATCCTTACCGGACCTTTGGGATCTACCCAGGATTCATAAGATTCCTTAGGATATAAAATCCTAACAGAGCTACCACTATTGACCACAAATGGCATATACATGCACAGGTACTCTCACAAACCGTCCTTATGGACCTTCAAGATTTTCCCAGGGACGATCAATCCCCTAGGATATAAAATCATAATGGAGCTACCCGATGTTGGTCAAGATACCATAGTATCATCATCATCTCTCCCCCTTTCAAGGGAGGTCCTTTCATACAACACCAATCTTGTCTCGGAAGAACTCAAACTTCACACGAGACATAGGCTTGGTCAACACATCTGCAACCTGCTCATTTGTGCCAACATATTGGAGCTTTACAACTCCCCTCTGCACCATATCACGCATGTAGTGGTACCATATCTCTATGTGTTTTGAATTGTCGTGGAACACAGGGTTCTCCTTCATCTTTATACAACTCTAGGTATCACATAGAATCACGGTGGCTTCCATATCTAGATCTAACAGACTTGTCAACAAATTTCGAAGCCATATGGATTCACAACTGGCAGAACATACTGCAATGTACTATGCTTATGTCGTACTAAGAGCAATACTAGATTGCTTCCTCCTTTGTCATGAAGTCATGGCTAACCCCAAACTGAAACAACATCTTGAAGTTCTCTTTTTTTCTGAAGCACTTCCATCACAATCTGAATTAGCATAATCATACAATCTGAAGTCATGATCTTTGGTATAACAGAGACCATAATCCAACATACCCTTAAGGTATCTCATAACATTCTTTGTAGCTACAAGGTGAACACATCTGGGATCCACCAGATACTGAATCAAGGTGTTCACAGCAAAGCATATATCTGGCTTGGTATTCATCGGATACATCAACGATCCAATAATATGTTTGTATAGAGTAGCATCAACCAACTCTAACAAAGTATCAACCAGGAGCTTCAAATTCGTTTCCATGGGTTTGTTCATGGCTTTACATTCCAACATGTCAAATCTCTTCAGTATTTCAACTGCACACTTCCTGTGGTTAAGGAATGTCTTATCTGGGCTCTTCCAAACTTCAAGACCTAAGAAATAATGCATCGGGCCTAGGTCTTTCATCTCAAACTCTGCAACGAGCTTCTTCTCGCAATTTGTGATGAGATTTTCTTCTCCTGTCAAGAATAAATCATACACATATAGTAGTAATATAAATAGCTCATCATTCATAACCTTGAAGTATAGGTTAGGATCAACTTTACTCTTCGTAAATCCCAAGCTTGTCAAGAAACTATCAATTATTCCATACCAAGCTCTAGGAGCTTGCTTCAACCCATACAGAACTTTCTTCAACCTGCAGACATAAGTATTTTTATCTTCAACTTCAAACCCTTGTGGTTGTTCTATATACACTTCTTCTTCAATAACACCATTTAAGAAGGATGTTTTCAAATCCATCTGGTGTAACTTCCACTTCATTTTTTCTACAAGAGATATGATGGTTCTGATAGAAGTGTATCTAGCTACAGGAGAAAATGTTTATTCATAGTCAATATCTTCCTTTTGAGAAAATCCACGAGCCACAAATATTGCCATATGTTTTTCAATACTTCTGTCTACTGCATGTTTTATTTTGTATATCCATTTGGAAGATACCACATCTTTGTTCTTTGGTTTGGGAACTACTTGCCATACATCATTCTTCATAATGAACTAGTATTATTCTATCATGGCATCAATCCATTCTTTCTTCTGAACGGCTTCTTCAAAGAAAGTAGGTTCATTTTCTACGAGATAACACATCAAGGCCATATAGCTGGAGAATGTCTTAGGTTTCTTTTTTTGTCTCATGGTTCCTTCTGGGGCACCATACTTCTATGCATATTGAATAAGTTCTTTCTCCTGAGATGGATTTCTCTTGTGAGAGATCGTCATACGAGGAGATTCTTGAGATTATATCATATCATGATCTTCTGGAATCTCATCATCAGGGGTAATTGTAACTTCCTTCATGGGTTTTGCAACTCTGGTATCTACAATTTCTTCTTCATATGCTTCTTCAATCTCGCATTTCCTTGATATTTTGAGTGTTGCATCTTCATCAAAGGTTACATCTCTAATGATCTCAATATGATGGTAATCAAGTATGTAAATTTTGAAGGCCTTAGAGACCTCACATTATCCAACAAATATTCCCTTCTTTCCTGAAGGATCCAACTTGGTTCTCTTTTCTTTTAGAATGTGTACAAATACTAAACAACCAAATAGTTTGAGATGGATTACTTATAGCTTCTTTCTGATGAACATCTCTTCAGGAGTTTTGAATCCAAGAGCACTATGGGATAATCTGTTTTGGACATATATTTTTTTTCTTGTTGCTTCAGCTCATAAGTGCATTGGAAGATCTTGATCGTGAATCATAGTCTTTACTGCTTCCATAATCGTTATATTCTTTCTTTTTTCTACACCATTTGTTTTAGGATTATAGGGAGTGGTGAGCTCCCGCTTAATCCCGACATCTATGAAAAATCTTCCAAATTCATTTGAAGTGTAATCTCTTCCATTGTATGGCCTGAGTATCTTGATTTTCCTTTCGGAGAGGTTTTCTACCAAGGCTCTGAATTCCTTGAACTTTCCAAGTACTTCATATTTTGACTTCAAGAAATAAACCCAAATCTTATGAGAGTAATCATCGATAAAGGATACATAGTATACATACCCTCTTAGAGAGGTTGATGACATTGGACTGCATACATATGAGTGGACAAGTTCCAAGATTCCTTCTTCTTTACTATCACTCTTTGGAAAATGATTATTTATGTTCTTTCCTTGTGCACATCCCTTGCATGCACTTTCATGATCAACCTTTAATTATGGTAAACCTGTAACTACCTTGCTTACATATGGTAAGGAGTTGTAGTTGATGTGAGTTAGTCTTGTATGCCAAAGTTCACAAGGACTTTCAGTAGAGTGAGCTAAGGCTACATCTGAGTGACCTTTTAACTTGTACAAACCACCTTCTTTTGTTCCAATAATAACTACATCTTCAATATTTTTTCCTTTAGACCATATAAGAACTTCACCATATATGAACGCAAGCCTAAATCCTTTATTATATAGGGATGAAATAGAAAGTAAGTTCTTTTCAAACCTGGTACAAATAGTACATCCTTCATTCTCATTGGAGTTCCTGGATCAAGTTTGTAGGTGGTTTCTCCCATTCCTTTGATAGGGTACCGATAATCATCTCCAAGTGAAAATTTTTGGGGGAAATCATTTTGTATAAGGATAGAGAGAGTATTCTTCTGACCTATGATGTGCTTAGAGGCACCACTATCTATGATCCAAGTATCCTCTACAAGTGTCACAGATCCCGAGAGAGTGGAAAACAAAACATATTCTTAAATATCTTCTTTAGTTAACTTCTTGGGTGGCTCATCATCTTCGGTTGCACGGGAATGATTTATTTTGTTATTTCTCCTTTTTTATTCTTCCTTTATGGCAAAACAATTCTTAGCAATGTGTCCCATCTTATCACAATGATAACATTGATAAGAGGAGAAATATTTTCCCTTTCTTTGACCCTTATGATATTTCTGAAATCTCTTTGGAGAGTGAGATTATTTATGAGAGTGGATCTCCTTTTGAAAATGATACTTTTTATTTCCACCCTCAGCATGAGTAGCTAGAGATTGATCTTCATCTCTTAATAGGACGGTTTCTCATTTGGCCACTCTTGCTTCTTTTGAACACATTCTTTCCATAAACTGTCAAATTGGAGTTTCTCTTTTCTTGCAAAAATACTTTGGATGAATCCATCCCAAGGTCTTTTGAGACCATTAAGAGTTTTCATCATGAGTTCATCTTCATCTAAGTTGTCTCCAATTTCCTCTAATTTTTCCTTGAGTTGAGAAACCCTAGAGAAATAGTCTTGAACTGTTTCTCCTTTTTGCATCTTTGTATTCTTGAGTTGGGTTTTCAAGTTCATCTTCTAGTTGATGTTCTTTCATTCATACATTTTGGTTAGGGAACCAAACATATCTTTTGGATTATTCTTATAAGACACTTGAGGGATCAAGTGGTCTTTAATGGAATCTGCAATTATTGTCGTATCCCTAATCATATCCTTCTTGTACTTATTTTTGGTTTCATCTTCTTCGGGTTCCGGTACATTTTATTTCATGAATTTTTCAAGGTCATTCTCTTCAAGAATGATTCCAATTATGTACTTCCAGGCATGGAAATTTTCCACACCTTCTAAATTTTCAACAAGCTTGGTTCTTGTAGACATCTTGACCTCGAGCTAGGAAAATGACCAGAAAATGAAAGCGCTCAGAAAATGAAACTAAACTTACTAGGAGATGCACTGGACTGAGGCGCATTTGCTGGGGCAGACCGTTTCTGAAAATTCCAAGTTTTTTCCCTTGAAACTTTACCTGTGCAATTCTAGACTAGTGCTTCTGGTACTGGTTCTAGTTTCCTGGTTTTCTGATTTTCTGGTACCAGTCAAAACTAGGGTTTGACTTTCCATAGAATCTGACAACTGAAAAATTTCACCTAAGCTGCCAAAAGATGCACTAGGGTAGGGCACACTTCCCAAGATAGTTTTTGGTAAAAAATTATTCTTCAGTAAAAAGCCCTAATTTTCTTGTATGGCAACAATGATGTCTAGATACCTAGTGAAAGATGCTCTATTCAGTAAATCTATGATACCATGTTCAGTTTTTAGTTTTGTTATTAGGTTATTTCCAAATTACATGAGCATTCAATGCATTTCCAAAACAACAACATGAAGAGGATCACTGAAAGAAACACAATCACAGGGTACACAACATTTTATCCTAGGAAACCCTCATGGGGGAGAAAACCCAGCAAAAACTTCCTCGATAATAGATTGCCAATACAATTGCAAGACTAATAGAAAAACACCAAAGGTAAACCAATACTGAGCATGCACCTCTTTTCTCCTTCCTCCTGCAACTGAACTACCTTCAAGATATGCACACTAGATGAGTGTGAGTGAGTGTGTTCAAATGAGGCACCATCCTCACATATAAATACAAGTTGAGGCGGCACTAGGGTTATGTCTCTTCACTTGGTGGAGCTGACTTCTCCTAGAAGTGGTTAAAACCACTTTATTAATTAATAAAGACCTACTTTACAAATACCACCATACAAATGCAGTTTGAACAATCCAAAAAAGGGGATTTAATCTTATACAAGACCATCTTATACAAGACCCGACTTGATCAATCGGCAAAAGAGGATTTGATCTATACAATAATAACTAAAATATAATTAGAATATTCTTCGAAGTTACGATATTTCAACAGTTTTAACCAGAGATGGAGTTACTTACAGCCATGACCAAGCCATTCCAGTTTTATGGAAATAATCATAGGATTAGAAGAGCCTTGACCTCATCATCAAAGTCCACTTTTACAGAACTTAGCTGATTAGTAACCACATTAAATTCATTTAAATGATCTGCAATAGACCCACCTACTGACATATTCATATTAAATAATTGCTTCATTAGAAATACCTTATTGGACACCGATGGTTTTTCATACAATTTATCCAATGCGTTCATCAACTACTTTTTTTAGCGGGAAAATCCCCCTATAACTATACCAAGGTTCTAAGTATAGACGGAGCAGTGAATCCCTAAAATTCAATCTAATTCCTACACTACCCCAAACATTCCACATAGATGAACAAAAAATGATAGAAGAGTAAGTTAGGAGAAGTATCAATTATCCAAACGTTTGATGTTGACTTCCTCGAGCTTGGTTGCTTCCTTGGATGTTGGTCTCCTCCCAAAGTTGACCTGCATCAACTCTTAGGAAAACAAGGCTACCAATATTATACCTCTATTCATCAATTAGGGTTATATATAGCTCATTATGCATAAACCAAATAAAATACATAAGGATATCATTTGGGACAGGAAAATAGATTATTTTATTCAATATTCAAAGATTGGAAATTACAACCTTTCCAGGTCGATGCTCCGCGAACCTGGTTCAGGATCCTCTTAACTTTTCTCCAAGTGAACCTTCCAAATTCCTTCTCTCACAATATGTTGATCACTCCAATGGAAGGGAAGGGACTGTATGGGAGAAAAGGGCTAGAGAGGTAATGATGAGGCAAGAACTCAAAAAAGGTTGCAAATACTTAGGCAAGGAGGGAAAGGGAATTTGGGAAGATTTTCACCATTCTAATGATTGATTCTGGAATGATCCCCCAAGGCCTCCTTTTATATGAAAAAATGATAGTTATTCAGTTTGGGGATGGGCTATAGCAGGTGAAATAGTTGGAAAACCGACTATAGCCCGTAAAATCCCCCGAATTCCTTGCAACTTTTTAATTTTCGCAAATTTTGAAGGTATACGCAGGTTTTTTAGTATGAAGATAGCGTATGTACACAGGATATATAGCATGAAGAAAGCTTATATACATGTTCATTAGTGCAGCAGGACGTGTACATGCTCCAAAAAATGTTTTTTAAAAAGAGTTCATCAACAATGATTTGGAAAATTATGCAAGTAGGAATGTCAATGCCATGTATGCATAGGTAGAGCATTTTTAGGGCTATAAAAGATTCCCCCTAATGTATGAAGTCAGAAGAGAAACTGATGGCCGAAATACATTACAATATCTTTACCAGCATGGAGTTCAGTGAGCACGGGACCAAATTTCAGGAGGTGCCATCTGGAAAACAACAATTGTCTCTCTGAGGTGGGAATACCCATGCTCGAGGTAAACTAATCATGGTTTCCAATCAAGTACATTTCAGATCCATGTCATATAAATGTATAAATTGTAGCCGTTATCAATATACAGTGGATCTACATCTCAAAATCAGTCAAAGATATATAAGTACAATATGCATCTTCAAGAAACTAGTGATGCCTGCGGTCGGAGATGAAGACTTCATAGCTCAAGTAGCAACTTCAAGATCTTCAAAATTTAGGTAGGAGTACAATGGCAGTGTAAGACTCACTACCCTGAGGTCTTTGACAAGCCGTCGGGAAAATACTTGAGGATCTCGATGATCAGGCAGAGAACTTCATCGATTTTGAATCTGGACTTGACTGGACTCATGGGATGGTCAACTCATGAAAGTTAAGAGACAAAATTCAGAAAGGCCGACTCAGGTTGGATAAAAATTCCCTTGGAAAAAAGCATAAAAAATGATCAGACTCAGGCAATGTAACATTGACATAAGTCTGTGATGCAGGAGGCACCACAAACTCTCCATATGTTTGGAAGAGTAACCAAACAGAGGAGGACATAGCTCTAGGTAGCAAGAACAACTTCCTAAGGTCATACTAGATCCCAATGCTTGATGAAAAAATGGAAGGATGTGCTTTGTCAAAGGGCGACTATATTTTCTGTCGAAAAAAGAATGTATATTTCTCGTCCCTTCTTTTTGGAATATTTTATTTTTTTGTCTTTTTCAATTTTTTAACGAGCTTGAAAAGGAATAAAAGAATGCTATGTTACAAAGGAGGAACGAGTGTCATGATAAATCAAACTGGTTCCAAGCACATGGAACATATTGATTCTCAAGGAAAGGAGACATGTGCAAGATAAGGACACTCGGGGAAAAATTCCTCAGGTGTTGGATTGCAAAGGAAAAAAAGTGTTGCAAGGCTTGTGTATAAGTAATGCTTCAAAGGTTCAGTCAAGAGCAACATGGAGCTGGCATTAGGCCAAAGATGCAAATATGAGACCCACAATTCAATTAAGCATGAAACAACAAGACTCCTTCCATGTAAAATTTTACGAGCCCAGAGAAGGTGAGCTTGCTGGTTTTTTCACATTTAGAGAGTCTGAAAAAATGAAAAAAGAAGACTCCAGGGAGTACCATTTTCGCAAGTTATTCCAATCAGTTTGAAAAAGGGGTAAACTTGCACGGAAAGGATGTCTTTTCAAAACTTTTTTAACGAGTGTGACAAAGACAAGATCACTCGGCTATATTTTCAATTTTAAGGAGTATCAAAAGAGCTTAACTATGGACTCATATCCTTTTTCTAAGTTTAGTCTCCTTAGCCCAAAAAAGTATAAAATTAACTGAGGAGAAATATCTTGACGAGACGAATCTCCCAAGGCATACCTTTTTTCGCAATAATCTATTGGATGGAAAAAGGGTTAAACTCATGCAAAGTAGATTTTCTTCTGGACCAATTTAACTAGTGTAAAGGAACAAGGTTACTTGACGATCTTCTCAATTTTAAGGAGTCTAAAAAGATCTTAACTATGGACTCTGAGGGGGTTCCTTTTTTTCATAAGTAATCTCCAAGGCCCGAAAAGGGTGATAAACCAAAACCAAGGAGAATGTTCCTTTTTCGAAAATTTAGTCCCTCATGCCCGAAAAAGGGTTAAACTTACACCTAAGAATACTCTTCTAGTGAACCGAAGTTCCTAGAGCATACCTTTATTCATAAAATTAGCCATCCAGACTGAAAAGGGGTAAACTACCATCGGACAAATGTGCCTTCAAATTTGAGTTTGGCGAGCGTGAAGGGCAACAAGATCGCTTGGCAATATTTTCATTTTTAGAGAGTCTGAAATGGGCTTAAAGAAGACTCCATGGGGGCTACTTTTCTCAAGTAATCCAGACAAGATCGAAAAGAATAAATACAATCTCACTAGATGTTTCTTTCCAAATTTAAAGCAAGCTTGAAAGACAACAAATCGTGCTCATTAGGGAGTCTTGTGGGTAAGGCCAAGAAAAAAGATGAAGAAGAATAATGAGTCTTCAACACAAAGTCATGGCGGGACTAAACAAGATTTTTGTGCCTATGAAGTACTTCCACATGGGCACCAAATGGAAAACAAGGCTCTAACTAGAATGTCCATGGAAGGAAGGCTCTACCACATAAAGTACGAGACACTTAAAGTAGTAGAAAGGTTTTGTGTCGCACTTCAGTGGGATCGATCCTAAGGCCAAATGAACTAGGAAACGAATAATGTAAAAAATGAAAGTAGGGAAGAATCTAACCTATATGCTAGTTTTGTGGTCAATTGATCCAGATGGGTATCGGTGGCCGCCCACCTTTCCATCTGGGTCAAAACAGTTTTCTGGCATTTCTGGTAATTTACTATTTTTAGCAGTTTTTTCGGGTCCTGAACTTCTGGGGCCATTTTGAGGCCCTAAACGATGTTTTTTTTGGGTATGTTGCTCTCGCAAAATAGCATCTACGATGCTATTTTTTCTTGAGCGTTGTAGGCCTCGGATAGATCTTTCCAACGAGCTATCATGCGCCCTAAACGGAGATCGTATGCAATAGTTATGACTCCAGGAAGTTGATGGACTAACTTACCCAAACAGGGCCCACTTGACTTTTGGCGTTTCATCTTCTAGGGTTAGGTTTTTGGTTTCTACCTTCCTTCTTTTGATAAATAAGGCCCTTCGGCCTCTTTTTGTAATAAGTTTGGTCATGGATGAGCGTAGCTGCCACATCTCTTATCAGGGATATGCTACCACCATTCTAGCTATGTATTGTTCAACAGTTTTCCAGTTTCTCTATTTCATTAATTAATAGAAGTGTGTGTTTATTGTATCACTGTGTTCTCTGCAATACTATTGTGCACACTCTGTTATTTTCTTCTTACATTCCGTTCCTGCATAAATCCGGATCATCAATATCTGTCAGAATGGATCGATATGATGAACAAAAATTCAAAGAAAAATGTCTCCAAGATCCTGCATATAAGGCCAATAACACTCATCCAGAAGTTAATAGATCCAATATAGATAGAAACTTTGGAAAATAAGAGTTGTTACTGAATACAAAACTTGAAAACAACAAACCTGGACTATACAATATGTACAAGGTACCACACAACCTTAAATCTCATGTGTGGTGGTAGTTCAGGTAGATCCCGTTGCTAGGCTCTGACTAAGAGTATTTTCCATAATCAACCTGGAAAGTCTCCCTAAAGGGAAGAAAACACAAACCATGATGTAAGTCTTCCCACGGTATAGAAACCGTAGTCATGGCTTCAAGGATAGCCTCATCTGAAGGCAATTCGATATCCGAGAAATAACATGAATGAGGAGGGTCAACAGTCCCAAAGAGCGAAGTAAAGTAACCATATTCCATATGACAATGGAGGTTCTGGCCAAGACTGGCAGAGTATATCAATGAAGAATCACAAGCACGAGGGCTTGAGGATCTACAAACAGTGAGATCATACTCAAAAGGAAACTCAAGATCACTTGGACCAAGAGGGGGAAGCAAGGGCTCCCATGCCCCCATTGGATAAACTAATGGATCAATTGTTGAGACCAAGTCTCGAGAAGGAAAACATGAATGAAAAATTTCTTGCTCAGGAGAAATTGAACACCGAGGATAAGACACCACATAATTTACCTGTGGCGGGGTAGAGTCTACACAGATTCTAGGAACATATAAAGGGGCATCCTGAACTAATGTCAAATTAGGATGGTGATTATCAGACGCCAACTGGTCTATATTGAAAATTCTTCCATTGTGAGGGAAATGCATCACCCGGAAGAGCATAGACACCACAACTTTCATAGCATATACATAATCATGCCCGAGAAGCATATTGAAATCTAATGGGCCTTGCAACACTTTAACATCGAAAAGGATAGTATTCCCACCTAATGAGATAGGAAATTGAGAAAGAATCCCCAAATATTCACTAGGACGTCTGCCAAAATCCAACAACTCATGCGATGCATACACAAGCTCGGGAGAACCCAAAGCCTTCCAATCCAAGGAGGATAAAATAATTGCAAAGGCTCCTTCATCTACAATACATCGGTAAAAAAAAATTTAACTAAATTCAACCCTTATTTGAAAGGGTACAGAAGAAGGAATAAGAGGCTCAACAAGGTCATTCCAATCAAATGAAACCATCTTGGGGCTTGGAGGGCATGTGCTCGAAGTGAGCAGAATTCCACCTTGTTCTGAAAGTACATAACTAGAAATGTTAAAAACATAGTTTCTAGACACATCACTCCCCATCAGAAGAGTGGGATCAACCAAATATTGCATCAGTGTGACCACTTTGGTAGACTCGACACTCTCCAAGAGAAGAGTTGGATCAGTCGAAGATTGCATTGGCACAACCACTTCATCAACCAAAGGATGAAAAGGATGAGAGACAACTTGGTCTAAAGGTGCATCACCCCCCAAAAGAGGATTGGGGTTGGCCGAAGATTGCATCGACACGACCACTTCATCAACCAAAGGTTGAATAGATTGTGAGGAAACCTCAGAAGAATCATAATCAGAAGAGCTTGGAGACAGGGACCACGATCTTCGTGCCTCTAGAAGTCCAAGTCACAGATGAGTAAGGTGATATCCCTAGCAAAGGTTACAAGGGAACTTAGGCTTATGTCCTATCCATTTGAGTTTCTCAATTGAATCAATTCCCTCAACATGACTGGCATTGGCTGGTTTCATGTCCTCAACATGACTAGCAAAGGTTGTTGACATATCTCCAACATGACTAATAGAGGTTGGTTTTTGAACTCCAGTATGACTAGTAGTGACTAGAATTTTCCCCCCAGCATAACTTGCAAAGGCTAGGTGCTTTCCCCCAACATGACTCATAGAGGTTGGTGACTTATTCCCAACATGACTAGCAGAGGTTGGTTTTTGTTTGATAACATGACTTGTAGAGGCTACAGACCTATCGCCAGTATGACTAGCAATGACTGAACTTTTTCCACCAGCATGAATTTCAGAGGTTGGGTGTTGGTCTTCAACATGACTTGCAGAGGTTGAGGAACTATCTCCAACATGACTCACAGAGGTTGGTGACTGAACTCCAGTATGACTTGCAGGGACTAGGTTAATTCCCCCAGCATGAATTGTAGAGGCTGGTTGTTGGTCTTCAACATGACCTGCAGAGGTTGATGACCTATCTCCAACATGACTAGCATAGGTTGGTTGTTTTCCCCCAGCATGACTTGCAGAGGCTGGGTGTTGGTATTCAACATGACTTGCAGAGAGTCAATGACCTTTCTCCAACATGACTCCCAGAGGTTGGTTTTTTTCCCCCAGCATGACTTGCAGAGGCTAGGTGTTGGTATTCAACATGACTTGCAGAGGTCAATGACCTATCTCTAACATGACTCGCAAAGGTTGGTGACTTCATCTTCCTATTATTCCTCTTTCTATTTCATTTATAATTTTGGTTACTAGTACCTATACTTTCACCAAAGAAGGCAGAAGGAGGAGGAGAATACTTTGTTGACGAAGGAAGATCAACATGATGCCCATGACGTAAGGTGATCAACTGAGAAGCGTCAAGAGCATTTGGGACATTTGGAATGGTACCCAACCAAACTGGTAGTCCAACATTCAACCCAGGAATCTACAAAGGGGCCACCAAAGGGACACCAATGTTTCTGAAGAGAAGAAAAACACAAGAATCCCCTTGCGAAGGGGTTGCTTGGTTGGTATCATCAGGAACTTTAGCCATGAATATCTTATGCACTGATTCTCCCCTTGCGGGATCATTCAAGTCTATAAAAGTATCACACACTGACTAACTCACTATGGAAAACTAGGGAGCACAGAGCACACAGTAAAATTTCCTAAAGGCAAATCAAGCAAATGACTAACTAGTGGGAAGGAAAGTTACACCAATCGACACTAGAGAAACTAACCGGTGTAAGTGCAACTCTAACACTGAAGCACCCTCTGGATATACTCTACGAAGCGCAATCTGATGTTTGTCCTAGGTACCAATGTATACCCCCGCAATAACATGTGTAAGTCCATAAAATATAGGCAAATAAGTTGCCAGCTCCCAGTCAATCACCAGGTGGGTACAGTCGACGGTCGGGCAGATTGTAATGAGCAGGATAACAAGTCTGAATCCCTTCAAGGGTTCTGAAAGAAATTGGCCTGGAAGACAACTGAGGATCTCAAACGAATTCGAGGTCCATGAAGCTCCATAGGAAAATGCGATCAGTATTTTTTCCAAGAAAGACCCTCAATATACAATCCCCACTATGTTTGGTTCAACTTTGGAAGGGTTATCTCCTCTACCTTTCCTCATGCAACCTCTTGTGTATCCCCTGTGTTAGAGTGGGGTCCTGACTAACTCTTACGACGTTGGACTTTAGAAACTCCCTATCTCAGACTCCAATGTTTGTTTTAGATGGGCTTGAAGAGTTTCCTCTTCACACATAATTCAAGGCCCTAAAATCCTAAACTATTTGGTGAACCCTACAAACAAAAAGTCTAATATATTTTAAGATAAGCGTTAATTTTAAGGCTTGATTTACTAATAGGTAATGAACGTGCAACAAATGTTGTTTGAGACTCTTGCAAAAAATGAAACTTATAAGAACACTGGCAAAGAAGGATTATCTTTCTTATTTTTCTTTTGAAATGCTTTCAAGATGAGAAGAAAACACAAACCTATGCTAATTCTTTTTCTTTTTCAAATAACAATGCAAAGCAATGCAAAGAAAGAAAGAGACCTAACTAGCATAAAAAATAGGAGTTTTTTTTTATATTTTCCTACAATCAAAGAAGAACTAACAAAATATGCTAAAAGAAACTACAGAATACGCAATTCATGGTCCCGTCCCGCCCCTCGACCATGAGGGAGAATTTTTTTTCCAAAATGTAACTCGTTTTTCTTAAAAATCAAGCTAAAAATAAGCCAAAAAAACTAGGAAACACAAAGAGACAAGAGGATT